>OZ005657.1:177931270-178399770 GCA_963930645.1 Salticus scenicus
ATTGTATAACTGTAAATCTTAACCTTAAACATACCGTATTCTATAGAAAACATTTTCTTTAGGATATGAACAATGAATGTCAGTTTCATTAGGATCTGTGCAGTGCAAATTTCCTTAAATAGGATTCATAAAAATGCCTCATATAAAATGCAATTCATTGGCATTTTTTTTTTATGTCTCTGTGTATAGATCATTGGTGATGTTTTATACCAATTTAAATAGGGAACATACCATAGTAAACCTGAATACTATATATCATTTTGAAAAAGTTCAGGAAATATGCACAGTCGGTAACAAAAGTCTCCGAACACTAGCAATAAATCCTATATAAAAAAAAGTACACTTAATACTGTTTTGTTAAATAAATCCTTGTCGAATCATGTTCTTAGACTGACTAAAAACATGATTCGACAAGGATTTATTTAACAAAACTGTATTAAGTGTACTTTTTTTACATAGGAATTTTTGCTAGTGTTCGGAGACTTTTGTTACCGACTGTACAGACGCTAGAGGCGAACAGAAGGATAAATAGACAGAAAGAACGACTAATTAATTCAAATCGTAATCACTCTTAAGCTTTGTTAGAAAAAGTTAAAAACACTTAATGCAAACGGATATGAAATTCCGGCATTTCCAATATTAGCCTGAATAATTTTCGTTCGGCCCTGCAAATTTAATGCTAAACATTCTATATGTTATACAAAGCACTTTTTTGTACATATGAATAATAAATGTCAATTTCATTAGGATTTTTGCAAAATAAATGTAGTAAATTATGGTTTATAGAAATACTTCTCATAGATCTCAATGCTTTGGAATTCTTTCGGTTGCATGTCCCTCTACACAAACCAGTATTGATATTTATATTTACCCCATTTTTAAAAAAGAACATCCCATAGTAAACTTGAATAATATATATCAGTTTCAAGAAATTCTATGAATATTTACGGTAATTAGAGCGAGCGCGAACAGACAAACAAACCGAAGTCAAAAACATATTTTCAGTTTTGTTGGAAAATGTTTGAAAAAAAAAAAAAAGTCTGCAGTCGACTGGGCGTATACACAAGGTATTTTTAAAATATGAATTAAACGTTAAGAGGTAGGACAACATTCGGAAATAAACATCTTATTCAATGAAACCAAGGTCGGAATCCATGTGTTAAGCTCGGAGGAGTCCCTAACTGAAATCTTACTCGATATTTCGTTTCATAATTATAAAAACTATAATATAAAACTGTATTTTCCACAAACTTTCCTTATTTAAGGAAAATATGGTGTTATGTTAGAAGTACACGATATGCTAAGCTCAATGTTGGTTAGGCACAAATGGTGATGCGTCACGTCGTCTTTATGTCACCACAATTAATTTAAATAAAACTAAACCTGTCTAAACTGTTTGTCTCAATCACTTATATTTCTATAAAAAAGGAAAGTAATATTTCATTTGGTATTGTGAATGAAAATAAGAGCTATTTTCGTAGAGGCAATGCTTCCGCATATGTACAAACCATTCCGATATTTTTATTATAGCTTTTACATTCTCCTTTTCTTTTGCACTATTTCCGAATCTTCTTATTTAGTTTAAAAGGATATATATATTATTTTGGAAATGTTAGGCGAAAGAGAAAAAAAAAAGTTTGCATTGTGGTATTAGACCTGCATTTGAAATCTAGCTTTGCAAGAAAATATGATTTTATTAACAAATTTATTATGCTTTTCCAGAATTCAACATCGTTCTTAATATGTTTATTATGCTATTTATAATAGGATTATGAACAAAAAACCTTGTTTTATTTGGAGTGAGAAATCCTGCATTTGTTTTAATAAGTAGGTTATGGTGAAAGTACTATGACAAATACTGTCATACTTTATTTTCCTGTGCCTTCTTTCTATTCTGTTTTTGTAATAATTTAGCAATATCCTCCTAAACGAAAAACACTATGTAATTTGCAGGTGGTTATATCAATGATTTTTTCTTAACGCTATCCAATAAAATATCTGAATTTTTCGGTCCTAAACTTTTCAGTTTATTTGATATTTTAAGCTGAATAAAAGTAAATTTAAAATTTTTTATTTTTCTTTATCATAGAATCTTACATACATGACTGATAATATCAGGGAAAAAATGGTTCAATATTTTTCAAATTGCGATCCTAGTCAGTACATACTAGAAGAAAATTATATAAAATGATTCAATAACGTTTGGGGGAAAATTGATGATCAAGTCTATTATCATTCGCACTTATGGTGTCAAATATGCCTTCTCTTGTCATAAATTTGTAATATATTGCAGGAATGACTACCACCCTTCTCAATTTTCTAATATTTCAAACTTAATGATTCATAAAATCCCTTAATGACAACCAATATATTGATTAATGAGAAGCTTTGTTATCCATGGGTTGTTTTTCATAAAATGCTGACTAGATTTCCTAGGCTGTCATATAATATTTTAAACAAAACTGGTAAACTGAGTAAAACCTTGTTAAGTTTTATCACCATGGGAATAAAATTTTTTGCCTCGTTCTTTTTATTGGCTAAGTCTACGCAATAATTTATTGTTAAGATTATAAGTTTATATTATAGGTGACATTTAATATAATTTGTACGGCATATATGAGGGTATATAGATAGATGATTAAAACCTTAGCTTCAAAACACAATATTAAAATCCTAACTTTAAAGATATAACGTGACTGATTTTTCGTCAGATTTTTTCACCTTTTTCCCAATAACGTTCTATCGGCCCTAATTCTTATCGCTGTGATGAAGAGCGATTCTACCTTTAAAAAAGAAATCAGTTTTCTATATTTTTAGAAGTTTAAAATGGGATGAATATAACGTCTCCTTTAATAGGATAACCTGAATTTGCATTTATAATAGTCACCATATATGTTTGTTTCAAACCTTGTTATATTTTGCCTTAGGAAACTAAATCAGATAAGAATGATTGAGCATTTTAGAAGTTTCAAAAAATTGCTTACTTTTCCTCTTCAACAGAGTGCAACTCTCAATATTTAAAGTTTTGCCATTGCAGTTTTTGATAAAGAAACTAAGTTTTGTATGGAAATTTTGAATATAATTTCAAATTTGTTCTATTTCTTAAGCTTTTTGGTCTGTCACTCACGATTACACTTATTTCAGAAATTTTGTACGTCCATAAAGTATAAACAGGATATTTACACGCATCTTAAGCACCCCCAAATGCTTAACTTATATATATACTTTAGGTTACTCTTTCTCCAAACCATAACGCATGTATAACCACGAAATGTATGTGTATAACGACGAAACACAAAGTTTCATCATTTTCTCTTCTGTTGCACAGTGTTTTATAATTCGTATTTTTACAAATCCATTTAGTTGTAGCTTATGCCTAAAAAAGTTTCAGAAGTGTAAGTATAATAGCAGCTAAGAAAAATTAGAAACTATTCCAAAAAGTTTTTTACGCTTATAGATTTGCCATTCTGTAGAACTTATTCCGTAGTAATGTTAAGACCTGTCTTTTTTTTCACACCACTATATTTATAGAGTAATTTTTTGCAATATGTACTTACGATCAAATAAGAATAGAATTTCTCTTAAAAATTTTTAGTGTGAGAAAAAGGCAGCATCTAACACTACTAAGGAATAAATTATAATTGGCAGGTCTACACTTACCACACTTCAACCTATTTAATATTTCAGATTTTTTTTTTTTTCGCTCCCATCCTCCTCTCCGCCTGAAACTTTTAGAAGTCTACCAATTGCTACTGGAATTTTCTAATTAATATGCGATCTTTTTTCTTCTCTCAAATAGCGATAATTTTTAATTTGTAATACGAAAAAACTACAGTTTTTCATAATTCTTTTTCTTTCTCTCACTCCGTTTTTCTCAACCTTATTTAAACAATCTATCTCCTTAATAATTATAAAATAGACTACAAAAATAGACTGCTGCTGCCTACCGTACTGCAAATATCAATAAACTTTCTTCTTAATTAGCCCTTTGTTGCGTGGGAGCCAAACTCTTGCGCTCATCATTTTGATGTTCACATGTCAGTATGTCACCCTTTGTCGCATGAGAGCTCTGCTCTAGCGACCTTTGTAATTTTTATTTACTTATTAGCAGGCTACGCCCGCTTCGCTGGTCACTGTATTTAAATGAATTTTCAAAAGAATGGAATCACTATTTATTTTTTATATCACATTATAAATAGAAGCTTTGCGTTGCCTATGTCAGCTTTTTTTCTGCCCCTGTTGCATCGGGACCAGGTTCCCACTGCCTGCAATAAGTCCTTTCCTAGGCACTTTAGTCTGAGTATATATCGACGACAGGAAATAAAATATTTCTTCCGTTTTTCATTCATTTTGCAACAATGCTTTATGGTCTTATCTAAATGATTCTCGAGAATTAATCAACAATTGTTTACAAATTTAATGGATTATGTATGGAAAATACAGTGGTGGACATAATTATAAGACACCTATCTAATTTCACAAATAGTGAAAGAAAAGATTCAGAGCTTAAAAATGTTTTATCAAATACATCAAAAACATAAATTTATTCTGTTATCATATATAATTATTTTATAATAATGATATTTTCATACAATTTAATGAAAAAACTTAAAAACATAATGGACAAAATTATAAGACAACAACCGTTTTTTCCAAATACAGTGGTCAACATAATTAGCAGACACTAATGGTCTAAAAGAAAATCCTCTAACATGGTTATTCAATATTTGGTGGAGCCGCTATTGTTTTTTTATAACATGATGCGATTCGGCATCGTATCTATCAATTCTAACAAAATATCGCAAGACAGTTCTTCCCAAGCACCTTTTATAGCATTCTTTAAGTCTTCGACACATATAAACTGCCTCCCATTTCGGTAAACCGCACGATCTAAGATCCTCCACAAGTTTTCGATGGGATTTAAGTCTGGGGAGCGAGAAAGACACGGGAGAACATTGATACTTTGCTCTGAAAGCCACTTTTTTGTTTCGTGTGATGCATGAATCGGCGCGTTATCGTTCTGGAAAGTGTAATTTTCGCCACAAAGAAGTTCACCGTATATGGCTAATTGATCTTTAAGACGATTCTTATACAATTCATTCTTGAATGCACAAAAACAATATCCGTTTTCCCTTGAGCCGAAAAACCAGCCCAAACCATTATTGAGCCTCCACCCATTTCGCGGCTCATTAATACATGAGGAGACTTCCGTAAATCATGCCAATAATATTGAAACCCGTCAGGACCATCCTGGTTAAACTTTTTTTCATCAGAAAATAACACAGAGTACCATTTGAAGGTCCAAGCCATAGTTTGTTTAGCGAAGTTTAGACGCTCCATTTTGTGCCGGCTTAGAAGCGGTGGTTTTTATTTCAATTTTTTATATTTCACATAGGAAGCATTATGCAACATCCTGCGAATGGTTATCCTTGAACAATTCAGTTTCAAAGCATTTTTAATGCCTGTAGTGGTCATCTCATTCTGTGTAGCGAGCGACAGCACATGGCGTCTGTCTCTCGAGGACAAGCAAGGAGTACGTCCAGATCTTTTAATCACCGATCCATTATTTCCTCTTTTCAAAACATTTCTAATTGCACATTTAGAGCGTTTAATAACTTTTAAAATATTGTTACTTGAAGCACCAGTTCCATTTAATCTCCAAATTTCGCGAATTTCACTTTCTTTTAATTCTGTACCTCGTGGCATGTTTGTAAATGCGTGAAGTCGGTTATCGTCTGCTTTAGTTAACTGCTGACGTCATAATAGCGTGCAGAAAATTTGCATATTGCACATTATTTTCGAAAAAAAGCAGGTGTTTTAATTAAAATGTCATGGTGTCTTATAATTTTGTCCATAGTATTTTTAATTTTTTTTTATTAAACTCTATAAAAATATCATTTCTGTAAAACAATTACGTGTGACAACAGAATAAATTTATGTTTTTGACGTATTTGATAAAACATTTTTAAGCTCTGAATCTTTTCTTTCACTATTTGTCAAATTAGATAGGTGTCTTATAATTATGTCCACCACTGTAAGTACGCTGTAATTTAAAAATTGCAGCTCTTAGAACTTCAAAACTGATAATTTTTAAAAAGTTATTCCTTATTCTTTAATATTAGATTGTTTTTTGTTTAATATTAGACTCTTATTTTAAGATAAAAGCAATGGAATGATATCGCGTTGTGAAACTTCGCAACGTAATATCTTTAACTCTAATAACTTGATGTATATAGTGTCCTCACAAAAATTGAACAGTTTTTAGAGCTCTTTTAAAAAAGTATAACATCCATGCAGTATCTTTTTAAAAAATTAATCAGTTTTTACTAAAAAAAATAGCCGACTTTCATCACCAAAGTAGTTAATTCTAGACCAGTTAAAAATAGGAGTGTTTCGCCGACAAACTCTTTGCTTTATTTATATAGATTTATTTCTTTCAATAAAGATCTCGCGGGGTGGGCTTTTCTGGAGAATCCCTAAATAATAGGGACTTCTCCGGGGAGGTTTCAGTTGTTGCAAACTAATTCATTAGCAGTGAGTAGCCCTCTCGGCATAATAATTAATTCAAGATGCAGTTGCATATTGCATTTTACTGAGATATTTCATAATGCATATTTTAGATTTTTTTTTTTTTTTTTTTTTTTTTTTTTTTAGTATTCGTTTGTTAAAACTAACAATCGAAAAAACACAAAATATGTTTAGAAAAGGTTTTTTTTTCCCCTAAGGAAATTCTGATTGATAAAAATTTTGTTTACTGAAACTTGAGAAAATACCATTAGATTAAATATATATATATATATATATATATATATATATATATCGCGCTTGTAACTATTATTTTGTGAAATATTGTAAATTTATGATTAAATATTTATATACGTGCGAAAAAACGACGTTACCACCAAATATTGGAGAATGCAATTTCTATAATTTCAAATTTCGATTATTAGAAGTAATTCATTTTTCCTCATTTGTCTTTCGCAATTATGTTTTATCCCATAATTTTCTGTGGGGAAAAAAGTAGCTACAACTAAAGAAAAAGATTGATAACGCTAATACTTTCCTTTTGCAAAATGTTATTTTGAATGTTAGCATACTTCCCATGTTCCGTTTCAGAAACTATTTGTATAAGAATTTCAAATATTTTGAGTATATAGGGTGGGAACAAAAAAAAAACTTTTAATTCAAGTGGGAAAAAAAACAAGAAAGAAAAATCATGCAGTACGCATTGATTAGTAACACTTTCCAACGGTACGCAGTTGTTGTATCGAATAACTATTAATATTCTTTGCCTACGTTATCGCACAACAGATAGAAGGACTGAAAAACACACAGATAGACTAATTTATTTTAAAATTACTCTTAGGCATTTTGGAAAGTATTAAAAAGGCTTAACGCAAAAGAAAACGCAGCCGTTAGATTATAATTACAGCTTTTAAACTCTCTTAATATTTTTCTGTAGCCCTGTAAATCTGAAACTTAATCATATCATATTCTATACAAAACAATATTTTAGAATATTAATAATACATGTCAATGTTTTTAAGATTTTTGTAGTAGAAAGTTTTTTAAATATAACTTTCAAAAATTCTGTCCTAAAGTGTAATACATTGGCTTTTTCTTATTGTTGTTATTGTTGTCCCTGTAAACAAACTAGTTCTACAGGACCTATTAATGACATTTTAAATAGGGCACATTCCATAGGGAACAGGAGTAAATCATTTTTAAAAAATTCTCAAAATATTCACGGATGATAGGAGCCGGAGACAAACAGATAGAAAGGTAGAAAATCGGACAGACAGATGCACAAATTGAAATCATATTCCCACTAAAATTATAAGAAAGTGTTAAAACTCTCATCTAAACAAAAGTGCTATTCCAGCAAATTTTTATTAATACCTCTTAACGTAACGGATTATTTTTGTGTGGCCCTGTAAATCTAATGCTAACCATATTATATTACATAGAAGGCACACTCTTTTGTTCATACGAATAATATATTTCAATAAGCTTTGCGGAAGATAAAATTATTAAAATTTGGTTTATAGAAATAACTCTCATACAACACACTGCTTTGGAGTACTTTCAAGTGTCCCTGTACACAAACCAGTTAGAAATGTACTCTACTTTACATAGGAAACATCCGATAGGGAATTGAATAACATATTAAAATTTCCTTAAAGTTTCTATACATTAAAGGTACTAAAATATGATTTATAGAAACTCCTCTCATATAACACAATGCTTTCGAATACATTTGGGTGTCCCTGTATACAAACCAGAAGAGGTATCCATTCTATTTTCAATAGGTAACATCCGATAGTGAACTTCAATAAAATATATCGGTTTAAAGAAATTCCATAAATATTTACGGGAATTAGAGCGCAGAAAAACAGACAGACGAACAGAAGAACAGTCACACATATACACAAATTGAAATTATATTCACACTAAAAAAATGATAGAAAGTGTCAAAAACGTTTAATGTAAACGAAAGTACAATTCTAGCAATTTTTTATAAATAGCTCTTAATGTAACTGAATATTTTTGTGTCAACCATGCTATGTTCTATGCAAAGCATTCTTTTCTGCATATAAATACCATATTTCAATTTCCTAAAACTTCGTGGAAAGTTATTAAAATTTGATTTATAGAAATATCTCACAAAGAACGCAATGCTTTGGAGTACTTCTGAATGTCCCTGTACATAAAATAGTGGTGGTATGTAATCTATTTTATATAGGAAACATCCAGTAGTGAACCTGAATAACATATTTCAATTTCATGAAGATATTGTACAGTAAAGGTATGAAAATATGGTTTATAGAAATACCTCTCATAAAACACAATTCTTTGAAATACTTTCGGGTGTCCCTGTACACAAACCAGTAGAGGTATGAACTCCATTTTCAATAGGAAACATTCGATAGTGAACTTGGATAACATATAACAGTTTCAAAAAATTCCATAAATATTTACGGGAGTTAGAGCGCGGGCAGACAGACAGACGGACAGATACACAAATTGGTATCATATTCACACTTAAAAAGATGTTAGGAAGAGTTAAAGACGCTTAATGTAAACGAAAGTAGAATTCTAACAAATTTTTAATAATAGCTCTTAATATAACAGAATATTTTTGTGTCACCCTGTAAATCTAATGCTAATCATGCTATATTCTATGTAAATCATTCTTTTTTGCATATAAATAACATATTTCAATTTCCTAAATCTTCGTGGAAAGTACAGTTATTAAAATTTGATTTATAGAAATATCTCTCAGAACACAATGCTTCAGAATACTTTTGAGTGTCCTTGTATATAAAACAGAGTTGGTATTTAATCCATTTTCAACAGGGAACATCCGATAGTGAACTGGAATAACATATTTCAATTTCATTAAGATATGTGTACAGTAAAGGTATGAAAATACGATTTATAGAAATACCTCTCATAGAACACAATGTTTTGAACTACTTTCGGGTGTCCCTGTACACAAACCGGTAAATGTATAAACTAAATTTTCAAAAGGGAACATCCGATAGGGAACTTGAATAACATATATCAGTTTCAAGAAATTCCACAAATATTTATGGGATTTAGAGCGCGGAGAGGCAGACAGACGGACAGACAAGCTGAAGTCATTAACACATTTCAACCTTGTTGGGAAGTGATAAAAATGTTAGAATGTGTTAAAACGCTTAATGTAAACGAAAGTACACTTTTAGCAAATATTTATTAATAGCTCTTTATATAACTGAATGTTTTTGTGTCACCCTGTAAATCTAATGCTAATCATGCTATATTCTATGCAAAGCATTTTCTTTTGTGCTTATAAATAAAACATTTTAATTTCATAAATCTTCGTGCAAAGTAAAGTTATTAAAATTTAGTTTATAGAAATATCTCTCATAAAACACAATACTTTGGAATACTTTTGTGTGTTCCTGTACACAAATCAGTGGTAGTATTTGCTCCATTTTATATAGGAAACATCCGATAGTGAACTTGAATAACATATTTCAATTTCATTAGGATTTGTGTACAGTAAGGGTATGGAAATATGAATTATAGAAATGCCTCTCATAGAACACAATGCTTTGAAATATTTTAGGGGGTCCCTGTACACAAACTAGTAGAGGTATAAACTCCATTTTGAAGCGGGAACATCCGGTAGTGAACTTGTATAACATATTTCAATTTCATTAAGGTTATTGTACAGTAAGGGTATGAAAATATGGTTTATAAATACGCCTCTCATAGAACACAATGCTTTGAAATATTTTAGGGGGTCCCTGTACACAAACCAGTAGAGGTATAAACTCCATTTTCAATAGGGAACATCTGATAGTGAACTTGAATAACATATATCAGTTTCAAGAAATTCCATAAATATTTACGGGAGTCAGAGCGCGGACAGACAGACAGACAGACAGACAGACAGACAAACCCATGTCATAAACACTTTTCAACCTTGTTGGAAAGTGTTAAAAAGAAGTACATGTTATAGTTCATTTGATGACATGCGTATGTGAAGGCATTAAGGACCCTCTTCACTCACCGCCGCTGGAATCCGAAGCTAATGTTATTCAATGGGAAATTCTTCTTTACGAATAACTTATTAAGTAATACATATTTTTAAATTCTGTTTTCACATTATGAAAATTCCCAGCTGTTAAATTGACAGACCTTTTTTAAAAAATTATTTTTTTAATTTTTTATATTTTACTTCGAAGCTGCAAAATACGAATTTTCAATATGTGAATTTTTTTCATTTTGCAATTTCAAAATAAAATATTAAAAAGAAAAAAAATACTTTTTCGAAAAAGGTCCGTCAATTTAACAGTTGGGAATTTTCTGAATGTGAAAACAGAATTTAAAAATATGTATTAGTTAATAAGTTATTTGTAACGAAAATTTCCCCATAGAATAACATTGGCTCGGGCTACCGGCGACGGTAAGTGCAGAGGGCCGTTAACGTAGTTAAAATCAGATGAAAAGTATAACTGCATCTACCATAGCGTCTAAATGCATCAAAAGGTCTAAATAGATATTCATATTTCTCCCATATCTTTCACGATTCTTACAGTGTAAAAAATAATTGTATCTTTTTGAGTTTTAATATTTTTGTATGCTGTAAAAAATAGATTAACTGTTCCAAGATATATGGTGCCACACATTTCATCAAGGCACAAATGTTTTGCAATCTCAGGACGAAAAACGATGTTACTTACAAGAAGGAAATATGCATTCTTTCAAAGTGAGTTATAAAAAAAAAAAAGAAAAGAAAAAGGCACTAAGGCGACTTTAAGTCTACAATCATGTCTTTAAAAAAACGATAAGAATGGTCTACTACTGAGAAAAATAACTGTCGCAACTGCTGCTTATACTAATTCATTCTAAAATAGTTATGAATCATTCACATTCTAAAAAAACACGTGTGTAACATTTTTTTAAATTGTTTGTATTTGGGCTTGTTTGATTTTTTTTTTATTACTATTTAATTTTATGAAGCTTTTTCTGCATGTAAGACACTGGGGGGGGAGGGGGAGGCTTTAAAGTACTGAATAGCGACTACTTAAAAAAATAAATAAATAAATAAAATGTATTCAAAGTTCTGGACTATACCGTCGGTAACAAAAGTGTCCGAACATTGGCAAAAATTCCTATGTTAAAAAAAGTACACTTCATAGGGTTTTGTTAAATAAATCCTTGTCAAATCCTCTTCTTAGTCAGTGTAAGAACATGATTCTACAAGGATTTATTTAACAAACCAGTATTAAGTATGCTTTTTTTACATAGGAATTTTTGCTAGTGTTCGGACACTTTTGTTACCGACTGTACCATTTGAAATTTTCTTGTATAGATATTACTTAAAACCATCCTAGAACTCGTTTATGCTCACTGTACGATTGAAGGATCAATATCTATTAACAAGAATGAAAATAGTTTTAACATTTTTTTTCATTGTTTTACTATTTAGCTGCATTTTTTTATAGATTTAAATATGTATGCTACACATTCATTTGAATGTTACACATTGAAATTAGTTACACATATTAGTATCGTGTGTGTTAATTTTCTATTTAGAGAGTGTATATTTCTGCTCTCTTACATGTTCGTGTTGTATTTATCACGACAATGCAGCGACCTACATATAAAAATTGGGGATCTTACATAACACCATTATAGGTTAAACAACTTAGTTTACATCAGTGGTGTCTGATCTGAATTCGATAAGAAATTTTTGAGATGCCGGGTTCGATCCCAGGTCGCACTCGTCGGCCTAACCGTTCGGAGTTTTCCGTGCTTTTCTCTGAAACTTCCGTAAATACGGGCTAGGACCCCTTATAAAGACCCCCTCCATGGAGGGCACTCCTCCTCAGACCTAGAACCCTAGTGCTGTCAATCGGCCTTAATACCCACAACCTTACCCAACTCGATCAGATATTTATATTAATAGATTTTTTACATAAGTGTAAAATTTTCTGTTTCTTTTTTTTTTTTTAAGCAAAATAAAAAGGTTTTATTGGTTGCTTCATAGCTATTTTTTATTAAGAGACAACTGTATAATTTAGTGTGCAAAATTTCACAGATATAGGGGGAAAAAAATGAAAATTATATCGAGCAAATTAATATAGCTACTTAGAATGGAAATTATTATTATTATATACTGAGGGACCACTTTATTATGACACTCCCATACTATTCGAATTTGTCTTCGGCTTCTATAGTTCCTACATAGCATGGTACGGCGGAAATTGTTCTTGGTTAAGATCGGATGAGTAATTGTTTTCAACACGTGTATAGATCAAATTGATAAAACATAAAAAACACAGCACTTTACACGTTAAAATTCAAGTCAAGAGACTTAGTTTAAAAGTTTACAGCATACAAGTTAAAAGGAAGAACAACACGACGTTTCGTCCAAGCATAGTTACTTGTGGACATCCTCAGGTCTAGTTCGCTTACTGCCAGCGTCTTGATCTTTTAATATATCTAGAATGGGTTGCCATACTCTCGCCAATTCCTTAGAATGTACATAATTGATGGCGCGTTTATCGTATTTTATTATCTCTATTTTTTCTTGAATTTCAAGTTTAAGGGAACTGGGACGTTCTCGACAACGAAAAAGTAGTTAAAATTGCAGTTTCAAATAAAGGGTTTTCCCCAAGTAAAAGTTATATTTGAATTAAAATATTATACATATAAACAGAACATAATATTTTCATTATAAAACGCTAAAGAAATCCTTTTAATTTCAAGTATTTATTTTTTAATAGCAAATCGAATATGAGCTCTGATGCAATTGTCTGTAAATCCATAACCACAAATCGGTACGCTCAGAAAAAAAAGTTTTGCATAAAATCACATAAAAATTATCAAAATACATGAGTAAAGGTTCAATAATTATAGTGAACATATTTTTATTTTAATATACACAAAATAGAAATAATAAAAAAATAAATAAATGCTATATAACTTGAAATTCTATAAATTATGATTTTTTTTAACATAAACAGCACCCCCCTAAAAAAACTGGTGCCCACAAATAAATAAAAATATGTTTAATAGATGAAAAATGCTTAAAAATATTATATCACAAAATTGCAGATTTGTGTGATGCATAGAATTTTATACGAGCGTACCTAAATATGGAAAAAACATGTTTTGAGAAAAATGCAAAAAACTGTTTTTACGTTTTTAAACGTCTATGCATCACACAAATCTGCAATTTTGTGATATAATATTTTAAAGCATTTTTCATCTATTAAACATATTTTTATTTATTTGTGGGCACCAGTTTTTTTAGGGGAGTGCTGTTTATGTTAAAAGAAATCATAATTTATAGAATTTCAAGTTATATAGCATTTATTTATTTTTTTATTATTTCTATTTTGTGTATATTAAAATAAAAATATGTTCACTATAATTATTGAACCTTTACTCATGTATTTTGATAATTTTTATGTGATTTTATGCAAAACTTTTTTTTCTGAGCGTACCGATTTGTGGTTATGGATTTACAGACAATTGCATCAGAGCTCATATTCGATTTGCTATTAAAAAATAAATACTTGAAATTAAAAGGATTTCTTTAGTGTTTTATAACGAAAATATTATGTTCTGTTTATATGTATAATATTTTAATTCAAATATAACTTTTACTTGGGGAAAACCCTTTATTTGAAACTGCAATTTTAACTACTTTTTCGTTGTCGAGAACGTCCCAGTTCCCTTAATCAGATTGGAGGGGGTTGCTATTATTTCAGCTTGATTCCATAAAGGTTTTGCATTTTTATTTTCTAGTATGTAATCTTTAAGAGCTGTATTTCCGTACGGGGATCGTAAAGAATATTGATGTTCAGAAATGCGTTTTTTTTCAGAAAATGCGCGCAAAAAGAAGTTTAAAAAAACGCATTTCTGAACATCAATATTCTTTACGATCCCCGTACGGAAATACAGCTCTTAAAGATTACATACTAGAAAATAAAAATGCAAAACCTTTATGGAATCAAGCTGAAATAATAGCAACCCCCTCCAATCTGATTAAACTTGAAATTCAAGAAAAAATAGAGATAATAAAATACGATAAACGCGCCATCAATTATGTACATTCTAAGGAATTGGCGAGAGTATGGCAACCCATTCTAGATATATTAAAAGATCAAGACGCTGGCAGTAAGCGAACTAGACCTGAGGATGTCCACAAGTAACTATGCTTGGACGAAACGTCGTGTTGTTCTTCCTTTTAACTTGTATGCTGTAAACTTTTAAACTAAGTCTCTTGACTTGAATTTTAACGTGTAAAGTGCTGTGTTTTTTATGTTTTATCAATTGGTTAAGATCGCTTCATTTTCTGCACTGTTATTGTTCTACTTTCTGTTACAATTCAGAATATTATCCATATCTCGCCATTATTCACCACTAGGTGACAATTACAATTTACCCATTTAGGGCCAGTCTTTTGCCTGACACTCTAGTTTTGATAAACTTTCGTTACAACTGCTCCTAAACATTTTACAAATGCGGCAGTTTCACTAATACTTGCTCCATACATCCAAACATCGCCCCATTTTCAAAGTTTTTCAAATCACGTTTTCTTCCTGTATATTCACGAATAATTCGCCTATACCAGTGGTCACCAACTTTTTCGACTTCACGGACCTCTTTCTGTTTAACTAAAAACACAATTTAAAATCTTAACCATGGACCATTAACAATTTGAAATCTCGCGAACTACTAATATTATCAATTAAAAATTTAAATATATTTTGGATTAATAAACGGAGAACGCTAATTTTCTAAATATGAGGAATACGCATTTTTTACAGCATGTTATAAACGGTTAATTTATCCCAAGAAAAACTTAGACTTTTAATCACAAGAACTTAAATGTTGTTCGATTATAATAAAACAATTACAGGGACAGAACGTGAACGCCTTTTTATTGCTTCCATATTACAAGAAACTCGATGAAACACTATGATGATAAATTGCTACTTCTGTACATAAAACTCCATTTACTAAATCTAGTAATACGTATAGTATATTGTTAGCTTATTAAAATTCAATGGAAAATTATATTTTTGATGTAGTTATAAAAAAAACTTTGAATTCTAATATTTTGATAAAATTATAGCAATTCCTAGTTAAGTATCAGATGTAGAATTCAAAGCCATAACTGTATCTGTTATCTACAATTAAAATTTTTGTAATAAGAAATTATTCTATCTATCCTCTCACCCAGAAAATTCTGAAGTGTATTAGTTTGAGTATATTCAGTAATGTGAGTAATAATCTGACAGATGCAGAAAATCCCGAGGTTAAATTTTAACATCAATATAACTTCTAATAAAACTTTTAAAAATACAAATAATGTCAAGATTTTTTTCTGCGGACTTTCAAAATTTTGTCACGGACCACCAGTTGACGAACAGTGGCTTATACTACTTTCTCAGTAACTCAGCTTTCTTTTTTCATAATACTTTAGCCCTCTAGTGGCAGCACTGTGACGCAATAACTGATTTGTCTATAACTGTCCGATGGCCAAATCAAAATGACCGCTCAGTGTACATTTGTATCAATTTTAGTTTGCTAAAAACCTTTCAGTTTTTCATTCGGACACATTTATGAATTCAGTGTGGCATATAGCAGACATACATGTTGCAAAATACCTTGATAAATTATAATCTTGTAACTTTATTTTTTCGTAGATCTAATTTTAATAGCTGTTTTGAGTAACATAAATAGTACAGACTTGCGGATAGGAAGGAACGCTTTATATGCAATAAAACCAGCATATTGGTGATTAAGATGCGTTAATTAATGCTTTTTTACGCACAGTCTGCTTGAAGAGTAAGAATTTTGTCTAGTTATGTAAAGTGTCGTTGAAATCTTTTTCAACCCCAGTAATAAAATCATACTATTTCAATCCGATGTCTGGCTATCTCCTCGTGAATCTCTGAACACGGAAATAATTAGAAGGTAAAATAAATTCGAAATAAGCAAAGAATTCGAAGTGAACCATTTAAATAACATATCATTCAAATTAGTTTAAGATAATTAAAAACCCAAACCATGTATAAAATAAGAGGCACAATGTAGTGCTAAAAAAATGTCCGCCTGCATCAGCGCCAACTGCCTGAAGTGATTGGACGACTAAATAAAATTAGCAGAAGCGGGATAGGTTAGAGGTTGAGTGGGTTTAACTTTGCACTACAGCTACGCAGTGGGCAATTGGCAACGGTCTGGGTAGTGTGTGTAATGATTGACTACACTAGGGTCCTAGACATATACGAGGTATGCTCTCCGAGAAGATCTTTCTAAAGGGTCCCCTTGACAGTATTTACGCAAGTTTTGGAGAAAATCACGAAAAACTCCGAACTCTTACGTCAACGAGCGCGACCGGGGATCGAACCTGGTACTTCTCATCTACCAGCTTTGAGTGCAGAACCGCTCGATCACTGGTAGGACGACAATGGTCTGGGAGGACTGCTCAGAGAAACCCTTTAGTCTAAAACTAAATGTAATCTTCCGAAATGAGGTTTTGAGTGATTTTCAGTTAAATTTTTTTCCCCTATTTATAAAGTGATATTTAAGAAAATAAGTGATTCTTTTTTTTTTTTTTTTTTTTTTTTTTGTAAATTCATTTTTATAATTGGGACCAACGAATCAAACAAAGTATACTTGTTAATATTTCAAATGAGCGCGTTTAAATAATTAATGGCAAAATTTTATGAAAAAAAAATGTATATTTACTTACTTTAAAATGTTTAACGACAATTTTATAAGAGAAATTTATCTGAAATGCATACTTAAAATATAAGTTAAAATAAGACTTATTTTATATTTTGATATGTGTTTTAAATATATGTCTCTTATAAAACTGTTTTTAAACATTTTATAGAAAATTTATTTTGTAAGATTTTTAACTCGAACATATACTCTATACTCACTATTTTAAATATTTGTCAGAATAATAATAATAATAATAATAATAATAATAAATAAAAAAAATGAAAGGCTAAATTTAATAACAAAGGATAAGAAAACTTGTGTTTTAATGATAAGGCAGACTGACTACACGAAAGTCCTACGTTTGGGTGGAGTGCCCTCCCGGGAAGAGTCTAAGGGATCCTAGCCTGTATTTGCGCGAGTTTCGAAGAAAACAAACGGCTAGGCCGAGGAGCGAGATCTGGGATCGAACCCGGCACCTATCGTCCACCAGCTTCGGCAACAGAACCTCTCGGCTATTGGTGAGGTGAGAGAGCTTGGGAGCAAAAGATGGTTAACATGATGGTTAATTGATGAAATGTAAAAGAACAAAGCGATCAAATATCTCGACATAATGCATCTTAAAAAAAATTAAATTAAACTAAATTAAATTGAAGAAAATAAAAATTCAAATAACTGAAATGATTTTTACTCTTTGAAATTTCTAGTTTAGCATAATACGATTTTTCTTAATGAATAGTCCAGAAAAGATCAAATTTGACCCAACTGTGGGATACAGTTTCAATTAAACGTCAAAATGTAAAATAAATTAATAAATACATAAAATTTAAATTAAATAGCTTCACTAGATGAATTTGAAATGATTTTTTCTTTTTTATTATTATTCAAATTGTTTTTTTTATAAGAAGTTTATTTAAAAAATCGAAATATTGAACAAACTTAAACAGAATCTACATGAAATAAATGTTGAATGACAGATATTTGCAAGTTTTTTATTTGTGATTTTAACTGTAAAAGTGTTAAAGGCTTTCGTTAATAAATACTTTTTGTATTTATATATATATATATATATATATATATATATATATATATGTAGATTGATATAGCTGCATGTATTACTTGAATAAATTTAACAATAATGAAAAAGTTTCAAAGATATTTTATAGACATAATTTGCTTTGTTTGAAATGTGATGACATCCCGATTAGTACTGAAAATATTCTTAGTGACAACTATGACCTGTGAGAAAATTCCGAAACAACGAGCGCCTATCCCAGCATTGTCTAGACGCAGATTTTAACCACTTCTAGAACTTTTTTTCTTGTCATTGCATTTCTCACAATGCAAGATAAGTTTGTTAAAAACATTTTTGTTATTTTTATTATTGTTATAATTCAAAATTTTGGCTCAGCTTTGAGTAAATCTTTGCATTTCTATCTAAACAGATAAATTTTGACCCTGGTTTTATAAACTAATTTTTTTTCCTCGTATTTTATCATTCCTTTACCCATTTTCTTTAATTTAAAAATGCTGCATTTTTCATAAAATCATTATATTTGTAATTTCATTAATAGTTATGAAATAATAAATACTTCGCAATTCTCACCCAGAGAAAAATTTTGTTGAATCAAAAAAAATTTTGATTCCAATAGAAATTTTGTTTAAACTAACAAAATTTTGTTGCAATTCTAACAAAAGTATTTTGTTTTTCTTACCAAAAAAGAAAAAAAAAATGTCTATTTACAAATATACAGAAATTATTGGGAAGTTAAACAAAATATTTTATTAATTTAAGCAAAGAACTTTTGTTGAAATTTTGTAAATTCGTTAACAATATATTTTGTATTGCCGTACCAAAACTGATTTTATAATTTTATGATTGAAAACAACAAAATAACTTCATCGAAACACATTTTCTGGTTTTAATCAAATTCTTCCTCTAGATGGCATTAATAATTTCATCTTTGTATTTATATCACCCCAAAAATATAACAATTACAAACAAATGGTTTATTTTCTATAATTTAAGTTACAATAAATGCATGTAATTAAAACGATTTTCCTTCCTTTAACTTTCTAATTAATTTCGGATATCTTTTAAGACAGTACACAACCGGAATTTTTCCTCCGAGTTCCCTGACGTTGTCATCATTTATTGATTAATGCATACCTGTGCATGCTAGAGAGTTAGCTCTTCCTTCTCGCTGAGTAAGTGCAATAAGCAAAATTGTTCCTACCTACTGATTAATACGAAGCCAGCAATAATGAATACTGCTTCTCGAACGGTAGTTTCAAAACTGTAGCATATGCTTATGTAGTTGCTAACAAAGCCTTTTGCAGGTTAGCTGCAAGTTCGACGACCTCCCCCCTCATTCCACCTGTTGTTTCCTTTCCTATACACACGCACGGGATTATTTTATCCGTTGCATCTCTTTTCAGTCGCATTTTATCTTTAACGAGTGTCGTTTCTTTCAAAATACGGAAGAGACTCTCCAGAGTTAAAAATAGTGGCAAATTGTATGATTTCCAGGTAGTCTAACGGTGAACAATAGTCGTATAGTGCTTTCAGGTGGAAAATGCGCTGACGTTAAAGGACCATATTTTCTGAAATATAGGTTTATATCTCTGTATATGTCACTCACTTCCCTAAAGATGAAAACTGTCTTTTTCTTTTTTATATGATATCGTATTCATGTTGCAGAGACGATATTGTCACGCTTATACGAAGTCTTATAATGGGATTTTTCAGGGGGGGGGAAGGGGGGAACCTCTTAAATATAAATTTTAATTCGCTTTTTGTTATGATAAATAATTAAAATTTTTAGATGAAATCACTTTTTACATATAAAAGATAATTTCGCCTCAGAAATATAAAATATTCTACACAAACCTTTCCTAGATAAAAAAAAAGAATTCGGAAAAGCGAAAAAAAATTAATATCATGCAATGTTGCTTTCATTCTGTACTTGTGCTTATTTTTTTTTCGACTGATAAACTGTGCTTAATTATTTAAACTAGAAACAGTCGTTGCGTGACTTTTCATTGCATGAAATTTATTCATAAAGCTTCTATTCAAAATCGTGTTTCGCCCATCTGTTGGCAGAATGGATAAGGCACTGGCCTTCAGTTTCCAGATGCCGGGTTCGAATCTGTTTAGACATAAATGTTCTTAGTGAATTGGAGTTCATTTTAAGCGTTCACGAGTTTTAATGTGCAAAAAATAACATACAATGACGATCAAAACCCAAAATCCTAAATATTTTGCATTTAATGATCGCTATCTTATTTTTTTGTATTTAATTATACAGTGACAATTTTATTATTAAATAAGCAAATATTTGAAATTATGTGTATATTTTATACATGATGAATTTTTAAATACCTCATTCAAATGGTGCAAGCAAAAAAAGTAAATAACAAAAGTTATTGTAATAACATTAATTTATAATAACATTACCGATACAAGGTCATCTGGAGAATTTTTTTTTTTTTTTTTTTTTTTTTCCTGATCATCATTCTGCTTTTCACTGAGTTTCAAGGCTATAGGAATATATTACCGTGTGCACAGGAAGTTTAAGCGTTTACAGAAATCTAGTAATATTTGAGTTTTAAGCTTTTAATCGAAGACACGAAACTGATGTTACAGCAATATAATAGTAATAAATCTGATTGTACGTCTAAAACAAAAATTATTTTTATAAGGGAATCATTATTTTCTTAAAAAATTTAAGATTCGAATTAATAAAATTCGCCATTGAGAATGACACTGCTAAAATTTTCATTTTTCTGGGGGGGGGGGGGATTCTCTCATGCTAGATTTATTTTACCTAAAACGGATAATCTAGTTTTTTTTTTTTTTTTTTTCACATGAAAATATCCTTAAAAGAATCATTTTTCTGCGTTTTTATCCTCAAAAGAATGAATTTTTTAAAATTTGGTTGAAGATTAGATATTTTTTTAAGCTTAGTAAAAATGTGATTTTTGATCAGGTCAATTTACGCTTGCGAACTGTCAATCTTCCAACTCATAGTAAAGAATGCCTTTATTATAAAATTTCATCTCATATAGAGACATGATATCCCACGTGTATTTGTAGAAAACCACAATTTATAAAAGAATTCACTTTAAAACACGTATAAAATATAATTAATTAAAATCATTAAAAAAACACATCGTGTCAAGGCCTTTCGCCCTGAACATCAGGGCATCATCAGGACATAGCCATTTTTAACAAGAAGTACAGTAACATTGTATATACATAAGAAACATATTTCGGTTACAGTTATAAAACATGAAACAGATGAATTACAAATGAAAACAGTCCGAAGGTGAAGAGTCGAGCTTCATTTGGTTTACTATGGAGACACATTTTTATGGAACAGTTGAGGCTATGCATTAATCTGTGTTGAGGAACATGCTGAAGAACTTGCATTAATTTAGATCTTTACAAGAAAAAGTTGGCTGGTTGGGTTTCACGCCACACCAGTGCTGCGCAGATGGAAAATTGGCGACATGAGAACAAGGAGAAAGACTTGTTGCAGAACCGCAACTTTTAGAAAACTTTAATGGAGAATTCTTTAGGTAGAATAGTAGAGACAAAAAACTTGCAATAACTGTAGGAATTATGTAGAAAAACTTTCACTGTAAACATTCATTAAAACTAAAACTGTTGAAGGAGGAAATTATATTAGATGTTTGGTTGTATTAGAAAATACCATATTTTAGGAAGAAACGCAGCATCTTTAAAATTGATTGAATTATATTTAATTATATTCACAGCTTGGTTTTTAATGATTTTAATTAAATATATTTTATACGTGTTTTAAATTAACAGTTGCGGAAGCTGTGAATATAATTAAATATAATTCAATCAATTTTAAAGATGCTACGTTTCTTCCTAAAATATGGTATTTTTTAATACAACCAAACATCTAATATAATTTCTTTCAACAGTTTCTTAGTTTTAATGAATGTTTACAGTGAAAGTTTTTCTACATAATTCCTACAGTTATTGCAAGTTTTTTGTCTCTACTATTCTACCTAAAGAATTCTCCATTAAAGTTTTCTAAAAGTTGCGGTTCTGCAACAAGTCTTTCTCCTTGTTCTCATGTCGCCTATTTTTCATCTGCGCAGCACTGGTGTGGCGTGAAACCCAACCAGCTAACTTTTTCTTGTAAAGATCTAAATTAATGCAAGTTCTTCAACATGTTCCTCAACACAGATTAATGCATAGCCTCAACTGTTCCACAAAAAGGTGTCTCCATAGTAAACCAAATGAAGCTCGACTCTTCACCTTCGGACTGTTTTCATTTGTAATTGATCTGTTTCATCTATTTCATGTTTTTATAACTGTAACCGAAATATGTTTCTTATGTGTATATAATGTTACTGTACTTCTTGTTAAAAATGGCTATGTCCTGATGATGCCCTGATGTTCAGGGCGAAAGGCCTTGACATGATGTGTTTTTTAATGATTTTAATTAAATATATTTTATACGTGTTTTAAAGTGAATTCTTTATAAAAAGAATGCCTTTATTTGCAGTAAAAAACCTTTTCTTAAATTGCAAATTTTAAGCCGATGTTGACAATAATTAAAAATTGGCTAAAAATGGGATTTTGAATTCACTGTCCGAAGAGAAATATTATTTTTATTTAAGGTGCCTGCCTACCGTCGGAAGTGATTTTTTTTTTTTTTTTTTTTTTTTTTTTTATAATTGAAAAAATGCCTATTTATGTGCATTATATGATAGAATATAGTAAAAAACAGTGAATAACCTGAAAAAAATATGAAATTTTAAAATATTTTGATATTTAGGCTCAAAATATGCATAAAATTTGCGAGAAAAAAGCACTTTTACAAAACATCATAAGACAAATTTAAATAAAGATATTTTTATTCTGTAAATTTTATTTAGATTATTGAAAGGTCCTTAAGGGAGTGAAGTACTCTCAAAATTATAACCATGTTATTTAATATTTTAGAGAAGATAACATTTTTACATGCTGAAAAAAGCATGAATATACATGGCAGTTCATAACTTATATCGACAAAAAAAAAAAAAATATATATATATATAGCTAGATTCATTTTCATAGTTCAATCCCTAAAACAACTCCTAGAGTATTTTGTCAAAGTTTCATAACGTTTCAATTATAACTTTTCGAGTTATGATGTTTTAGGATAAAGCAAATTGCTAGAAATCTCATTTTGAGAAAAAGCAGAAAACAAATTTAAAAACAAGATTTTACCTATTAAACAAAAAATAATTTTAATAAGTTCCTGATTTATTTCAAAGCTTTTTATATATTTTTTTTAATTCATTTTATATTCAGTAACAAATTTTGATGCTTACATTGAGTAAAACATTTATGTGAACAAACATTTACGGGTCATTTCCGGTCATTTCCGGTTTCATAAACTGGCGAGTGACTAATATTAAAGTGCCTGTAACTCATGTTCTAAGCAATATAGAAACAAAATTCAAACTGATTTAGAAAGCAAAAATGTCAGTCTTTAATACTAACCCAAAAATAGAAAATCGGAGTTTTGACTGAAAATTGCGTTTAAAAGGTAGGCAGGCACCTTAATTCAAGTTTGCGTTGTCATTTTATAATTTGCAAACTAGTGATCTTCCAGATAAAAAAATTACAGAACAGATATAATTATATAGTTACGTAGAGTAGGCGTGACTGATTGAGGGCTTTGAGAGCCTCAAAAAAATAATCTCAAGTAAAATATATGACCAATTTTATAAATTGCAGATACTTTTCAGAAAGTGAACAAGAATAAAAAATTCTACATTTTTTACGTACTTTTTTTATTTATCTAAGCTAAAATGTATTGCAGTCCTTTTTGAATACTGTAAATCTAATCCCAGATAACAAGCACATTTGCAGCAAGTTTGATTTTTCTTGATATTACCTTGCCACGACAAATTTGATGCGATAAATTTGCCGTGAAATTGCCGCAAAATAGACACAACATAAATCTATCTTTCGTTTTAAATATATAAATATTTTTTTTTCCCTTTCACACCATTTCTGCTGCAAACTAAAATTACTATGTAAGTATTTGAAACTGAACCAAAGACTGGTATTGAAGCGGTTTCGTAACGTTTTCTTGTTCGTGTTGTTTACTGGTGGAAGAAGCGTGGCGTTATCCGAGGGGCTCGAAGTCTCGTGTCAACAAGTCTTATGCAAAATACACGCTATATTTACATGTTTCTATGTGTATTTGCAGATAATGTGACGTGATGAGAATCTGAGTTTGCAATGCATTAACAGTTGGTGTGACATGACAAGCTTGCCTATTGCAATGAATTTGCAGTACTCTTAATACGACAAACCTAACTTTTCTACTAGTTTGCAACGAATTTGTAGCAAATTTGATACAATAAGAGTGCAACTTACACGACAAGTTTGCTGCAAATTTGGCGTATGGTGACTTCGGAGTTTGCGTTAACTTGTTTCAATCTTGTTATGAACTTACAGCTTGTCACACTGAACTTGCTGCAAGTTTGTTGGCTTACAAATCAAGATTGCTGCAATTTCGCTGCAAATTGAAATTGCTATGTGGGATATATTTGGTAAATATAACAATATTGCAATTGTGTAGAATTTCAACCAAATGAAAAACACATTCTCTAGAAAAACTTTTGCACTCTACAATGATTCTACCCAGAGACGACCACTTGGAGCTTTGTAATTTTCGTATTTATATAAATTTTAGGAATTTTTACGTGTACTTTAAATATATATATTAAAATAATAACATATAAATAGCTCTCTAAAATATTTAAAAAGACATTTTTAAAAAAATTAAAGTTTAAAAAATGCATATTTTAACCCATATTTCCTGCAATTATTTAAGAAAATATTTAAAAGGTGAATTATATTTTAAACAGAATAGTGAATTACAGAAAATTATTAATTTTACTATAACAATATTTTGATGATAAATATTGCTTCAGAACAGATTTTTAAATTTTTAAAAAAATTTCATGAATCCCATACTTTTTATATACCGTAATTTTCGGCTGATAATCCGCAGATCAAATAAGTCAGTTTTGCACCAGAAATTTTATTTGATAGGTAAAGTTATATTAGTTCGGGGCGTTTCTTCGAATGAGTGTAGATTTTTTCTGTTAAATAAAATTTCTGGTGGAGAAATTACATTTCTTACCTGCGGATTATACTCCGAAAATTACGGTATATAAAAGAAAATAAAAATAAATCATAAGGACTGAGATTTTTTTTCTTTTGAAATAATTTCCTAAAATAAGAAAAATTACTGTCTGGATATTCTCTACAAATCAACATATTCTTTAACTAACTTGACAGTGCAATATTGGCAATTTTTCACACTTGTAATTTTAAGATTAAACTAAAAACTAAAATAACAGGTTTGGTGTAATTCAGTTAATTGAAATTAACAAACAATACTTATTTAAGAAAAAAAAAACATTAAGAGGATAAAAGACGTTGAAATTAATTATTCTTGTTTTACACTCTTCCCCTTCTTAAGTTATATAATGTCATAAAATATATTACTTTCTATCCATAGAGCATATTTTAAAGGGTATAAAGTAATTTTAGCAATGGAAAGTCCTCTTTTATGGTGAAAATAATAAAAAATAATGCTCAATTTCAAAATCCTCCATGCGTATTCGAAATTATTTTATTAAATCTCCAATTTTTTTACTATGCGTTTTTTGCATGTATAGCTGAACACTATCTGGCTTTTGTTTTTATCTCAAGTATAGAATCAGTTACAAACAAAAAAGTGTTAAATTTGAATTTTTCATGAGTTTTTGTCTTTTGAATTTGAGATTTCATATAAAATGTTATAATTTTTGGATTTTGAATTGAATACCCAGTTTTGTTACAAATACACTGGTTAACAGTCATTCATATTTTCAAAAGGATTGGATGAAAACAAATTCGCATGGAGCCAATATAAGTAGCTGGTTATTCCCGAAATTTGAAACTCAAGAAAAATACTTTAAAGTTTAAAATTTTGCAAAATTTTTAAAATAATGTTTGACGAACTGTAGAGTTTTTAATATTAATTTTAATACTTAATATTATTATAGCTTCATACATTTTATAATAACTATCTAGTTACATTTTTAATTGCGTCGATTTTTGACAATTTTTATCGTCAAATGACTCATTAAAATAACTTTTGAAAGTGACAGAAAATAGACATTCGCCTCCCCCCCCCCCCTAATTTTTAATGAACGTAGTTAAAAGCAAGCAAAGAAATATTTATTTTACTTTTCAATATTTGTAGCTCGTAGCAATATAAGAGTTCACATTTCCATCTTCATATATTAACTTGGCATAAAATATCTCTTTGTGCCTATTAACCAACGAAATCGATATCAAAGTGATAAATTTCTATATTGTGAAACTGAATGCAGAATTTATTCAACAGATAATAACATAATTTTTTCATGGAAACCATTTTTTCTTTTAAATGTTCTTTTCTCAGTTTTTCATGTATACAAAATAACGTTTCTCTTTAATGTTGCCGATTTTTAGTTTTTATTCCTGCATACAGAGTCTTCTTTTAAAACCGCTACACTTTATTTTGTTAAGTTCAAAATTATGTGTAAAATAAAAATAAATAAATAAAACTTATTTAATACATTTTTATTCTCATTGTCAAACAGTTGAAGCAATTTCTAAACTGCTCTTAAGTGTTCACCGATAAGGAGTATTAGATTACATTTATTTCTTTTTAGTTGTTCGTGTTCTTTGCTTTATGGCGATTGATTTTCTTTTAACATAGTCACTTTGAAGTCTTTTTTTTTTTTTTTTTTTTTTTTTTTCCAGATGTTTGTCACAGTACTCTTCAGTCACGGAACCATCTATCTAACGATATGCTGAACTGGTTCAGTCAGCTAGAGAATTATTTCTAATTACTTTGTATTTTCTTTGCTTTACTAATATACTTTGATTTATTCTATTTTACTTTTTTCGCGAGGAAATGTAATTACATTGGTAGGAGTCTTTTGCGTCTCTGCTTTCATTAAAATAATTGTACTGGTTTTGTGTTAGTTGATATTTTCTGATCCCAATTTCTATGAAATTAAGTGAAAATTTGTTACTAAATGTATTACATTTTTTCTAAGATGCAACTTCTTGATAACGTGATCAGCTATTTAACCGTGAGTCATTTAATCACGAGTTACTTTTTCACGAGTTTTTTAACGGTATTTCTGAAGTATAGATGATATAAAAATTTTTATTTTTGCATTAACTATTTTGTCAGACTTGTATATATGTATGTATATATATAGATATATATATAATTTATTAAAATAATAATAATATATATATATATATATATATATAATAAAGATGATCTATTAAGCATAGTAGAAGCCAAGCAACAGATACAAGATCACTGAAACACCAATGACCAATAAGATAAAAAAAAAAAAAAAAAAAAAAAATCATCAGTGGATGAAATACATTAAGGTAAAGAAACCAGATCTATTAATTAACAGTCTGCAAAACAAACGAATCAAGAAAATAAAACAACAAATCTTAACTTAAAACCATAAACTTATCAAAATTAATGAAAAAACAACCCAAGAAACACAAGATAGGAAGAAGGAGGCAGGCGGCAAGACTTGTGACTTGCCTGTGGGGTTACACTAGTTTTACGCCGGCAACACTCCCCCAGCCTGCCACAACCAGATCAGGAACCATATGGATTTAAAAATGCAAAATTTCAAAGCATATGAACAACAATGAAACCACGAAGCCACAATGAAATTCACCGATTGATCACATTGTGTTTAACAGTATAATTAGAACATTAAATATAGTTGACAACTCAAAAAGGAAAAATCTGAAATTTTATTGGAAAATGAAAGTTTGCATAGTAATACAAAGCAAATGCAACAAGCCTTCTACTTTTTTTTTTTTTTTTTTTTTTTTTTTTTAATTTAATTTCACAAACCCACCCAACCATCCAGCCTTACAACACCACCCCACCTCCGTAATCAAACATCTGCCCACCCAACCGCCACCTTTTTTATTGTCTTTTATTATTTTATAATTTTTTTGTTGATATACACAAGAGTGTACACAGCTTTTTTTTTTTTTTTTTTTTTTTTTTTGTACTGACAGAGACATGGTTAAGGATATAAAATAGAAAATACAAAGTTTTTAGGAAAACCCATTTTACCAGTGGCTGTGATCAGTTTATTAATATTCTTGTTTTTAAACTTTGCAGAGCATAAATTATTAATTCGAAATAAATGGTTAATGATGATGTTTCTAAATACCGAAAGATGCAGACATGAATTAAAATGTGTAAATAAGTTGACATTAAAACAAAAATCTTGCCGTTTGTCATAGATATCTGTGTAAAGTTTATTACCATCGATGATTATTTTGAGATCTAAAAAGTTAATTGATTGATTAGTCAGAGTATTTTGAGTTAGCTTTAAATTAGGTGGATAATTGAAGGAAAAGCCATTTTGTGAGTTCTTGTTGAGATAAAATACAATAATATCATCGATGTAACGATAAAATCGAACATCATCATTGCAAATTTGCTTTTCATAATAATAAAGATAGAGATCTGCCAAAATACTGGAGCTACAACCTCCTTGTGGGATGCCTAATTGTTGCAAATAGATAGCGTTGTTGTGGAAGATATAATTATTATGGATAACAAAGTTAAGAAGAGTTTTAAATTTTTCTGCTTTAAAATTGTAAGGAAGATTAATTTGAGCTTTATATTCTTGAAAAAGACTGTAAATGATATTACTAAGATCTGATAACTCAATATTATTGAAAAGATCTTGAAAGTCAAAAGTCATAATATTGTCTATTGAATCGAGCGATTTTATGTATTGAATTAATTGAAAGCTATTTTTAAGACAGTGTAAATTATCAACTTTGCAAGTACATTTGTAAATTTGTTTTAGAATATCCAGTAGAGCTTTATTAGCATTGTTGTTATAAGTGTTACACCCAACAGTGACAGTGCGAAATTTAATTGGAGATTTGTGAAACTTAGGTATGAGAACTATATAAGGATAATTAAAGTTATTGAAGGGAAGTTGAAGTAGTTTATAGTAATTATGTATTTTTCGGTTATTAATAATAAGGTTATTATTAGTTAAACTGAAGATGTTACTATTATTGATTGAAGAGTTTAAAATAGAGAGATAGTAGGATTTACAAATAATGGCATAATTATTAGGTGATTTGTCAACATAAGTGATCACAAAGTCATCCTGTAGTGATTTGATTGAGTTAAGAAGTACAGATTTTTTAAATAACACCAGATTTGAAGAATTGATAAATAATGCATTTTTGATTTTTTGTAACACTAAAACTTTCCATTGAGTGAAGTAGGCAATAGGTTTATTATGAGTAATAGATATTTTATAAATAAATAAATCTAGGTCATAAGAAAACTGTTGAAAGATTTGTGGAATGCTAGTTTTAACTGGAAGTCTAAATTTGGTGCCAAATTTCATGAATTTTTTTAATTGATAATTATCAATAATATTGAGATTACCCGTGATAATGTGTCCATGGTCTCTGTCAATAAATTTTGAGAAAGAAGGATCATTGCATTTACAGGTTACAGTGTTAGTAAAAGAGGTAGACTTAGATACAGAATTATAATTGAATATCTTTCTGCCAAGAGGAAGAGGATATTTGAAGGTACGAGATAGATTTAAATCTTTAATCGGAAACAAACATTCTTTGTCATTAATGATAGACGTAATGTTAATACTGTTCAATATTTGATTTGTAAAATTCACAATTAATTGAGTATTTGTTTTAAATTTGTTGGGCTTTTTATTAAGTTTTAAATTAAATTGTTTGATTTTGTACATTATAATATCATAAAAAATGTCTGAAAAATGTTTATTATAGGATTGGCTTTGAAAGACATTCAGAAAGTTTACTAAGTATTTCTTTTTAATTGCAAAAATAAATTTTCGAATAATGAACCAGTTATAGTTAGATAAGTAATTAGTCTGTAGATCTGAAATGAGTTTAATAATGGCACTTTTAGAAAAGATTAAATCTGTTTTTTTACTGCCTCGTTTAGTTCTAGAAGTTTTATTGTTAATATTGTGATTGAGTTGTGCATAAATAGTCGAATAATCATGTAGAGGGTTAATGTTAGAAAATGCTTTAATAGTTTTACTAAAGTATTCGGAATTTAGGCCATATGGATAAATTGTATTATAATATTGCATAAATTTTGATTCAAGAAATAGACGCTCACTTTTATTTTTCTGAATTTTTACAATCTCTATGGTACATGAATTAAAATTATGTGATTTAAAGTGTTGTAATTCTATAGTTGACTTAGAAGATGCAGCTGAAAGGTTTTTAGAATCTGATCGATGCTGATTAATGCGTAGATGAAGAGGAGTTGAAGTTTCACCAATATAACTAAGTTTACAATGACCACAATTGATTTTATAAATAACATTGTATGCCTGACAAAATGGAACCAAAGAGTGATTATTATCCAATTGTGTGTGAGAGGCCATAGGGCAAGTTTTACATCTATTAGAACCGCATGTTCTAAACTGAAGCAAAGGAGGAGGAGATAATAGGTAACTGGATGTCGATCCAAGGATATCCCTATAAATATCCTTGTACCGGGCACAATACTGCTGTGAAGCTAAGTATTTTTTGCCAGGATCTAAAAATTTACTAAACAGAGTCATAGAGAAAAAATGTTTTTGTATATTAAAAATCACAAGGCAAGTATGTATTTACATTAGTTTTATCGAAAGTGGGCTATACCAAATTCAATTACTTAATTAAATTGATTCTTGAATAATAAGTATCTGGATTAATGAAAAGTGGAGAGAACTAAAAAAAAAAATAAATAAATAATAATAATAATAATAATAAATAATATGTACATATTTACACTAAACCTCCTTTGACCGAATCTATTGATTTGGTTCCAATTAAAAATTAAATTCCGCCCATTTTTTAAAGTAAAGTAAGAAAAACTAACCATCACAATTCACAAAATGTCAGGCACAAAATGCTATATAATAATTATAATTTAATATTCGACTACACATACACAACATATTTTTTTTTTTTTTATTTATAATTAAAGAATAAATTATTAACGTAAGTTGCCAACTATACAGTTAGTTAATAATGATCCAGGGCCAGTGACAAAATCCTGTCGCAAAACTTCACAACACTACAAGATTCATAATATAATATAAATTTTAAATCAGTAAATAACATATTGAAAAAATTAGAGAAATTACAGAAATTATATATATATATATATATATATATATATATATATATATATATATATATATATATATATATATATATATATATATATATATATATATATATATATATATATATATATATATATATATATATATATATATATATATATAGAGAGAGAGAGAGAGAGAGAGAGAGAGAGAGAGAGAGAGAGAGAGAGAGAGAGAGAGAGAGAGAGAGAGAGAGAGAGAGAGAGAGAGAGAGAGAGAGAGAGAGAGAGAGAGAGAGAGAGAGAGAGAGAAATAATTAATTAATTCAACAAACGAAAGAAATGAAATAAAACCCCAAAAAACACAGAGGTCTTCATCAGGGAGGCCTCTCCGTGTAGGAGTAAAAGAGACGTTTCTGAAAAGAATAGTAGTAATTAGCTAATAACTATCCTTAGCCCCCAACCTCTCATCAAACAGAAAATTGAATAGAAATCTCACATATATAATATAAAAAAATCAAAAAAGAAAATTTTTTTTATATTATACATGTCAGATTCCCCCCTGTTGGCTTTTCTAATCTTTAAACTTTTATTTTAATTTTATGTCATATCCGTATTCGTTTTAAAGGCTTATCGGGGCGTGAGATGATATAAATTGCTATGATTAGCAATATCGTTTTACGAAATCATTGCAGCTTTCTCTGCTTTATGAAGTATGCGCCCCTTGATATGTATATTTCTAATTTTAAGCATTTATATCCAATTGATTACTTGGTTTATTATCTTTTTTCTCTTTCACTAGTTTAATGGTCCTTTTTTATTATCCTTCAGGTCGGCGTAAGTATTTTAAGTTAATATGGTAACTCATTGGTTCATCATCTATATCGCAACTTTTTGTGTCATTCTTTCCTCTATGTTAAATTCAGTTCTATATTTTAGTGTGCTGTTACTGTTTTAGTTCTATTAATTGCTAAATTTTAAGATTAAATTTTATTACGTTATCTATTATTTATATATATATATATATGAGAACGAAAAACAAACAGATGAATACAACAGCCCACAAAAGCCAGTTTGGTAACTACAAAGGGCATTCCATAAAAACTAAGAGTAAAATCATAAAAAATCAAGAAATATATTTACAGCAAAAAATACACATCATTCTTTTTCAGAATACCTTCCGTCAGATGATATGCAACGGTGCCATTGTTCAAACCACTTTTCAAAACAAGTAGAGAAGCCCTTTTCTGGAATCTGCTTCAAAGAACCCTCCACTGCTGAAATAACTTCAGAATCTGTATTAAATTTTCTGCCACGGAGCTTCTCCTTCAACGGCGGAAACAGCCAGAAATCGCATGGTGCGAGATCTGGACTGTAAGGGGAATGTGGCATGATTTTAATATTGCATTTACTAAGATATTGCTGAGCAGAAGTAGCGACATGCGGGCGAGCATTATCGGGATGTAATGTCTATTTCCCTACCAGTTCATGACGCTTTCTCGATATGTGTTGTCGCAAAATTTTCAAAACTGAAACATAATATTGACCATTCACAGTAGTTTTTGTAGGCACAGCATGCTGATAGATTACACCTTTATGATCAAAGAAAATAATCATCATGACTTTTCCAGCAGATTTGGTTTGTCGGATTTTTTTCGGAGGCGGAAAATCAGTATGTTTCCATACACTTGTTGCGGACTTGGTAAGGGGATCATAATGATGCACCCAAGTTTCATCACCTGTTATTACAGTCTTTAGGAGATTTGGATCATTTTGAAGCATCTGTTTCCATTCACAACATTGGTGAATTCTTGTTTTCATTTGTTCTTTAGTAAGGTGATGAGGGACCCATCTGGAACAAACATAGCGAAGCTGTAAATTGTTGCGTAGAATGCGAAATATCGACGTTTTCGAAATGTTTGTTGATGCCGCTATCTCCTCACATGTCATTCGCCGATTTTCTTGAAGGATTACCCACACAGTGTTAAGATTTCGATCATTCACAACACTTTTTGTTCGCCCAGGCCTAGGAGCCAGTTCTGCAGAGAAACGGCCTTTCTTGAAATCACCATGTCATCTAAAAATCGTAGACTCACCAAAACATTTGTCTTTGTAAGCTTCTTTCATTAACTGAACTGTTTCTGGAGCTGTTTTGCCCAAACGGTAGCAAAATTTTATGGCACAACGCATTTCGTTTTTTAACTCTGAATCACTCATCTCCATTTCTGTAGGGCAAATAAAACAGTTCTTTAAACAAGCACGGAAATAGGAAAATAAAATTGTCTGCTTCGTTTAGAATTTTGTATAAACGTACAGTTAACAATTTGAAAAAATCGCCGGCACTTCTATTTTTTAGTTTTGCGGTGTTGCCACTACGTAAAAAAATAACTCAGTTTTTATGGAATGCCCTTTGTAATTAACTTAATTAAATTATTTAAATAGTTTGACCAGAATTTTTTATTTTATATTTGAAAAAAAGAAGAATACTCACTTTAAAATAATTCTAAAGAGAATGCAAAACATATAGAAACACAAAAAGTAGCTTTTTAATGATTATAATCAAAAAGTTTTCTATTTGAACTGACAATAACAAATGATCAAAAACAAAATGTGAGAAAAGCTGAATTTATGGAGCAGGATACAATTAATTGAATAATAAATAAAATAAATTACTCAGACTGCTGTTGTAATTATGCATATTCCACTGCGTATTAGGTAAAAAAAATCAACACAAAACCTGTAAAGGTTTTTTTCAGGAAACCTGCAGGTATTTCTGGCTTTCTGAAATAAACGTGTGTAAAACCTTTAAAAAAAAACTGTATATTTTTAGAAGAAAACCCACTTTTTTTATTTCCTTTCAAAATACCTGTGGAAATCTGTAAAATACCTGCAAATTTTATAGAAAGTCCGAAATACTTGCAATATACCTACAGTTTTTTGGCTGATTTTTTTTTTTTTTTTTTTTTTTTTTTTTTACCTGGGAGGGTTCTACTTAGATACATTTTTCTATAAAATAAATTAAATGGATATCATCTCAGAACACTTCTTTAAATATCTGGTTTAAATAGGTTTGATGGTTTCAGTTCTAAATATGTTTTATACATTTGTTTTAAATTTTAATAGCCACACCTTACTGTTTAAGAAACTGCATTATTTTTGCATTAACTTGTTTTCGTAATCCATATATTTTTTTATATATTTATGTATTGTTTTCCTAATCTTTGTTTCGTGATTCGTGTAATCTTTGTTTCGCACTATACAAGTTTTCAGTATCTTTCTTTTTATTCCACGTGTATTATGTTTTTTTTTTTTTTTTTTTTTTTTTCCCTTTGGATATGTGTAAATATATTCATTCATCGCTTAAGTGGCCTTATTCTTCTTCGTTTTGAAAGATCTTTTGGAGAATAAAAAATGAATAAAGATACACTGTCGCTTGTTGAGTTTTACGGACATTCACATGCCCTTGAACACACATTTTTTTAGTGACTTTCTACGTACGTAATTGTCATTACCAATTGTGGCGTCTCTGCTATATCTAAGTTCGTCTACTATACATGAGCAACTACATTAACCTTCTGCATTCCTTAAAGAGTAGAGAGTTGCGCATTTGTTTTTACAACTGAACAGTACTGAAGAGAAACAGAATGCAATTAGATTCGAATACCATTTTTTGTGAGAGTGAACTATAATTTTTTATCTCATTAAAATATCCAGCTAATTTTAGAACAATTATGGATAGACTATGAAAGAATATTTCCTATTATTCAAAACATAAAACTTTTGATGTTTTTTAATTTCACAGTTTTCAAGTATCATCACGTTAACAATGTTCTTTTTTTTTTTTTTTTTTTTTTTCCTTTCCTTTCTTTCAGGAGAGAAAAAATGTCTAACTCATAATCGTAAAATAATAATAAATAGTACATATTAGTAAATAATGTAATAATAGCATGGTAGTTATTGTGTAGTAAGTGTTAAAGTACTTATAAACCTCTGATAAGAGATTTATAAATACTTTTTTATAAATCTGTTTGTAAGAATTTGTAAGAATATCTTTTATAGAAATTTGTAGGAATATCTTTTAATGAATTAAAGGATATTCTTACAAGAGATCTTTTTTTTTTTTTTTTTTTTTATTGCCAATTTACGGTCTTCTTAGAATTTTTCATTTTTGCGTGTCTGTTATGATTTAATATCATTTCTCTGTCAACATCAATTTATTTCACTCTATCTTTTATAAAAATCTATTGAGTGACAAAAGGCTAAATACAATTAATGAAAGTAACCTGGAAACTTCCTTAATTTAATTTTGGTGCATTGTCGATGATACATCTGTATGAAGAATATACATGAATATATATACATATATAAAAGAAACTTTTAAAATGAATATGTATATGATATAAAATAAAAAATTATTATACTAACACGTAAAACAGAGAAAGTTAGCGCTAAAAGCTGCTTAGCTAAACAATGTTTTTAAAATGAGATCTAATTTATCCCTTTGCGCTCGGCATATTTTCCTATTTTGAACAGTAAGAAACGCCTTTTGGCGTTTCTTTAAAACGTCACACGTATAGTTTCCAACTTACTACCTTTTGGCTACCGAAAAATTGTAATAATTTGTTTTATTTTACTTCATCATTAAATAAAATAAATCTTTCTGTTAAAATTTTCCGGAAGCCGAAAGGTAGTCTATAGTCGCACGTTTTAGAAAAATAACGTTTCATTTTCAGAGGAACACCTTAAGGCGTGGCTCGATTTTTTAATGTCCCCTCAGAAGGGACATACGAGCGATAAGGGTTAAGACCTTTAAGATAAGATCTAATTTAAAATCTCTAAGATAATATCTGATGTAAGATCTGAGATTTAATTTAAGACCTCAGTGTTTTTTTGGGGTTTTATTTCATTTCATTCATTTGTTAAATTATTCCTATATATATAAATAGATTTATATATATTGAAAAGTATAATTTATAAAATAATACAAATCAACGGAAAAGATAGACTAATAAAGAACAAAAATTCAATAATAAATATTTTATACATTTTTTCCCTCCTTTAAAAAAAAAAAAAAAAAATTAAGCTTTACCATTTAAAAAAAAAAAAAAAAAACTTGTGACAGCACTAAATTTTAGAAACTATAATTATTCATAAATGTGTTATATAAATCTTAGTATTCCTGTTTCAATTATTTTTATTTATATTACAGACATTTTCCTGCAAGATTATCGATTCTTTAGAAAGATATCTGCTCAAAAATACAAGAATTATTATACTTCTTCTGTTCAAAGGATCTTTATTATCTTATTTTCAAATTTCGTTTGGGATTTTAATCATTACTTTCCTTGATAAATCAAAAACGAACTGGACTGCATAACTGCTTTACTAATTAAAAGAAAGAGGAAAAGCTACTCTTTTTTTGGGGGGGGAGGGGGGGGGTAGCGTTCTGAAAAATTATTTCCTCTCTTTGGTGATGTCTGAAATAAATGCGATCACTTTCTCTCTGATTTTTAAAAGGATGAAAGTAGAACGTTGTATTCTAACTAAAAATTGTTTTTTAACGAAGAAAAATGTCATTTGTATTTCTTTTGTGCTATTAAAATTACAGTAAAAGCTCAAAACAATATTCCTCAAATTTTAAGCTATTGTTTTGAAATTCTAATAGAAATGTTGTCATACTATAAAAAAAAATTATGATTGTTTAAATTCTGTTGTTAAATTATTATTATCATTATAATGTAAAAAATTTTTCAGAAAAATTCAGTGGTAATTTTTTGATTTTTGTAAATTAAAAAATAAAGTAATAATAATAACTAGTATTGCCCTGTGGTCGAAACTCGACCACTTCTCTGCAAAGCAAAATAAATTAATTGCCTTCTCGTAAATAAAATTAAATTGCAACTCAGCAGTGTCACTTGTTGGCCGATATGCGCCCAAATTAAAAACAGCATAGTTTACATAATGTCCATCTCATATATCATGTTTGTTGCATTTATACACTACAGAAGTTGAGATACAGCCTTGATTTAAATGGGTTGAATCACAATGTAGCAACACCACCTATTGGATGAAATATTCTAGCAGCTAACCAGCACTAATTTAAATCAAGGTCTAACCAATCATCAGTCGTACTTAAATTCCGCCCATTTGTTCATGAGATACTACAAATTTTCCTAACCCATCATACACACACAAACAAATCGTCATTTTCTAAAAATGCGCGAATCATGTTTAGGACATCTTAAAACGTGTAAATTTATCGTAAACCGGAAGTCAAAAATATTCATGAATCCAGTACTGCCTTCTGTATCATTTTATGTGACAACGCCACCTACCGATAAACATGAACAAAAAATTAATCAATATAATCAATATTCAATCGTGCTCAAGAAATTTCAAAGCGTGTAAATTCATCGAAAACCGGAAATTGAAAATTTTCCCGACTCTTATACTTCCTTCATATATATGCAGAAGATATTAGTTGAAATGCATTATGTTTTAGCAAAAAAATGTCTTCAAATTAGAGCTGACGTAAATCCCAAAAAAAAGGGGGGGGGGAGAAAGAAAGAAAATAGATCTTAAATAAATTAGAAAAAAAAATTAGAACTTTTATAAATCAAATCCTTTTTTTAAATTTGTGTATATGTTCAATAGTATAAATTTTCTATCTTCCACACATTGACTCAAATTTCTACCACTCCACAGTGGTCGGAATTTCAAAAAAGCTGGCCAAAAGTCGAAAAATTTAGGCGCGTTTTTAGACGTAAGTACCGCGGAAATACCTTCAGAGGGAGCCACTGAATGAAACTGTGAGGTGGAAAATTTATTCTATCTACATATTTATAAGTGTAGGCTGGCGGAAAACATGACAATTTTTTCTTTTTAATTGTTAATGCATTTTAACAGTTAAACAAATAGTGTTTCTCGGAAAATTTCGCAACAACAACATTCAACAAAATATGGCCGACAATTGTGGAGGTTAGTAGATAATATTTATGCTGTATTCCTATTTTTTTCCATCAAGTGATCTCCTGAGCAGCGGCTTTTTGAAGTTAACCTCAATTATAACATAACCAAAAGTTTCAAAGTATGGAAACTTTTTTATCTCGCAAGATCCCGCATTGATTCAAAGTGGAGAGTGTTAAGGGATGTCCATTTTATTCAGCCGTTAAAGAATTGGGTGCCCCCGCCTGCCTCTGTATGTGTAAAAGCGTTTTAACTTTTTAATTTAATTTTAACTTTTTAATTTAATTTTTTAATTTTTTGGACTTTGGTCTGCCATATTGGATCCGCCATCTTGTTTTTGAGTGCAAGATCACTTTTTTTTTATAAAAACTGATATCAAATTTGAATTTAGCGCCCTCAAAAACCCTTAAATGTGAAAATTATCCTTCATCTATCAATTTTTTGATTTTTGATCCGCCATCTTGTTTTTGAGTGTAATATCACTTTTTTTATGAAAACTAACGTCAAATTTGAATTCAGTGCCCTTAAAAACCCCTTAATGTAAGAATTATCCATCTTATGTTAATTTTTTAATTTTTTGTCTGCCATATTGGATCCGCCATCTTGTTTTTGAGTTTGCCTTTGAAGTTTTCAAAAAACCAATGTCAGATTCGGATTCAGCGACCTCGAAAACATATATATACATCACAATTTCACTTGTTTTCTTTAATTTCGACTTTTGGCCAGCTTTTTTGAAATTCCGACCACTGTGCACTCTAATGGCTGTTTTCTTCTTAGAATGAAAAATCTGTAGTCGAGAGTATAGCGTTGATATATCTATACAAATTACTAATGATATCACTTTCAGTCCTCTAGTCCCATAATTAATACGTTAAAAGTGTACCACAAATTTCATGTTTGCCTATTAATAAATGTATTTATATAGTGTAAAATTTCAAATTGTTCCATATGTGTTAAAATACGATTTACATCTAATATTCTAGGTTCTTTAAATAGATATTACAATTCTAAACAATATTTTGTATGTTTAGCGCTATTGGATTTTATAACTTTTCTTGCTTAATTACTTAATTTTTCTATTATTCTAGATTTGAAGAAAAAGTTGTAAATTCAGTAATACTTAATTTGCAGAGTATTGCGTAGAACTAAAATATCTACTTAAAAAAAAGTGATTTAATAAAATTTAGATTTATGTTATATTTTAATTCGTATGGGAACAACTTGCAGTTTTACAATATTTAAATATATTTTATTATTTTTTTGTACAGTGACCAATGAATTTTACTGTTTATTTATTTATTTATTTTTTTATTTTTTCTTTTTCTTTCTCACTCCCCCCCCCCCCCTTTAAAAAAAAAACTGACATGAACTCGTAATTTATAACATTTAGAAATTGAAAGCTACTGTATTATCAGTAAATGTCGTATATGGGGAAATTTTCTAATTAGTTCGGTGCAATTTTATGCCCTTCTTTACTTTTTCTAACACATTCATGATAATATTTTAAACTACTTTTCGACATATTATTTAAATTCACTATTTACTTTTACCGGCATGTTCATTGCATTACTGACACTTTCGAATGAATAAATTCTTATATCCATATATTTTTCGAAATTACTTGAGTTAGAATTAACTGCATTTTTATTAACATCGAACGTTATCGTTTGAAAGGCGGCGGAAATTTCTTCGAAGAATAATCTATTTAATGCAGTTTCCTTTTTATTACCCTCTTCTAGTCACATATTGCTTTTTCACACACTGAAAGCTGAAGTACTTAATTAAAACTTCACTTTTCGTAACTATTTGTTTCTTTTTCACGTTTCAGAATTCATTATCTTATCATTCTAATGACCTTGAATTCATTATCATTCATTATACGCACGCGATGTCCGTTTATTACCTGAAAGAGGAATACATTTTTTTTTTTTTTTTTTTAACTCTGAGAAATACCTTCAAATGATTCTATTTAAAAGATTTATTTTTATTGCAAATGCTCCTTTTTTTTACGAAAATTAGTCTTCGTAAAAATAAAATAAATAAAAAATAAATAAAAAAAGGTAAAAGAAAAGAAAAGTTGTGAGTAATTTCTTCTAGAGTACGAAAATGCCTGAGTTCTCTCTCTCCCTTTTTTTTTTTTTTTTTTTTCCCTTCTTCCCCTCATTAATGATGTTTCAGTGCAGCACCTTCTTAACAAGCTGGAAACTGTTACTGTGTCTGACTTTTTTAGAGATATTGCAGTTAGGTCGTTGTACCCTCATTACCTTATTAAAATTCCCCATATAATTATTTCTCTTATAATATTTAAATAAAAATTACTTTAACCCTCTCTCTCTCTCTTCATTTCGAATTGTTTTAGAAAGCAAACATTCGCTATACTGAATGTTTGAATTTTAAGGGCGTGATTTTTTTTTTTTTTCTTTGACAACGCAGTTTTTAGTAAACTTTTCGATATAAGTATCAAATCATTTTCATTTCCACGTGTGTCAAAGTTTCAAATATTTTTAGTATCGGAGAATCGAACAGGGTGGTTTTTCTTTCAACGATAAATGCAACGATTTTAATAAATTCCTAGATAAGAATCGCTTTTTTTTCTTTTTTCCTTCTATGTCTCAAAAATCAGTTTAATAAAACACTGGGATTTTCTGTAAAGTGTTTTCCTTTTAAAATAAACACTTAATTTTAGAATCAGCGGTAAGCGATTTATAATATACTGTTTTACAGATATTTCTGGCTCATCAGTGGGTTTCATTTTTCGCGCTGAGGACTTGTTGTAAAGAGAGCTGGGGTCAAGTATTAATTGTGGCATAAATTTCGAAGTGCATCAGAATTAATTTTAAGAAATAGATTTTGGTCTATTTTTAAAAACAAAATAAATCAATCAAATGTTTCTATTGAGTGTAATATGTAGGTAGACACAGTCAGGATTTGATTTACTGCAGAACATTTAGAGCAGTGGTCACCAACCTTTTCAAGGATCACTAAATTCATAAAATTTTTACCGCGGACCACTAAATTTTAATATAAAATAAATTGCACGGACCACTCATATTATTTATAAGAAACACAAATATATTCGTACAAATAGAGGTAAAAAAAAAAAAAAATAAGATTCTGATATTTACAGGAATTTAATTTTAAGATTGTTATCGAACAATGTATCGGGTAGGCTTCCCTTTTCATTCATGATCAGCTAAATTTAGAAATGGTTCATAATTTGATCCATTTCTGTTAATAATTATAAATCAATTACATGTGGGGTATCGATTTCAGTTCGTGTTCATCGTCTGTAATTTTCTCCGAAACTTGCGTAAATACGGGCTAGAACCCTTTATAAGGACTTCTATAAAGAGTATACCGCATAGGTCTAGGACCATCCAATACTCAATTCGCTTTAAACCTAACACTAATACTACCCACTCACTATACGTGAAGTTGTGAAAAAAATGAAAATTTATTTATCTTTTACGAAATATCTGCTTGAATGAAAATTGTGTGAATATGAATGATTCAGAATGTTAAAGTGAAAAAAACAACCAATGTAATTGCTAATAATAGATAAAATAATAATAATAATGGCGGGATTTGTTCCAAAGACCGCCAGTTGGCGACAACTGATTTAGAGCACGTACTTTAACCCCCCCCCCCCCCCTCACAAAAAGGGGAGGGTAAATTTAAAATAGGCCCAATTTAATGAAATTTAAATGTAATGAGGGATCGTTCATTGCATCACACTTTAAGAGAAAAGTTGGTCACAAACTGTGACATAATAAGGCAGAGGGTTAAGGCATTTTATATGTTGTAAAATATTTCAAAGATAAAAACAGTTGAGTATGGTTTTCTTCACAGGCAGTAAGTATAGTTGTAAAATATATGCTTTTTTAAATGCTTAAATATGTTTTTTCGCAAAGTTTATTTTGATACACAGTGAATCAAAATGTAGCGATCTGTGTTATCCTGTTACTTTATAGCAAAAGCTTTGAAGAGTTATGTTAAAAAGGATCAAATTTATAATTAATCTAAATATTAAACTAATGATGTTGACATATATTAAATTATTATATTGAAAACAAATGACAACCATAAAAGAAAAGAATAGGAAAATAAAATTAGCTGGGCTCTTAAAAACAATAAATACGTAAAATAATTATATACATTTATAATTCTGTAAAATTATATATATATATAATACACACAAACAACTGTTTGTAGATGACTTCATTGGATACGATAAATTTTAATCCTTAATTAATGTTACTGTTTAAGAAATCTGGATAAAACAAAATCATAATAATAAACAGTGATTTTTAAGAAGGTAATACTCAAATTTTTGTTTATTATGATTAACTTCCCACTTTAATATTTAACAATTGTAAGATTTAAATACATATCGTGAAAAGCCATTTTGCTTAAAGTATCATTAAAAAAATTATTATCAATTAAAAATAAGTTTGAAATAAATGTTCATAAAATAGGCTATTTCATATTTGTAATTTAACGGTGTAGACTTTCGGAGTTTACAGTAAGTTATTATTTTCATTCTGTAATTTCTTAATCATAATAACACGCATCCCTTTCGTACTTTCTTATTCTGCAATTCACAGAGACCTATTTTTAATTAATTGCCTAAGTATCTATATTGTGTGTAAAATAAACGCACTCAAATTAATTCAACAGCTTCCCTTAGTCTATAAAATTTAAGACGATAGAAGGGATGCTAGCTTATGGACGATAGCTAGAAATTTTTATATTTTGTATTAAAGCCGTCTTTTATATAAATTCTAAAGAAAAGATAATTGCATACTGTCACTAATATTAAAAAATATTAAATTTAATAATGCTATACTCTTTTAGCAATTGACGATTCTTGTTAAATTTTCCACTTTGTATAAATAGTAAAGAGAAACTTTAGAATTAGCTCTTTAAAGTCGAATTTGTATTGTGCGTATAAGTATTCGGTGATCCATTGTTTGTTGCTCCAGCTCCTGACAAACACTGGCTAATAATGCATATATGAACAAAAGATGTATTATACAATAGGCACTATGTTTTAATGTAATCACGTTTGCTAGATATCAACAGCTTATCGTTTCTTGTTGTATTGTTTCTGTTTGACTGTTTTGATACAATCTATACAAATTGATTCTGTTCTTAGGAAAGATTCATTAAATGTGGAAATAAATAATTGGCGCTTATAAAAGGAAAATACTTAAGAGCTAATTTAATTATAAAATCATTTTGTGCTGTTTAAACTGAAAATAAAACAGTTCTTATAAGGATGTTAACTTACCAAGAATAACTGCTTGTATTCTCAAGAGGTAAATAAGCTCCATGTGATAATATTTTATTTATCTGGTGGCATTTGTTTACGTTAATCATTTATTTCGATAATGGCAGTAATATAGAAATTATATATGAATTCTGTCATAGATTAAGATTTCCACTCATCACAATTTATAATTTCGATTCAATTGCTCTCCAAATTCCTTTTGTTAACTTTAGATCCTATACGAAATTATGTTTAATGCATAACAAATAACTTAAATTAGCCAATTTATTTTAAGGATTTTTAATAAATGTAACCAAATAGTTTATAAATCTGAGTGAAGCATAAAAAAAAAAAAAAAAAAAAAAAAAAAAAGATCCATAAATATTTATTTCTTTAAAACTCATTAATTTAGTTGATTTATTCTAGAATTTTAGAACAATGAATAATCTTTTCTTATGAAATTATTATTATTATATTTTTTTTTCTCAATTTTTCTGACATGTTAAACTTTAAGTACTCCTGGGATTTTAATTACGATGTTTTGGCTGTTTTCTTCTATTAAGCTGTAGTTTCATCTGAAAACAATAAAAGTATTTTTTTTTTCTTTAAGTAGTAGTCTGACTTATTTAGCTTATAAGAATTGGTTAACTGGCAATCAATTACTGTACATTTTGAAACCTGAACACAGGAGGAGGAAAAAAAACAACAACAAAAAAAAAAAACACTTACGCTATAAGTACAATGTAAAGACATAAAGTTGAAGTGAATGTACGTGAATAACTTTCAAATGTATTTAGATATTTTAAATAATAATCGTATGTAAATATTTAACAGGTTAAGAATGAGGCTGTTTTAGGGTTAACACTGAGTTTTCCTAAAATATAACGATTTTTTTTTTTTTTTTTCCTATTTTCTTACCTTCGAAGTAAAAACAGTTGTTTTTAGTGTTTTTACAATGTTTTAATAGATTTTGCTTCTTATAGTGTGAGCTGCTTTCATAGTTTTGTAACTTCTTGATAATTTTGCAGTATATTAATCAGTTTTGAAATGATTATTATTTATTTTGTTATTTTCATTTTATTATTATTATCATTTTGTAAAATCGCTAATGATTCCTTATTTTACTTCAAGTGACAGATATTTCAATTTTTAGGCTATGGGCACTTTGGGTTTTTCCCATTTCCGCACATAACTCTGAAATTTCGAACAAGCTTTGCAGTTTTAAAATTATGCGTTATAGTTTGTTTTTATTTTTAAAGTAATCTTAATTTACCCTTTGTTGTAAACATGAATTCGTAATAAATAACTTTAGTTGGTATAATACTTTATGTTAGCTCAATGCGCTGTTTTCTACAATACAGAAATAATGAAAAATTTAGCTGTAGTAGGGCTTACAACAGAAATATTTGCTCATCCCACGGCCATTTTTGTGTGATATTTGCAATGAATCGGACTATAAAAAAAAGTAATTTATGATAATTTAATAAATAAGTCTGTATTTATACCCATTAAACATGACAAAATAATATCGATGACATCTCATATCAATACATAATAAATACACTTGAAATCAGTTATCGCATAAAAGTACAAAAGAAATTTATTTCAAATCAGTTATGTTTTAAATCATCTGAATACCGATACGTACTTTGAAGAAATCTGTTTTTCTTTCTTTTTGAATGCATATTAATGAAACTTAAAATTAGCATAAGTCTTTTAGAACTTTTTTTTTTTCCTTCTAATTAACTGTATTTCATTTTAAAAGCTTTTCAATAAATTTTCCGTTATCCAAATAATAGATTCACAAGTTAAAAACAACTTGAATATTTCTGTATGAAATTCATTCCTTATTGGAAGTTTTATCATTGCCTCTGAGCAATTCAATCCAAGAAGTATTAGTTTCACTTTTGGAATTACATTAAACTTATTTAAAGGTCACACGTGCAAATCTCTTGTCTAAAGCATAATCAGAAATAACTTCCTTTTGCATCTATTTATATTTTAACAAAAGGATAAGATTTCGCTTGCTAATGTAAATTCTCGCTGTGTAACATAGTTATTTGTTTATTTTTATTCTCTAGATGCAGGGAAATTACAAGTGAATGTTGAAAAATTAATAATAATGTTATGAATATATTGAACCGATAGACATTTCCTTATAAAAAGCAAGTATTGACAGAATTAATTTTTAATCAAATTTAAGTACCACTGTTATTTTTGTGAAATCAATTCGTTCAATTTTAAGGTGCCTGTCTACTGTCGGAGGTGATTTTTTTTAAATTATTATTATTAAAAAATTGCGTATTTATGTGCATTACATAATAGAATAAAGTTAAAAACAGTGAATAACATGAAAAAATATGCAAATCTGAAATATTTTGATATTTAGGCTCAAAATATACATAAAAAAAAAGCACTTTTTCAAAACATCGTAAGTCAAATTTAAATTAAGATATTTTAATTCTGTAAATTTTATTTCGATTATTGAAAGGTCCTTAAGGGAGTGAACTATTCTCAAAACTATAACCATGTTATTTAATATTTTAGGGACGATAACATTTTTACATGATGAAAAAATGATGAATATACATGACAGTTCATAACTTCTATCGACAAAAAAACAAAACGTAATTTAGCTAGATTCATTGTCGTAGTTCAATCCCTAAAACAACTCTTCTAGAGTGTCTGTCAACGTTTCATAAGGTTTCAAGTGTAACTTTTGGAGTTATGATGTTTTGCGATAAAGCAAAATGTTAAAATCTGGTTTTTTAATTACGTTTTCTGCTTTTTCTCAAAATGAAATTTTTATCTATTAAATAAAAAACAATTTTAATAAATTCCTGATTTATTTCAAAGTTTTTAATTTTTTTTTTTTTTTTTGTAATTAATTTTATATTCAGTAACAAATTTTGATGCTTATATTGAGTAAAACGTTTATGTAAACAAACATTTACGGTCACTTCCAGTTTCAAAAACTTGCCTATGACTAATATTAAAATGCCTGTAACTCAAGTTCTAAGAAAGATAGGAACAAAATTCAAACTGATTTAGAAAGCTAAAATGTCAGGCTTTAGTTCTAAACCAAAAATAGAAAATCGGAGTTTTGGCCGAAAATTGCATTTTAAAGGTAGGCAGGCACCTTAAAACGAAAACTATGAACCAATATATTTTCTTCATATGCGGAATCAAAAATAAATTCAAAAACTGGCGTACAGACAATAGCAAGAAATTAAAACTTCTTCACACACCATAAATTTAAAATCAGCACAACCGGTTTCGAAAGGACGTAGCCTTTCTTCATCAGGTGCAAACACGTGCAACTGTCTTGGAGGCAAAAGCAAGACTTTTATGGTGTGTGAAATTTATGGTGTGTGAAGAAGTTTTATTTTCTTGCTATTCATATGCGGAAGTTTTTAACTGCTTTAAACCTAAATATATTATATCTTATTCAATCATTTTTGTACTTTCGTTTTTATGAAGACAGAAACTTGTTAAAATTTTCCCTCCAAAGAACTGGTTTCTTTATTGAAGAAATCTTAAGCTATTTTTCCTTTAAAAATAATAATAAAATGAAGTTTAAAAAACTGCATCATTCAAGAATCACTCTGCTGGTATTTTAAAGCAATTTTCAAAGTTTTCCCAGTTTAAAATAACAGGATTTTCTGCTTTTTTATATCAAGCAAATATTTTAGATCTGCGTGCCCGCAAAGCTTTTATCTGCGAATACAGAATTTCAATATATTTTTAAATGGATTAGATATAGTAAACAAATCTCTGATATATTTCACATGTTTCAGTATATTATACATTAAATTTTACGGAAGGATTATTCCTATTTTGAGATATTTTTCTTGAATAGGGTAAAGGTGCTATGTAATTTATTGCAGTTTTTTTTTTTTTTAGATTTTAAGTATATAATTTATACGAAATATGAACTCTGTGCCATTTTAATTTATTTTAATTATTAATTTCCCAATCATATCAAATCTTATTTTTAAAAATACTAGCGTTATTTTTTAATCTTTTCCCGTGGAATTTCTTTTAAATTTACAAATGTATTTTCGAACCCGCTTGCATTACATCGATAGTGCACGTTAAACGATTATACTATTTAATACATATTTACATTCACATATCTTAATCTACAGTTTTTTAAATAATTATATTTTAATATTATTACCGCACTAATATTAAAAAATATTCCAAGGAAATACGCTTTTATTTAACTCACAATAATTTTTACTAAATACAATATTATTTATCAAGATTCGGACTTTAATAAAGTACATTTTAAAAAGTAGCTTTTTTTTTAACACTTTCGATGCGTTTTATTAATTTAATTGAAAGTCATATTCATGTACATAAAATGCAATAAATATTAGTCTACAGATTTTATTTTGAGGACTTTAAGATGTAAAATATCGTCTATATTTGGTTCTTATCCCAAAGTTGGCGTTTCAGATTCGCAGGTTCGTAGTTAAGTATGCTGAGTTTCTGACAGAACTTTATTGCTTACACATTCTGGATTTGCACGAAACTGATATTTTTCTTAAAGTCTTCCGCATATTATTCTTTACTGCACCTAATCAGATAGAGGTGTAGATTTTCATTACACAAAGAAAAAAAATCTATATTATATCTGATGCGTGATCATACATGATGCAATTCAATAGCAGCTCGTTTGCTTGAAACAAGCTTGATTTTGTAGTTCAAGTATAAGTCCAACCAATTTAAAGTTTGAAAAATCACATTCGACAAATCAAACATGTAACAAGCTTCAAAATTCCTTGACGTTAAATGTCAAAAGTTGGAAGATGCGCCGGCAATTCTTATTTTACTCTCGTTAAAGATGTGCTTAAATTAACTTTGCAAACATGTAATAAATAACTTTATGTAGCATTGCGTAAAATAAAATAGATTAAAAAAAAAAAAAATGCAGGATTATTTTAATCGTGAAAGCTGTAGTAAGCATAATGCATGCTTGACACTCATTGATTCAGGTTTGAACTATCAAATTTAAAGCATGCCGGACAAACGTAAGCTTAAATGCTTTACCTTAGCTTGCATTAAACTTGGTGGCTTGAAATATTAGGCCTGACGCATTTTTCATTTGTTGTTAAGGGTGGTATTATTTCAACTTATTATTTATAATAAGGAATTATTTCTTACCTACTTTTTGTGTTTCTTTAGAATTACAAAATCGATTTTAGAATTACAAAGTCAAATATTACATAATATAATAAATAATATATGCATTTTTAAATCACTTTACACCTTAAAGTGAAAATCAAGTTGAGCCAAGAATTCAGGTTCGATTCTTAACTTAATTGATTTTCGATCTATTTGTAAATAGTTCGAACTTTCACTTCAAAAGAATATAACAACTTCGTAACTATTAATTGTAGTTCAACAGAAATGGTTTTTTCATTAAAATTAAATTTAAAAAAAAAAAAAAAAAAAAGTTCCTGTTTCGTTTAAACTGTAAAAATAATTTTATCTTTTTCACTTCTAAACTATTATTTACACGTTTCTGACATATCAACTTCATTACTAAAATTAGGAAAAATTTTCATAGAAATTAATGCTTTTGTCACAGAATGAAGTGTAAATTGTCTCAAATTTGAACTAAATTAGAAAGTATAGCTAAAAACTGATATATGCTATTATGAAATCGCAAAAGTTTAACTGTATCTTTTTTTTTTCTTCCACCTTGTTTGGTAAGGGCGGGGAGGGGGGGGGGGTTACATTAACGTAAATATAGTCTGCAAAAGATATTATTGTACTACTGTCACGTCTATGGAAACGTACTCATGATTTTTACATTAAGAACTTTAATGGTTTTTAGAAAACGAAAAATACATCCATTGTAATATTTTCACGATCTCCATTGTCTTATCGAAACATCAACAAGGAATTCTGGATTGTAGTCTGCGTATTCGTGATATACATATATATATATATATATATATATATATATATATATATATATATATATATTCCCAAAAATTGTTAGATAATCGATTAAGAATATTTGCTGTGATTATGTCTGTGGTATTTCATAACTGTTAAATCGTGTCTATTAGTGAACTTGACAAATTATGTAAAACCTCTATGATTGGAACGTCGTTTTCATGTTGCGAGGATTTGGAAAAAAATTGTTTAAGAAAAACTATAAAAAGAAAAATATCTTTGTTTCGTAATATTCTTAGATAATGATTGCCATTATAACGTTAGTTGTTGCCGATGTTTGTAAAATAAAATTCCAGATTTAATTGCTAATTTCAAAGAATTATTGCCGTGAGAAAACAGTTAGCAGAGTACTATAATGGAAATTGGAATACCCATTAAAAATTACAATACAGTCTATATAGTATATACATTAGGCAATGTGCAAAAATTTAAATTGCGCATTACTTTATATAGCAAATAGATCTATTTTGTCTTTTATTTTTTATGTTGTCCGAATTAATTTGTGCACGAATAAATTGCCAAAACAGTATTATTTAAATAGAATATATTAATATTCAAACTGTATATTTTTTATCAGTTAGATTCCTATTTAATAAAGGCCTCAACAATGACGGAGAGGCTCTGCTCTCAAAACTAATAGACAGGAAGTGCCGGGAACGATACCAGGTCTCGCTCGTGGACCTAGCCATTTGGTGTTTTCTGTAGTTTTCTCCGAAACTCGTGTAAATACACGCTGGGACACATTAGAAAGACCCCCCCCCCCTCCTCCCTCATGGAGATAACTCCGAAAAGGACGCACGTACGATCAACACTTACGCCTACACCAGCTCCTATATGATAAAGACAATTACCAAATCAAGCATTTTTAATGATTCGCAAAAACTTTACAGAGAAAGCGAATGTAGAAGCTTATCAGAATGTCCTTAAATTTTATAGCAGAAATTAAATTAAATATAACATTACGGTTTAACAACGAAATTTTAATCGATGTATGAATTCATAAGGAATTATTCCAAGGTATGTCAAATGAAATCAGATTAAACACTGACTTAACATGGTTTATAATTTCTCTTTCATTGATATAAGACGAAAATTGATTGATTTCAACAAGAAAATTTTTTTTTTATATATAAATGTGAGAGTGTTATTTAAAAAATACGATAACTCATTTTCTATGTATAAAATTTAAATAAAAATCGGATTTACGATAATATAAGATAAAAATTATGAAAAGATTTTTAAAAATGATTACTATAATACAGTTATTTTGCTAAGATTCTTTTAATTTCGAAATGTCTCCTATTATTAATTTAAAATTGTTCAAAATTTCCTAAAGTTTTATACAATTACAAAATTATTTTGTATCTGGATGTATAATGTCCCCAATTCAAAATTTTGACTATTTGATATTCTTTTTTAATTTTCAGGTGCAAACAAACTTATATATATATATATATATATATATATATAAAAAAAAAAAAAAAAAAAAAAAAAAAAAAAATCGCAAATATATTCAGCTCAATTAAAATCATATATTTTAATATACTTACAGGAAACAAACTACTATTTAGTTATTTGGCAACTAAATGAGCATTCAGTAAATTTCTTATATGCTTGAAAGACTGAGTCTGCATTTTTGTCATACAGATATTTACGCTAATCAAACGAAGAGAATATTAATATATATATATATATATACATATATATATATATATATATATATATATATATATATATTTAGAAAACGAAGAAATAATAAAATCTTTTTGTAAAAAAATAGAACCGACTCCAAATGAAAGAAAATTGGCAGAAAATTGAGCTGTAGATTGCGCCTAAAAGTATAAAATAATTTCCTTCGCCAAACAACCTATAACACTATAATTAATCATAACTTTTGAAGTCGGCGCAAAATTAAATAAAATTTAATTAGTTTTTAAAGGTCTGCCTTTAGATCGGTAGCAACAAATGCTGTTGTCTCGAATGATCCATTTAAATGTTTCCTTTATTATTTTATCACTGTATACAATTGGTCCATTTGTAGCATCTACATAGAACAGTGAACATTATTCAGAATGCGGTATTTATGTTTCTACGAAGTTAGATCATCCTTGATGGCTTTTGAATTTGGCGATATAAACGTAAGGCAAAAATATACACACAAGATGTATATTTTCATAATATATATTGTACGATGTGTTGTTTCATATTCTTGATTACTCTCTTGATATACCTTATTAAAATAATCATGATAACCCAAAGAAATTAAATATGTTTGCTAGATAATTTTGCGATTTTTCGTTCACCAAGGACGTCAGATACCAGCATCTTCGCCAACTTTTGCTGCTTACGAAATCTTATTTGTTTTCTTGAATCAAAGTTGTTTTCGGCTGCGTCTTGCAGGTAACAATGTGAGACGTGTATTTTGAATAGGATTTGACTTTTGTATTGAAAAGGTATCAATTTTTATTTAATTTTGCGCCGACTTCAAAAGTTATGATTAATTATAGTGTTATAGGTTGTTTGGCGAAGGAAATTATTTTATACTTTTAGGCGCAATCTACAGCTCAATTTTCTGCCAATTTTCTTTCATTTGGAGTCGGTTCTATTTTTTTACAAAAAGATTTTATTTTTCTCTTTTCAGTAAAACTTATTTATATAGCAGAACATCAGAAGACGTTCGACGGAAGTTTCACAAATCACAACTTCCCAGAAAAGTGACATTACTCAAAAAATGGTTTATGTCACTGAAAAATACATTAAATGCACCCAGAGTGAACAAAAAAGTTACATATCCATCTAGAAAGTTATCCACTCGAGAGACAGTTGTGCCAGTGTTATTCTAGTCAAGTTGTTTTTAAGTTGATTTTTCTCAAATGCTGCATTTTTAAATTGTGTCACTTTTCTTGCCTTTATCGGAAATGACCAAAAAACTATCTATTGAACGAACATACGTTAAATTAAAAAGTCTTTAGAAATGTAAAGAAAGGATACGCTGTATTCGTAACCGAAAATTCTGTTAGGCATATATATTGATCTTTACAGTAAATACGTGTCACCCGCTGCGCTGGAAATTGCGCAGCGTAAAGTTCAAACAAAGAGCAAAATATGCATTGCAGCTGACGGACAGAAGTTTCAACATCGATACTTACACACTGCTTTTACCAGTGTAACTGCTTGGGTTCAGCAGTTAGAGTGAGGACAGACTTTTGTGAGTATCCTGTAATTTGTTTATATCTTAATGAAATCATAATGAAACTTATTTCAGGTCAAGATCATTACGACAACAAAAAAAATATTAAAATTAAATCATCTCTTACGAAATTATAAGCTAACAAATTTCAACAAACAACAACGAGAAACATGGTTTGTATTGAGAACATCTTCCTTTATGAAGTCGGCTTAAAACGCCTATGCGTTAATCGACGTGACCGCTTACAATAACCATACTTTGAATTTTACATAGCATAAATGTCACCCGCTACGCTACAACATATGCAATGTTTTTCAAGTGTGCACAAAATAGGAAATTGAGAACAAACAAATGCACGTTTTAAGCGTTTTGTTTTTAGCATTAATGTCTAAACTATCTTTGAGTACTACATCGATGATGCTCTGCAATTTTATAATTCACTTTTTACCCCTGTCTTGAAACGTTTCCGAGATAGGATCGCTAACTCCACTCTTTTCCACCAGGTGGCGCTTTAGGCGGTTTGAATCGCGTAGCACATGTCCACTTTACTGTACCTACATACCACTTTTATGACTATAGCTGCAGCTGTTCAACAGTTAAAAGAGTCGGGACTGACATTTTTGGGCACCCTGTATTTTCTTTTGATCGTAAAGATCTTACAATGGGACCTATTTCAGACCAAGACCTTTACAAAGAAAAGTATCAAAACAAAAAGTATCAAAATCGGATCATCCGTCAAGAAGTTATGAGCTAACAAACAAAAACAAAAACAAAAAAACATACGTTTTGAATTGAGAACCTCCTCCTTTTTGAAGTCGGTTAATTAGAGCATTTCTTACGAAGTTATAAGCTTACAAACACCATCAACAACACGTAGCAAGAATTAAGAACACCCTCCTTTCTGAAGTTTGTTGAAAACGACTTTGGGCTAATCGATGTGACCGCTTACAGTAACAGTACTTTGAACCACAGAGTATACGTGTCATCCGCTACGCTGTAAAGCGTGCAACGTAGTTCAAGTGTGCATAGTGTAGGAAATTGCGAACAAACAATTGCACGTTTTAAGCGTTCTATTTTTAGCAATAATGTCTAAAAACTGTCTTTTCGTAGTAAATCGATGATACTCTACAACTTCGTAATTAACTTTTCTCCCATCTTGAACCGTTTTTGAGATAGGAACGCTAATTCCGCTGTTTTTCACCAGATGGCGCTTTATTTTCTTTAGATTGTAAAGATGTTATAATGGGACCTACTTCCGACCAAGATCTCTACATCAAAGCAAAAAGTATCAAGTAACCGTATTTTGAACTATATAGCGTATGTCTCACCAGCTACGCTACTACGTGAGCAATGTAGCTCAAGTGTGTATAGTAAGAAATTGCGAACAAAAAAAAGGCACGTTTTTAGCCTTGTACTTTTAGCATCAATGTCAAAACTATCTTTTCGTACTAAATCGATGATGCTCTGCAATCTTATAATTCACTTTTTTCCTCTGTCTTGAACCGTTTCCGAGGTAGAAATGATAGCATGAATGTCTAAACTATCTTTTTGTACTAAATCGATGATAATCTTCAACTTTCTAATTCACTTTTTTCTCTAGAACTGTTTTTCAGATAGGAACACTAACTCCGCTATTTTCCACCAGGTGGCGCTGCAAGCGGTTTAACCTTATACTGTAGGGCCACTTTACTATACTTACATACCATTTTTATCTCTATAGCTGCAGCCATTTAGCAGTTAAAAGAGTTGGGACTGATTTTTTTGGGCACCCTGTATTTTCTTTAGATCGTAAAGATATTACAATGGGACCTATTGCAGACCAAGACCTTTTCAACAAAACAAAAAGTATCAAAATCGGAGCATCCGTTCAGAAGTTATGAGCTAACAAACATAAAAAAAACATACGGTTTGAATTGAGAACCTTCCTTCTTTTTTTGAAGTCGGTTAAAAAATAGCACGTATTTTGAAGGATAATTCTATCTTTAAATTTTAACCGAAATTACATATATTAAACTATTTATTTTATTCTAAATTATGTCAGTATTTACATTTAAATTTCTGTAAACAAATTTTTTTTTCCATCACATTAAGAAATGTTGAATGGGAGTTTTATTAAAAATAACTTTCCTCTCCTAAGATTTAAAAACTTTAGGTTGAAAAAAAAAATTGATTATCTGTCATACTTTATTCGTAACGCGATATATCAAGATATGGGGATAAAGAATAAACAGACGGTGGGAATGACGTCATTTAATGTTACAGTATTAAAATGTGGGGAGAAATTCGAGGCTGGTGTATATATTTTGTAGGTATTAGCCATACAAATTCAAACTCTTATTTTGAGAACAAATCTTTTTAAATTTAAATTTCTTTTTAATAAAGAATAGAATGTTGACTAAATTTTGTTTAATATTTCGATTGATAAATATCGTACGCTAAGATTAAGAGAATTTTATCGAAACTAAAATAAATAAATAAATAAATAAATAAATGCCTTTTTGTCTTTTTTTTTTTTTTTTTTTTTTTTAATTTATTCTTAAAAATGCATTGCATATTTAATTACACCAAAAAACATGTTGCATATAAATAGGGTAAGATATTTGACAAAAGAGAATGCAAATTATAAGGAAATTTATAAAATGTAATATTTCATTATTGTTTTTTGAATATTTAACAACCATTGGTGGGTTTCACTTAGGATTAAAAAAAAAATAAATAAATAAATAAATAAAAGTTTTCACAACTATCTGCTCAATATAATTTCTTTAAATGTTGATTTGAACTAAATCGAATAGACTCTTCAAGTTTAATGAATAACTATTGTCATTGTCAAAATATACATTTATCGGTAGGTTAACAGTTCCGGTAATGTAGCTTGCATTAGTCATAATCACGTTTTTAGAAAAACGGGAAAATCATAGAAAAGAAAAATTTTGAAAACTGTTTACATTTTAAAAACAGAATTAGTAAGCGAGAAATTACACTAGTCGACAAAAAAATTTTTTTTGGAGGGTAACAAAACTGAAATTAGCTATTTTCAACTAATTTTGTAGTGCAGAATTAAAAAATAATAGCGAAAAATCTGTAACACGTACAGATTTTTTGTTACGATTATTTAATCTGTACTGGAAGCAATACTCCATGTCTATAAAAAGTACACTTAATACTGCTTTGTTAAATAAATCCTTGTCGAGTCATGTTCTTAGTTAGTCTAAGGAAATGACTCGATAAGGATTTATTTAACAAAATTGTATTAAATGTACTTTTTTAATATCGGAATTATTTGCTAGTGCTCGGATACTTTTACTGTCGACTGTATTGTAAAAATAATAATAAAAAATAATGAAATTTGCCATTTTCTGATATTTTAACAAAAACATGAAACAAACATGGTTGCCGGGACTTTGATTTGCCAGAACTCTGCGTTGCCAACAGGAAGGGTTACAACCTGTAATACTGTGAAAATGATAAAAATTCGTAAAAATTGCCATTTTCTGTTACTCTAACAGAAAAATGTGACGTGGTGGGACTTTTTTGCTTGCAGATATTTAAATAAAAATTGGAATTAATAATAAAAATAATAATTTGACCGTTGTTACCGAACCACTGTAGACCAGTGTTATTAATGATTAGTGTTCATGTTGAACATTTCATTTCACCAACACTGAACAGAAGATATGTATGAATTAAAAAATAGTTTATCTAAAAACAACTATTATATAATTAACATAATTTGCTTCTATTTACTAATTTGAATTCATAAAATTTCCTTTTCGGATTGCATTTTAGGACTGACATGCCATTTTGTCTTGAAGATAGGTGGTCATTATTCAGAATAAAAATCCAAATATTGAATGACTGTAAAATATAATTAAATGTAAATAAGACGCTTTATCACAAAGTGGAAAATGAATGGAAGTGTGTTCAAATGTTACAAAAAGTTTGGAATTGTGTCGCTTTTAGAATAAACATGCCAAATGTTAAAGTAATGTCTCCTGCTTCTTTCTAAATTATACTCGGAAACCACAGATAAGAGTACATTTTAATCTTGAAACTTTTACAAAGTTTCACACTACTGCAGAGGATGTTTAAAATGTATTTTGTATATTTTGCATTTAAAACTCTTACATGAAGAAAAGAGATTAAAGTATGAAAAAGACGTCCTTAGAATTAAAACATAGTTACTCAAAACAGTTGGTAAAGTGTTGTATACACCAATTATGATTCTAGGATTAAAACTAATCTAGCTATTTTTTGTAACTTAACATGTTTTGTTCATTATTTACTTTTCTTTAACAAATAAAATTCTTGCATATCTTGTGAGTTAATTTACTTTTAAAAACACAATTTCTTTTCTAAATGCAAATTAATAAAATAATAACATTCCATAACATTTAAAGTAACTTGCAGCGTTCACTTAAAGAAAACTTACATAACTTTTTAAAACAATACCTTAATCACTTAATTCAACACCTTCTCTTTGAAGTACGGAATATAGAAAGAATACCTAACACCTTCGAAGTAAGATAATAATATTAATCATATTAACAGTTCCCATCTTGGAAAATCTTCTTTAGTAATTTTGTTCATAATATTTTGAGCAAATATAAACAAACTTTCTGTCCTATAATATTTATTCTTGAGTTCGAGATATGAAGTAATACAATGTTATCTTGAAACTAGAGGAGAAATTTAAAGATCAGGCATAACTTTCTGGAATTAAAAAAATACTAAAAGACTTATTTATTAATTCTTTATCATAAGAAAAGTCTTAGGAGTATGCATTTTTTTTAACTTTAAATTTCAGTAAATAAGTTATTAATATATATATATATATTTCCGAGGAAATTCAATAAGTTATGTAAAGAAAATTTGGATGAGACGGGCTACTAATGATAGTCTTAAAGAAATTTTTGTAATCCTAATTGTAATAGATTAAGAAAGGTAATAAATTTGGAAAATAATCATAATTTAAAATTTAGAATTCCCATAACATCACATTACAGTATTTTAGTACAAAGACTATATAATGTACACTGGAAAAGCTGTATGTGATTGCAACTTTATAAAAGAATATGCAACTTGTTTTGTACTAAGAAATTTAAATAGCTGTATTATAGACTTCAAATTTGAATAGGTATTTATTGTTAAAAAACCTTAATACCTATTTTTTTTTCTAAATGCGAATTCTTATCATCAAGGCATTTCTTCCTTATGCTATTAATGTCTGATACAGTTTACATTTGTTAACGCAGAAAGTAAAACTTTTAGTGATAAACACGTGGTTCATTTAAGACCCCATTTTATGCTCTTATAATTATAAAACTTGCTGTTAAATCTATATATTATTAATAGTATTTGATTGATTTTAAGTATTGACTAAAAGTTAATGCGTCAATGCGCATAACTTGTATATAAATAACAAAATAAAAATTGATTGTTGCCAGAATTGTTGTCTTTTATTATTAATACTGTTTTGCTATGTACAGAGTAGGATAAACGAGTTCTTGACAGAGAAATGAATACACAATAATACATAATTGATGTACCATTAAGTATACTGCTCCCGGAAGACTTCGCTTAATGAATTATGTGTGACATGGTTATTAAAGTAGAGGTCATGTACTAAATAGTAAAGGAAAAGAAACATGAAAGATGTTGATATTATTATCCTTAAAAAAAAAAAAATCATCAGGAAATGTTTTTAGTGAAATATTTAGCTGTTACAAGTACCGGCTGAAAACACCTTAGAAAAAAAACATACATTTGTATTGTTGACTTGCAAAATGTAAGTATAATTTAATGAATCTGTGTGGTTTTGTTTTTTCTCGATGATTTTCAAATCTTAATATAGTAACAAAAATACATCATAGTATATTAACAACTATTATTTATAACTTTATTTTTTCATACAAAAATCTCTGTATCAGATAGTGCCCTAGGGAGACTCATTTCGCAGAAAAAATCAAGAATCGTTAGTCAAAATGATTTCTGGTGTGTCAAAAACTTGCACATTCGAATGGCACTGCGTAAATCTATAAAAATACTTAAAAATATAAAATTTATGTAATCTACATTACCTTTTTTTTTTACTATTAATAATTTCGTAGTCTTCTAAATTCAAATATTTCTGATGTTCATTTAGAAATTTTATTCATCAACCTTGAAAATTCATTTGATTGATTGGAGTGGAAGGCTGATTTATATATATATATGTATACCAACTATGTGAAAAATGCCGAGCTGGTTATCAGCTAGAGTAGCTCAGTGGTAAGAACATCTGTGCGTTAAGTGGAAGGCCCAGGTTCGATTCCCTACTCTGATATTTTTCACATAGTTGTTATAAAAAAAATCAGCCTTTCACTCCAATCCATCAGATATGATTTCTAATGTTAGCGATCCATACTTTGCTTATCAATGAAATCGCAATTAACTTTCTTTTCAACTTTTATATTCCCTTACCATTTCAATAATTAAATTTTTTTTTCTGTTTATCGCTCACGCATGACTTTGTTTTTTTCAATATTTGCTACTTTCGCTTGCTAAATTCTGAGTTCACAAACTATGTAAAAGTAATTGAAATATACTATTTAGACTGCTTAAAATAAATAAAACTTTCAGGTGTTATTGCTGCTAATAGGAAGAAAAAGAAAAAAAGAGAAAACTAGCTTCCAAATTAAGTTTTTATTAGACTCGAGAAGTACAAATATAGAGAATTTAATTGCATCAGAACTAAATCAAAACGAAGGGGATCACTACAGTTAAAACTTGATGGGAAGATAACTTGTTAAGAAATAATTTTTTTAAATTATATAAGTTCTATCTTACCCACCCTCTGAGAGTTTACACACATATTCGCTTTGCTTGTTTGGAAAATCGCCAACACTTTTCGAAATACTGTGTCAGTTCACATTGGATGTTACTCAGTTGCTCATAAGCTGATGTGTGAGCGTGTTTTCTGGCTCGTATCGGTGAGAATCCTGTAGAGTGCGAGTTGCTCTGTGCCAAATTGTTAAAAACCTATTTAGAGAATTACCGAAATTTGATCATTGAAGTCTTGTCACTCTGCTTCCTCAGACGTAAGTTCTAAGACTACCAACCCTGTTCTGAAATTTCGGTAATAAACACATTAATAACTGTGCATGACAAATAAATGTATATAATTACGGTTTCTACAATGCAATCACAGCACAAATATATATATATGCTTGCCCAGCAAATAAATCCTAGCGATTTAAAACACATGTAATATATTAAGTAAATAGAAAAATTGAACAAATTGAATTATTTTTGTCAGTTATAGCTTTTGCTTAGTGATATAAATACCCCCCCCCCCTTCCTTTTTTTTAAATTGAAAATAAATGTCACCGATTGTATCTAATATTAGTTCTATTTTTAATGACAGTATCAGGATAAAACTTCTGTTTGCCCTCAACCTACGGCATTTAAATTTGCATGGAACGGCACCAGCAACTGGAAGAAGGATAAATCTTAAATAGACACCTTAATTGAAAATTTTCCCAAGAAAATGCTTCAATAATTTACAAAATAGTTTTATTTAGAAAAATTTATTTTTGCCATGTATTATTCATATATTCCTAAACATTCACGCATCTACAGAATCTGAATCTTTCTTCGATTCATTTTCTATTCATTATAATATTTACAAACGCACGTTGAGTTAATTTATTTTTAATTTAAGTTCTTTTCGGAGGAAATTATACTTAATAAAATAATCTACCGTTTTGCGTTAATGTGAAAATTGTTTTAAGAGAAACTTCTGAAAATAAATGGGCGTTGTTGTTGAAAACGAAAATGCCATACCAAAAAAAAAAAAAAAAAAAAAAGAAAGAAAGAAAGAAAGAAAAAGCAACTATATACGTGAAAATATCCAGGAAAAAGGGCAGCAAAATTTATTATATGTATAAATTAAACTGTTCTATTAAATTTATTTAAAAAAAAAAAAAAAAAAAAACCTGTTAACATTTATTTTAGAAGAATTATTAAGAATTCTTAAATAAAAAAAAAAAACAGTTTTTAATTATTGTTTTGTAGAAAATAAAACAAAAATACCTCCTGAATAATTTGAGTTGAGGAAAACAGATATTACCTCACTAGCATTCAAAAATAAATGTTCATGCATTTCTTAGATATAGTTATTTCTAAAATTTCATTTTAGGATTAATAATTATTTAACGCTTTTACTTTACATATTTTTTAAATATAATTTACATCATAATTGGCGTTACTGATAAATTTAAAAATTGCTTTTTTAATTTTATTAAAAAAGAAAAGGATTTATATATATATATATATATATATATATATATATATATATATATATATATATATATATATATTCTTAATTTAGTTAAAATCTATAAAAAGTGTTTCGTTTATAAAATATATAATACGTGTGCAAGTGACGACTACAAAACAACTTGGAAGTAAAAATAGCATTAAAAACAGCAATTTTTCATTGTTGTTAAAAATCACCAACGAAAAGTAATAGATCACTTTAAGAGTTTTCATGTACTAATTTAAAGATAATTGGTACCATAGGGTGATACAGGAATCTTGTTCAAAACTCTAAAATGTGATGAACGAACGTTTATCAGATAGGAAAAAAGATTCACATTCTTATAATTTTCCTATACGGCCTGTCAGCCGAACGCAGAATTTTAACAATAATGAAAATATTCTTACGTTATTTTCAACACAGAGACCCTATCATCTATTTCCAGGGTGAATTGTGTCGGATGTGTGGTATTTCGGAATAACTTCAATACATGCGTTTTCAGTGACTGTATGTTTGTGTACTTTATATTATTCTCATGTTATCAGATTTTACACATAGCGAATTATACCTTTAAAATATGGCTACGATATCTTTATTACTGTTAAGATTATGAACTGGAATTTAAGGCTTATGAACAGGGTCAATCTTAAGGTAATCCATTCTGTATCTCTGACTGTGTAGCGGAATGACGACTCTTGTTTCCTAAGCAAAGCATATTAGTTTTATTTTCCCTGTCATTCCTTTAAACCCTTTAATACAAACTTTGAATAATTGTTTTTGTTATAACGTAAATAATAAGGGTGCAAATTTATATTGTGAATAAAATATGGGGTTAAGATAAGTATATTCTTTATAATTTGAAAGAAATTTTAACAAAAGTAAAATGCATAATAGAAGCTAAATTTTATCAGAAACATTTCAATTCATTTTCTCATCATGAATTTTAATATATGTACATCTATTTTTATTGAATTAATGTATAACCATGAATTTAGGATATTTATATTCATTATCATTTATAAATTTATCATATTCCTTTTTTTTTTTTCGACATTGTCTATAAATAACAATTAATATTAAAAATATAAATAAATAAATAGTAACCGTTGCTAAGAAACACAGACTACTAAATAAATAAATATTGAATAATAAATTTAAGAAAGTGTAACAGAAAAATCAATGGATAAAAATCCAAAAAAATATTTTTTTTTTATTCAAATTAGAAAACCGGAAAAAGCTTGAGATGCACCCCTGCAAGGTTACAAGCTACTCCTCTGCCAGGTCTTTTATTTCTCGGATAAGTGGGATTAGCGATAGAGCGCATGCAAGCAGAGAAGTAACATAAAAATTAATGGATAAAATAAAAAAAATACAAATAATTAATCAAATTTGAAACTCTATAAAAATCTCGATGGAAACATCCCCACAGCGTCCAATCTACCCGTATGCCAAGTTTTGCAGTTCCGCGATCAGTGTCCAGAACGTAAGCAGACAGACCGCTCCTTTTTATTTATATAGATTTATATCTTGTTTTCACGTACTTTGAAACAGTTTTTGTACATAAAAACTGTCAGTTTTGCTTTTAAACAAAATAAGTAAAATTCTCATTTTTATTTTGCTAAATAATAACGTTAAGCTGTTAAAAATTGTAACACGACTAAAGTTTTATGGAAAAATGGTCTGCCTGTTAATGCTTGTTCTTAGTATGTATTAAAAAAAATCTTTTAATGTTTTTGAACCAACAATTAAAAATATTTATTCAAATATAAATAATTCAATAAAAATACTGCTTTTTTTATTATTATAATTCTCAACAATGAAATATTGGGTAAGTAAATATTTTTTTTATCATTGCTTTTGTGACAAATGAAACTAACTATAAAATTATTTTTAAAGTCAGATATGAAACAAGAAAAAATTATGCTTTAAAACCACTTAATTCTTCATTTATTATTTTCAATGATATTATGGCAATATGTTGATTGAAATTTAGTCTTCATTTTTTGAGATAGTTTGAAATTTAAGTGTTAGATATGTAATATTAAAATTTTACATTTCTTCTTTAAATTAATTATACTTGCATAAACCTCTGTGCGATGATAAGAGAAAATAATTTCATAAAAACAGCGAGAAAATGATAAAGTCCTTTAAAAAGACATAACAAAATTGAGCAGTAAGAGGGTGATTTTTTTTTTCCTTTTAATACAATCAATATTTTAACATACAAATCTTCTTTATACTTTTATTTTTTATTTTATTTATTTATTTATTTATTTTTTGTGTGTGTGAAGAAATCTCAATATATTATTTTTTCTATCAAAACTCTGTAATAAATTACAGGTTTTTGAGATGATGGATGGTTTTCAGATTGTAGGTTCTCTAGTCATTACTTAGATTTAAACACTTTTCTCGATGGTTTTGAAAAAAAAAAAAAAAAAATGTTGGTGATAAAAGTTCATTTTTTTTTCTCGTCTGTTATTTTTAACATGACAAGTTTAGCACAACAGAACTGGAAGGAAACCGTATGAGCTATTACTCAGCGACGATGTTGGCTTAATGTCGGTTTTCGCTGATGAGTTTTTAAAGAGTTAGGAAAATCATCATTGAAATTTTATGCACAAAAAAACTCAAAAAAAGAAGGAAAGAAAAAATTAAATAGATTCTGGGCTGTTTGTCTGAAATTTTCAAGAGTGGCTTTCTTGATTTTTTTTTTAAATATTTTCTTTGATTAGTTTGAAGGAAGAATATTTCGTTACGTCAGTTTTCTGTACTTGCTATTTTAAATTGAATTATTTCATCTTTGACTTTCCCAAGCAATGTTTAATTTTTCTTTAAGGCTGTACATCAGTCAGATAGCTCCCTTTCTCCCTTCCCATGTTATGCAATAAGATTTTCGTTGCTTTGTTTTATAAAAAATATCTCATTCAAAAATGAACTTTTCCGAATTCTGTTTTTTGAATATTACTCTTTGAACAGGTCGCCTTTTAGCTTAGTGAACAATTTTTCGAAAAAAAAGTAATTTAAATATTTTATTTCAATAAGTAAATTATGGACTCTAAGTTTGCATCTCTAAGTAAAATATTTAAATTTACTTTTTCGAAAAATTGCTCACTAAGCTAAAAGACGACTTGTTCAAAGAGTAATATTCAAAAAACAGGATTCGAAAAAGTTCATTTTAAAATGAGATATTTTTATAAAACGAAGCAACGAAAATCACATTGGATAACATGGGAAGGGAGAAAGGGAGCTATCTGCCTGATGTACAGCCTTAAGTCTATCATCGACATTATAAAATGGCAGTTTCAAAATTGCTGTTTCAAAATTAGTTTTTTGAAGTCTTTAATGGTTTTTTATCAAGTCAGATTAATATTCTTCTGACAACACTGCGATTACAATATTACGAATAAAACGGAATTTACTTATATATGGTAACATAACAGATATTTATTAATACATTTATTAATATATTTCATTTTAGAACTATCATTGAGAGAAAAAGTTAAGGAATTTTTTAAACCCTGTTATCTCTGATTTTCTTTTCTTTTTTTTTTTTTTTTTTGCCAAAGTATGCATAGTAAATTATATATTCCTATTAACACCTACATTCGTTTAACTGTTGTAAGACTTTATTTTATTTTATTCAATATTTTTTCTTCTTTTGGATATAATTTAAATGAGTATTCTCTAATTAGATGCTTCAACTAAAATTTTTATGCAGTTGAAACTCATGAATTCCAGAGAAAACATCTTAATTATAAGAAATACATTTTATACGAAATCTTGTTTTGTAACCAAACTCACCTTCAAGGTTCAATGGGGACACGGACAGCTTTCGGGGTTCTATTTTTGATTTATTTATTTCTGCCAAAAAGTTAGGAAGAATATTTTGCGCTTATTTCTATTTATTTTTCTTTTAATTTCTATTATTTATTCTCAGTTCACAAGAGAATTTTTTAAAAGTAGAAAAAAAAATCAAGTAGCAAATTATACACAAAAATGCATGCAAAGGATATCAAAAGAATTAGCTGTTCAAGCACAACAAGAATGTGTTTAATAAAAAAAATCATATATTATATATATTTTTTTATGTATAATCAACAGAATAATTAATAGATAATTATCTATAGGTTACTTTAAGAATAAACATGTTTTTGTCATTTGGTATTTTAAAAATATATCATCAGATAAACTACGGTTCGATCCGTAATCATTTTTAGGGTTAACAAAATATAAATAAATAAATAAAATTATCCAAATATTTCTAGTATTTCTTTACAAATATCTCTATATATTTCTAGTCTTTTAATATGTATGTGTGTGTATGCACATATATTCATTTATTTACTGAGAAGCTAAATTTTATATTATGCTCTTATTTGCCTTTGCAAGTAATATTCCCTATTTCTTTCATGCAAATTACTCTCAATACATTTTTAATGAATTCTAGAAATCCTTAGCTAGTTTTGCTCACATTTAACAAATATAATCTGTTATATATTGTTTCATATTTTTTGCATATACTATTTATCTATGGTATTAAACATACATAATGCATCAAAATGTCCTGTTTACTGATAAATTTATTTAGATTTTTTTTTTTTTTTTTTGTGTGTGTGTGAGAGAGAGAGAGAGATCTTTGTTTATAATAATCAATATGATGAATACTATACTCAATTATGAAATGTCACATCCGTCATAAGATTAAAAGAAATAAAAAATTATTAATAAATAGTTGAATTGTTTTGCTATAGCTTCAGAGTATAACGTAGTAGAAGTCTAAAGTATTAAACTAAATCAATAGTCCCCTCCCCCCCCCCCCAAAAAAAAAAAAAAAAAAAAAAAAAAAAAATTCCTAAAATTAACTTTCAAAATTTTGATATATAAGTTCATTTTACGCGAAAGTGGGAGAGGAGGGGAGCCATTTTTCACATTTCAACTAACGCAATTACTTTTATATTATCTTTACAGAAGCCATATCAAGTTAACACTTATAACACATATGAATAATATAACACATTATATATACATTTTTTTTTATATCATTAATTTGAAAGGAATATTTACGTAAGTAAGCAAAAGATAAGTCTAATTTTTTTCACTTGTGATGTCTGTCACGCTACTAAATATTATATATATATATTTAAATTTTAAAACTTTTTTAAAAATTACATATCAGATGAAAGTCCTGTTTGTGTAATTAAAATTTCTGAACTTCAAATGTGTCTCAATTTTATGCAATTCATTGTAAAGATGAATCGCTGAAATCATGTCTGTTTTTTGTTATGTCTGTCACGATACATTTTTACCTTATTAACTGTAAACTATTTTTCTTAAATTAAAAGTTTGTACTATTTATAAGCAATACATACACATATATCGGCACACCAGAACTCTTTAAAATAAACTAATATTTAGTATTTAAAATTGAACAAGAAATCTCTAGCCCCTCGCATATGAAATTAACGTTCAATAAAATTTTGCAGTCTGAACACAATATAGAAGTATGTGTATACACTGTTAAAAAAATGCAGAAAAAATACAGAAATTCTCTGTAATTTCAGAAAAAAAGGCGTAAATTACGGAAAAATTACGTAGACAAAACGTATTTTACGACTTTTTTTCTGAAATTACAGAGAATTTCTGTATTTTTTCTGCATTTTTTTAACAGTGTATCCAGAGCCTGATTAAGGGGGAAGCACACATTATTTATACTTACACCGTTATTTTTTAACAAATACTTTCCTCCTATAATAAACAGAAAATTCTCATTAAAAATTATTTTAAAAGAATTCTGGTGTCTAATAACGGTGAGTAAATTGGATTGTTTTACACCGTTCATTTTATATAAAAAATATTTCCTCGTCAAAGCGTGGAATTTCTATGACATGAAGTAAAAAATAATTGTAAAAATATTCCGGTGAGAGCGGAGATAATGTGTGCTTCCCCCTTAATCAGGCTCTGTGTATATCCATGTTAAAAATTTGTGTTTTAAACCCAGTTTCAGTGTTTTAAAATTGAAAAAAAAAATGGATTTATGGAATAAATTATCCTATAATTAAAAATAAATCTTACTTCCTGTTTCCCACATTTTTTTTTTTTTTTTTTTTTTAAGTAGAACCTATAATCTTATATCAAATTAAAACAAAATATTGACTTTACTCTGTAAACCTCAAGTTTGAAGTTTAATTGATATTTCAATGTTTTTAAAAAACAAAACTTACATTATTTTTTTTTTTAATTGATCACATTAAAATAACATCTTTTGGCACATTGTCAAATCTGAGGTTCAGAGAAGGAAAATCCTTACAACACCCCTTTACTGAAATTTTATTACTTTAATGAAAATTTATTTATATGGCTATTTTTAGATTCAAGTTTACAGACACAGACATTTATGTAACATAGAAGTATGAAGTTTTAGTAGACGAATTGGTATTGCAGATTACAAACAATAATAAAACATTAAACTATTCCAAGATAAAATTACATCAAGAAAACATTTCGTGGAAAAGCTGTAAATGTCTTTATCAAAAATATTTAATTTTCTAAAGGTATTTTTTCACAGAAGAATACCTATTAGCAAATAAAGGGTGAAATTTATAAATTTAATTATTTAGAAAAATCTTTATATATCACCCCCAGCGAACATATATGAGAAAACAGCGTGTACATTTGGATTCAGATATTTTTTAAATATGCCCTCGAGAAAAGGTGAATCACAATAGTCCATGGCACGTTTAAATGGTTTCAGTGAGTAAGTTTTGAAATTTTGGACAGCAACATCCATGTATTTTTAATGATATCGTAATTTCGATGCCATTAAAAATATTAAAAGCAATTAATCCTAAGTGGCATTTTTCCAGTGATTGTAGTTGTAGGAACAGTGTTTAAAACAATATTTTAAAAAAAGAAAAAGAAAAAAGCTATGAGCACAAAAAATGGGAACAATCTATCAGGGAAATTTGAAAATAATTAGATTATACATTTTCCTCTTCGTCTCTTTCACAGGCGACGAAACATTGCATGCAGATTATTGTAGATAACAGAATATAAGGGAACCACCAAAAGAGATCCCTTAGTAGAGTAATATTTCTGTGGTCGAAATAATTTTGACAAATAAGTCGCCAAAAACTGCCTTTACCTAAGTATCGTGTATGAGGACCGCCATGTGGGATATTTGTGAAAAATAAAAAAAATTTCTGTGAGGATCATGTTTCAGGGACAAAAAAAAAAAAAAAAACAGGATATGAACTTAATTTTCATTATTATTAATTTGCATATAGCTTGTTCCTCCCATTTTTTTTTTTTTTTTTTTTTTTTGCGTATTGCTCTTATTATTATTATGTTTTAAAACACTGTTTCTTCAGCTACAGCCACAACTACATTTATAATTATACACTCAGAAAATTGAGATGCAATTAAACAAAGCAGTAGCAGGGCTGCCATAGGCGACGTTTTTTATTATTATTCTTTTCGTAACACTATTTCCAAAAATGTATCTGTAGTTTATCTGCGTAAATTTATTATAAATTTTATATTATGGAAATAGTGGAAGGAAAATAATAATAATAATAAGTCGCTTGTGGCAACTCTGCAGTAGCCAGTCGAAAATATCGAAATTTTGTTCCAGTAGTCGTAAATGCGAGAGCTCAACTACAGTGGTTTCATCCTATTTCCGAGTGCATATATTGAAATATCTAATTTCTAGTGCATATTCCATTTTCTTGAATGGTATATGGGTCATATGTAGGGAAAATTATATAGTTTCCTCACATTAAAACAACAATAACGTGTGTAACATCGTTAATTATTAATTTAATTAACCCCTGAAGTACCAGGACAGACTTGCGTACTTCATTAATTCCTCCATTTAAATATCAGGATGTATGTACGTCGTCATATAAATCCACAATGAAATCTTTTGATAACCTGATTTTTTGCGCAGTGTTGCCAGACTTTGCGACTTTTTTATTCAACAGTCATTAATAAGTTTTCAGAAGTGATATTTAATATACATAATACACGGTTAATCTATTTTATTTGGCCTTTGTATATATCAAATATACTTCGAAAAATTATTGGTGATTATTGAATAAAAAAGTCGCAAAGTCTGGCAACACTGTTTTTGCATCGTTAATTGCTATTGTGACTTGGTTGTACAATCATTGTAGCGATGATTGTTTTTTGCCCTCCAATAGATACTATATTGATTACTTTTCTATACATTTCTGTGCTTTATTATAATGGAACAAAAGTTCAAAAAACTTACGAACTTTTGCACATTTTATTCGATTGCTTCAAACTTTATTTTTTTATTTATTTATTTTTATATTCATAAAAGGTAAATACACCAGTGCTCGTGACCCTTAAAATCTGCACCAGTGTTCGTCACCCTCACAAAAGACATGTTAAAATAACCGTTAATTAACGTCTATGGATTTGAAATCACTGGCACTAGATTCCCTAGAATAGGAGAATATAGCTCGAGCGGATTCAAATCCATAGATGTTAATTAATGGTTATTTTAACATGTCTTTTGTGAGGGTGACGAACACTGGTGCAGATTTTAAGGGTGACGAGCACTGGTGTCTTTACCTTAAATATTGAATCTTTAGTTCCTCTCGTAATGTTGTTAATTAAATAATTCATATCTCTAATTAAAAATAGTTATAAAAAAATATTTTTGACAAAAGTAGATACATCTTGCATTGAGTAATTTCTCACTGAATTCAATATGGTGATTAAGTGGTTAAACTTCATATATGGCTAATTTTAAGTTCAAGTTACAAACAAAATATTTTTATAACATAAAATATGAAGTTTTATTGCAGGATTTGTCTTTGTAGATTACAAACATTTCTAAAATATTAAACCACTCTAAGATAAAATCACTTGACGAATGCATTCCTTTTTTACCCATCAATTCACTGCAGTCTCCTTAAATACGGATGTCCAAATGGCTTTCAATTGCGTCGCCAGAAGCACTTTATAGAGTTAATATTTTTTCAGTGAATTTTCGCCTCGCTATTTATCCTTCGTTCACTAAAAGCCGTGAAAAGAAATAACATCTGCTATTAAACCAAAAGGAAAGAGCCGTGAAAAAGTACTTATAACATCATATTACGCGTTCTATAAAATTGATATTAATGAATGAAGTCATTGTTTAATAGAAAGGAGAAATATGATACGTAATCACAGAGTAATTTTTATATGTGAATTAAAATTTGACATGTATACCTAAATAATGGTTTTAATAAGTTTATAACCGGTACATTCATATTTTAGGCAAATAAAATATTACAGATGTTTTAAATAAATTGTGTACGTCTGAAATAGAATGAACTGGGTGAAGGAAGAATCAGGGTGATGTTTATTATTATTATTATTTTCGTACTTCTATTTCCATAACGTAAAATTTATAAGAAAATTTAAAAGGAAAATCGCACATTTATACCTGCGAAAATATATAATAAATTTTATTTTTTGGAAACAGTGGTACGAAAGTAATAATAATAATAAAATGTCGCTGTGGCACCCATGAAGAATGCATTTGTTAAGTGATTTTATCATCTCTTCCGCAGAACATCTTCAAGGTGTCCCGGGGAAAAATATGTGCTATATGGGTTAAAGTGATTTAATGTTTTATAAATGTTGTCTAAAAAATAAATTCTCCAATAAAACTTCATATTTTTGTGCGTGTATATAGATTTATGTCTGTAATATGTTATTATAATTATTCATATCTGTAGCTTGAACCATATTGATTATAACTTCTTAAAGCAATAATAGCAAGTAAAGTTAGTGGAGTTAGTGGGATAAGTAAAGCAACGTTTTGGCACATTCAATTTTGACCTCATTTTACTCAGTTACTATTATAATTTTGAAAGGTTTTAGGCATAGACTTACAACTAATTGATTTTTAAAAAATATGAGCTCTTTATAATTTAGCAATGTGATACTTAAAGAAAAAAAAAATGGTGAAATTTTTCTGTTTCGTGGTTTTACATTTTCTGTGGTTTGGGGCAGCTCTAACCTCGGCCTACTGTACCCATATATACAATCTATAAAGTGATATGTAAGTAGAGTTTTCAGATAGTGAAAACTTTATGAATCTGAGACTATTTAATTTTTTTAAATGTCAACTTGCGACAGAGTTGAGAACTTTTCTGTACGCCTCCCACTAGTATTTCATATCTTAAACTTCTTACTCTCCATCAAAACCTGAAAAAGAATTGAAAATTAAACGCAGAACGGAAAAACCAAAGTAATATATATATGTGATGCATTTGAGGTTCTTGGGACAAGTTTAAACCACAGATATAGTAATTTATATAGATCTATCATCCCCATATTATCGACCAAAGATTTTTCATGCTGAAAACATTTTTCGCATCAGCCATTAGCGGGTATGAAATTCGGCAATAGTAATGGAATAGAATGTTGATAAATTTTGAAAATGCCGAAATATTGCGTGGCTTTTAATTGTTCTAATGAATATATGACAGGAAATAGGGTAAGTTTTCATCAGTAAGTTATATTTGACTAATTTCTGAAAAAAATAATATTTATAATCAGGGGCTTTGTTATTATTATGAAATAAATATTGTTTTCACATTTAATGGAATTTAATATTTTAATTTTTTTTATGATTTTATATTGGTAAGTAATATGGAATTTTCAAAATTCTTTTAAATATAGTTAGCAGCGGCGCAGGTAAAGCCCGCTAGTTTAATATATAAAAAAAGCTTGACTTTAAATATTAATAAAGTTAATAGATGTAGATGAATTTGAAACTGTATTTGGAGTTTTTCATTCAACTTTAATACATAAATTATTCATAAATTTTATTTGCTAAATTATCCGTCTGTATTCACTCGGAGAAAGACTGTCATTGCATGATAAAATGGCCGTCTTTCCCCGAATTAAAAGGAATTATATTTTCCCCTGCGATGATCAATCTATGCCTTATTACTATATCTATGGTTTAAACACCATGGTTACACTTGCCCGGCATGGATCATTCCTGGAGCAAGTGTAACCAAGTTTGACAAACCAAAAAGCTTTATATATATATATATGAGAGAGAGAGAAGAAATCTGAGATTACATTTAAAATTTGCTTGCAAAAACTAGTTTCTTTACCAAAAACTGTGGAGTTCATTTGATATGTACAGTAATGGCAAACTTCGTATTTTGAAAGGGGCACTCTGTGTCAGAAAGCAAACATAAAAAAAAAAATTAAACTTCTAAAACAATCACTGTTTCTTGTTTCATTTGGTTTCCTAAGGCTAAGTGTATTAAGGAAGAGTTCAAACGAACATATATAATTACTGTTCGATTCAAATTTAAATTATCAACTGAGTATAAGCCGATATCACACTTGCCCTCACTTCACCTTATTATCTCTCTCTCTCGATTAGAATATTTGAAATGTGTGTCTAAAAATTGATGGCATTTGAATGACTAAGTTTCCACAAGGAACAATTATCGAACTATTTCTTTTTTCGTTCTTTTTTTTTTTTTTTTTTACAATAGCAATATTTTAGCAAAATTTATTTGAAAAAATAAAAATCTTTCGTGTATTCAAATAACAATAAATTTTTATTAGTTATTTTTCTGCACGATATTGTAAGTTCCATGTTTACATAAATTAAAAACAAACATTTATTTTATTTGCATGTATAATTCACTTATACATGCATTGTTTAAAAAATATTTATTTAGTATGTTTACTTATTTTTTTATAAAATGAAAAAATTTTTAGGTATAAAGACAAAGCTACTAATGACGTAATGCACTCTTATGTACAAGGTGCCTATTAAAGTCTGTTCAAGCACGTTTAGCTGCTGAACGGCTGAGCAGCTATAGTTATAAAAGTGATATCTAAGTGTAACAAAGGGGTTATGCAAAACTAAATGCGATCACTTACGGCGCCATCTAGTGGAAACAGTGGAGTTAGCGTTGCTATCTCAAAAGTAGTACGAGGCAGGGGAAGAGGGGAAAGTGAATTACAAAGTTGTAAAGCATCATTGATTAGGTACTCCTTGTAGACATTAATGCTAGAAACAGTATGCTTAAACTATTTGTTTGCGATTTTCTACAATTTTTCGTGCGGAAATGATCTTAGAAAAAAATAAGCAAATGGTCATCACAAAATACCTTTATTTTTTATGTTCAAACTTCTGTCCACAAGATGCAATGCAAACCTGGACCTTTGTTTAAACTTTACGCAGCACACTTGCCATCTGCTATGCTACAACGTGCGCAACATAAACTTTAAGCAAAGACCCAAACATGCATTGCAGCTGTTGGATACGACATCGAAAATTAATGTATTTGGTAAATGAATATTTGTCTTTTTCTTTCTAAGATCTTTTCTGCGCGTCATTTTGTAGGAAATTGTGAACAAACAAATGCTCGTTTTAAACATTCTCTTCTAGCGTTCATGTCTACAAGGTGCTACAACTTTGCAATTCACTTTTTGCCGCTATCTTCGAGATAAGAACGTTTTCGCTGTTTTCTACCAGGTGTCGCTGTGTAAGCGGTTTCATCTAGTAGCGCGGAGTCACTTTACTATACCTAGGCACCACTTTTATGTCTATAGCTGCAGACGTTCAGCAGTTAAAGGGTGGAGGACTTTAGTGGGCACCCTGTATAATGTATATGTTTGTATGGTGTGAAAATATTTGACTTTTGTAAAAGCAGTAAATAAAAGAATAATAGAGAATAATGAAGGTTGATGCAAAATAAAAATTTAATAAAAAAACCATAAGTTTTTAATTATTAAAATTTTCATAAAAAAATTCGTTTTAACTATCGTAAAAATTATCGCCTGACAAACTTATCTTGAAACACTCTATTTGTAGACTATAACATATTATAATTTCAAAGCATTAAAATATATACAAGTTTATGTTACTTCCAACAATAAAGAAACTAAAATACATAAATGTCTACGAAAATTTAAAAATATGTTTATAATGCGAAACTATACCAAAAAACAAATTAATGGAATGATCTACTTCTTTCATAAATTAACTTTAGAAAATGTTGAATGACTAAATACAAATTAAAAAAATAAAATAAACCTTTTAATTTATGCAACAATAGTGAAAGACTGCCATGCATTAAATTAAACCGTTCATTGCAATGAAGTGTGGTACACTAAATCCTATAGGAAGAAAATTCATTTCACAGGAAATTGCTTTCCGTGGAACTTTGAATTAACCCAGCTTGTGGTACATAAAATACGAAATTGCCTTCCGTAATGATGTAATTAATTGTTAGTTTTGTTTCGATTCCGACCCTAATATACCGAAATCTATTTCGATTTGTTGGTATAATTAATCTTAAGAGCATCATTTATAACATTTTTATCACTTTATATGTAAGCCTGATTCAAAATGAAATTTTATGCGACGTTTCTGATTTTTTTGTTTTAGTAAATATTAAAGAATTTTTTGTATACTTTATTTGTATATTTAATTATTTAAAACTGAAAAGTATATAATATTGATCATAGGCCTGATTAAAAATGAGATTTTCTACGTTGATTCTGATTTTGTCTCTTTCTTTTTTAAGTAGATATTAAACGGGTTTTTGTATATTTAATTATTTAAAACTGAAAAGTGTATAACATTTTGATAATGGTAATTAATTCAATTGCATGAAACTTTTTTACGATTTCTAGAATCGTTTATTATTTAAATAAATCTGTATTTCCTTTGTACCAAAAGTATTTAATAATATGAATAAGGAATTATTTATAATTATAAACTAAAAGGTTTCGCGGAGATTACAAATTTACATTCTGCATCAATTATGAAATTAACATTAAATTTACTGTGTGCAACCATTAATTTGACGAGCAGCTCATTTTATGTTTAAAATATCCGAAAGTATTAATTCATTTTCTAAGAATATGTTTATTAATAACTATATTCTTAGAAATTAAGCTGTAGCCTTAGTTTTAAAATCCAATAACGATGCGAATATGTACCGCAACAAATTTTCTGAATTTTCGGTGAAATGAATTTAAAGTTATTGCGAAAATATGCATTTTAATGTGCTTATCAAAGCGGGGATTTCGTTAATATTAATTGTAAAATCAAAATGCCCCGATCTAATGTTAATTATGGTACTATGAGTCTGTAGTTGCGACAGTTCTGAAAAATATTCTATTTATAATTCTATGTTGTAGTTTAACAAACTTTAATAATAATAATGGTAATAATAATATTATTTGCTATGTTCAATCAATTATACTTTGTAAAAAATGAAAAGTTCTTTTTCCATAAAAATAACATTTCTGAAATTTCTTGCTATCTATACTTTCGTTAACAGATTCTCATTTTCGGAATTACGCATTTTAATAATAAATCTATAAACTAACGTTACAAGGTAATCTAATTTTATTTAATAAATAAAGCCTTTTGTAAGAAATTGCGAAAAACTCTGAACAATTGTTTAGATTCGAAATTCAGCACGATCCTTTATCACGCGATAAAAGTAGACACGAGTGCAGCATCAAATCGATAATACACTGGTACTTATTTCAGGTATTTAATTCTATCTTTACATACATGTTCGATTAATAACTTGTTACAAACGAAAAAACAATTTTAAATGGATAACATTACATCAGTGATTTAATTTAATAAAAGTTTTATGCTATTTAAAAAAAAAAAAAAAAAAAAAAAAAAAACTTTTTGTCTGCAGTAAATATTTATCAACACTTATAAAATAGTCTTCTGGAATTGTCTTAAGCAGTTTTGTTAGTTTTGAATGGTTAAAGAAAAAAAAAAAAAGGCTAAATATATTTTCATTTTTTTATTTCATCTTGGTGTTATGCATTCTATTGTGCTTTTCAAAATGCCTTCAGGCCATTATCTACAATATTAGAAGGGTAGAATCCCGTTAAGTGAAAAATGAAAACTAGGATAAATTTAAACTGAGTGTTGTATTTTACAAAAACTGTAGTAAAAGATCTAATCACTTTAGGAACATGATTATTTTTAACTCTTTCAGTAATAAGAAATACAACTCATTAATATTTTTTTCTGATTCAGAAGAATTATATATTACGAGACACAAACTGGTAACATAGTGTTTCTAAACTAAAAACTTTAAAATGAGTCGCGCGCACACACACACAAATAAATAAATAAATATTACCTTAAAATATATGAAACATATTTATAATCATTTGCATTCAGATATGAGCCTACATCCTTAACACATTGAGCGCCGCGCGAAATCCCTATCAGGCCACGCGCACTGCTTTAGAAGCGCTGGTATTGCGGTATAGCAATGCATTTTTATGTTTACCGTGTTTCAATAAAATCCATTGTAATGCATTAATGATAAAATCCTGTAATAAATAAAAATTAAGTAAATTTTAAATAAATTTTCAGTAATTACTTAAAATAATGTTTTTTTTTTTTTTTTTTTTTTTAAGTTTTATATCATATTTTACACAGTCAGTCGCTGGTGGTTGACGCAGCCTGAACGGAAAGTTCATTGTGAGCCACCGATGGCTGACATGTCACTTAACGTGTTAATGTACCGGTCATCTGGTAGTCGAATATTTAGCAACCTGACTTTCAGTAGCTAAAGCATAAAAGCTGAAGCATAAATGTTCGTTGTAGTTTGTAGTTCGGAATCCACTTTAAGCCATAAATCCCGGTCTCATGAGCCTTAACGTGTAAGAAAAGACCGTAAAGCAACGCACCAAACCCTTAATCATCAGTACTGTGCTTTTCCACCACGTCTCACCCAGCTAGAAAAGTGATACAGCTCAAAAAATGGCAATTTTCATTTGAAAAATGTGTATGAAGTACTTCTACGTACATAAAAAGTGTTACATCACTGTCTCAAAAATTGTCCACCTAAGGGGAAATTGTGTTAATTTTATGTCAATTCTTTATCGTTATCATTAAATTAATTTTTCTGTAATATTGCGTTTTTGAATTGTGTCACTTTTTTTTTTTTTTGCCTGAGTGCCATATGATATGTATATACAAATTGTAATAATAGTTTTTATTTCGCATTTAATAATATGCGCTATTGTCAAGTGATTTTTTCCGTAAAGGAAATTTTTAAATATGTCGACTAATAGAACTATTTAAACAAATTACTGAACAGAAAGAAAGAAATTAAAACTTCTTCACACACCATAAATTTTAAATCAGCACAACCGGTTTCGAAAGGACGTAGCCTTTCTTCATCAGGTGCAAACACGTGCAACTGCCTTGGAGGCAAAAGCAAGACTTATTTTTGGAAATTACTGAACATTCATTTTTTTATTATTATTCAGAAGATTAAAATAATTAAAGCAGAAAATAAATTCTTTTCATTTATAAGTTTATTACTGTTAAAAAAAAAAAAAAAAAAAAAAAAAAAAAAACTGTGGGAAGTACATTGAAAGCAAATCATCCATAAATATTCTGTAATGACTCTGAGAATTCAACAAAATCGACTTTCACGTTTTAAAAGTAGTCTTACATACGACGAATTCAGTTTTGACTTTCAACACCTGTTTCAATCTATCAAACTTATCTTGTTTGACCTTTATTTCCGCTGCTCATGAGATTTTTTTTTTTTTTCTTCTTTTTTTTTAACGCGCCAAGAATATTATACGATGCCGATCAGTCAGATTATGTTTCTTTCAGTAGTATAGATATCATCATAGATGTATGAGAAATAAAGATAATCAGTGTCCTTATAATCTGCTAATTTGTCATTTTACCATATAGTTTTACAGTTTAGAAGAAAAAAAACAGCTCGTTTCTTAATATATAATCTTATTTTTCCTTTTTTATAACTTTTTTAATTGCTTTTGCTTTTTTATTACGTGTATAATTTCAGTATCTAAAGCTGTTCGCCTAGGAGAAGTTAAAGGTATTAGCACTCATAAAGTGTGCCAAAAAAGTTATAGGTGTCACACATGTATACATGTCTGATATTTTACGAGTCTCGGTGAATAGGATAGAAACTAACACAAGGGGTAGGGACACACACACACACACACAAAAAAAAAAAAAAAAAAAAAAAAAAGTCATCCGGAAAACAGTCAAATTAATTTGAGTGCTTTTTTCAGTGTAAATTGAAGGTGAAAAAATACTCATGCAAATTTGTCCTTTGAAATATAGTTATTTATGTTTTTTGCGGTGGAGGAGGGGGGGGGGGGATTTAGCTTTCATTCAATCAGTGTACCACAAAGAATTAAACTGATCATTTATTCAATACTTTTAAATTGTTTATAGTCTCTACATATATCCCCTTTTCTTACCTAAATGCATAGCTAATTAGTACTCAAAAAAAAAAAAAAAAAAAAGCACTTTTCGAATTTTATTCAAATATTGAGACTGCATTGTGTAAATTTTGAATGTCCAACTTTAAAAACAAATAATTGTACCAAACTAACGCAAGATTTTATTTATTTATTTATTTATTTATTATTTTTTTAAGGGAGTGAAGGTAGGTAGCTAAAATTTTCCAAATTCTGAAGATAAATTGTATTTATGCATTTTTAATCGTTTTTTTTTTTTTTTTTTTTTTTTTTTTTTCTATTTCTTATACTCCTCCTTAACTTAACCTTTTATTTTTATAGCGGGGTACTACGATGACAATAGGGAAAGACGACTCCTTCTACATACGTTTTCGGGGTAAGTATTTAAGAAATACTTCACTCTTTTTTATCAGAAATCATTTTTTATTAATATATATTACTATATCTCTGACCATTTCATTACATTATGTGGATTATATAGTATGTATAATTTGTTTTTTCTAAGATTATAGTAGATAATTTTAAGGATAGCTTTGTCTAAAATTAACATCACATTTGCTTATATACATAATTCTTAGAAATAATTTCTTTAAATGCAACCTTTTATTTCTTAAAACAAAATACTATGTTAAGAATATCAAGTGAATTTTTTTGTATTTTGCCGAATTTAGCATTATTTGTTACTGTAATCGAGTTTCCACTGTGGTTACTTTAACACGGTTTGTCTTTAATTTTAATTTTTTAGAATAGTGATTTAAAAAAAAAAAAAAAAAAAAAAAAAAATCAGTTTATTACTTCTAAAAATCAAATTATTCATTTCTTCTTTCAATTCTTTTCTACCTTTTAAAACTTAAAATGAATGTAAATAATTCCGTAAATTAAATTTAAATTTTACTTTATGTTATGTTATTCTAAAATTACCTCATGTTAGTTTAGAATTATATTTTACATTATAGCTATATTATTTTAGAGCTATATTTTTAATGAAGTATTTTACATACAAGTGTTTCATCAAATACTTCTAAAATGATGAAATAAGTAAGGTTCTTTGAACTTTTTACTTTTTTTCTATACTAATTTAAATAAAAGAGAAGAAGTGAGATGTAGAATATTTTAAAAGATTGTCATAAAACTTAACGTTATCCAGAATGCTGAAAAAAAGGTACGTAAATAAAAATGTATTTTTTAAATTGTATCCGAATGATTATTATTCAGTAGATTAAAATATAAATATTGTCAACTTGTTGGGACTTGTATACTCCGTAACCAGCACTATATTTTTATTGTAATGTTTGCGTAATTGAATGCCTGTCTAATCGGCTATCATATATATCAAATATTACTTTTCAAAATTAATGGTGATTTTAAAATAAAACAAAAGTCTCCTACAAGTTGGCCAATGAATCAGTCTTAAAGTTAATAGTCAAAAACAACTTTTGATGTTTTTAGATAAGCATTACAATGTTAACTATGAGAAATATATAGTAGAAATTAAAAATACTATTGAAAATTTTCATGCAAACTTTGATAACAGTCAAAATAAACGAACATAAATAAATATTTAAATTACTGCAAATATTACTAAGAATAGATATATACATGTACTTTTTTTGTTTAAGTATATGCATAACTTAGCTTTTTGCTTACTAAAATAAAACGCAAAAGAGAAAGGAAAAATTTGCATCGATTTTTAAATACCACTTCACGTACGGTGGATTCACCATGATTATCATTATCGACGTATTGACTATACACGCTTGATGTTGGATTTTAAACTACGAATTTCACATTAATAAATCTTTCCTCTGATGTTCATGTATTTGTTCTTCGACTTACTGAACCAGTATCGCGATATATATTCATTTTAATTTTATTTATTTATTTCACTTGAAATCAATTTTTAAGGAACATGAGATTATTTGTTTGTTTGTTTGTTTGAAATATTAGTAATTCTGGAAGTGGATCGTGACCTCCTTTTTTGAATAGAAAAATCGATTTTAAGAACGAACAAGTTAGCCGCCTCTGTACTATGCGCGAGACAAATGACCCAATCCACAAAAAATTATGTTTTTAATTTTAAAGTTTATAAACTAAGGTTACAAAACTTCATTTGATAAACCAAATAATGGTACAGAATTTAAAGAAATCAGAATTCTGCAACAGTTTTTTTTTAATCGTGAATTGTTTTTAAAAACACAAAAAATAAAGATTTCAAAATATTTGGAAAGTCTTTCAAGGCTCTACTTTTTTTTATGAATATAATATTTATTTGCATTTTTAAATAGATTGGTTTCTATATAATCAGATTTTTATAAAATATTTTGTTTTCTTGTTCTTTAACCCCTATATGCATGAATTTTTATTTGTAATAAATAACATTTGAAATCAATCAGGAAATGGGTATAGTTAATGGGGAAAATACAAAAAAAAAAAAAAAAAAAAAAAAACACTGTATTTCTACATCATCCAAAAAACAAAGCTACATTTTTCTTGCATAAATTTATCAGTATATACAAAAATATCAATATTATTCGTTAATCTTACCTGATTTCTATCCGAAAACAATTTTTCCTGTATGTTTTTATTACTTTTTTATATAAATAACCGTAATTCGAAACACCCGCGCTGAAATGAAATTGTACTCGGATAACGCACCAACAATAAAAATTGTCACAGATAAAGAAATAAACTCTCAAAGATTCTAGTTGCGTTCGAAAACGATAAAATAGTTTTGGCAAAATATATTAAAAAAAAAAAATGCAAAGGTTGCTACATAAAGAGATATGAGGTTTTAAACATACGATGCAGATCTACATCGCTATGCATTTAAGGGTTAAAATACTCGTATTTTTTCTGGAGAAATGTAGTTGCTGTAATACTCTATTGCAGAAATTTAATAACAACATAGATTTTCTGTTTCAACAACTTAAGGTTTGCAGTTTTTTTTTAAATATATATCTGTTATTTTACTTACCGTAGCTGTTTCGCTCTAAATTAGATCATTAATTTTGCAACAGATTTTTTGTGTAAAGACATTTATCACTCCATCACCCTAACACACACGGAGGGAGAAAAAAAAAAAAAAAAAAAAGACGTTTTGATACAAATATATAAGCTACAAAATGTCTATTTCACCTTCAAATAAAAATAACGTTTATCATTAACGTCATAGAGCGCCATAACATTTTTAGACAAATACGATTCATTTTACTTCTGTATAAGTGCAGTATGACCGATAACACCGCTGATATATGAGGGATTCTTTATAGATAAAAGGTGCTAGAACATAAATTTTCATTTCATTTCGGTATTGTTCGACTTAGAAAAACAACAAAAAGGAATGAATGCTATGATTAGATATGTTGAAGCGTTTACGCTGACATATGTTATATGCGATAGTTAAATAGAATTTCGGTGCAATGGACCATTACAAAGAAAATAATAAAGGTCTGAAAACGTATGATTACATTTGAGATGGACCATGTATTTTCTTTCATTTATTAACTGTCATGAAAAAAATATTTTATTTTTATTTATTTATTTATTTTTAATGGGAAGAAATAAACATAAATGTTTCGTATTTCTTTTATATGAAATTGGGGATTTTTAGTTTTATAAATATCAGTTTACGAGTTTGTGTGTATGTGTATATATGTATCTTAAAATGTAATATAAATATTCTGCAAAAATCAGAAGTTATAGGCTCGTAATTTTAAAAATTTAACTGTATTGAATATAAGTTCAAGTGCATTCTAAGTTTAAGAGCATTCTATTCAATCATTTTTTTCGTGGCTAAAATACTAATGTAATGTGCTTGTGTGTTAAGATAATATTGATAGGTAATGCCCAGTGTTTCTTTATAGCTTGCCTATCATGTACACTTTTTGTATTCTATCAATCTTCTTGTAGCCTGGAATTTATTAGTAACATCTTCAGATTAAAAAATGTGAAATATTTTAGCGCAAATAAAATAACTATAAACACTCAGCACCAGCTCTATGTCATATTCTGCCGCTTTGGTGACCCCTTTTTAAATTGCGTTCGTCTTTTGTTTCATTTATAAAATAAAATGATTGCTTTAATATGTCGTTGTGTTTTTGTTCCTAGATTGTTCTCGGTATGCCTAATTTTCGACACAAGTTTGTTTGATTTAAAAACATTGTATTTTTTAAAATACTTTTCTTTACAACCTATTCAGGAGATTACATTCATATTTATATAATTTAATGCAAAGATTTAACGGAATCTGTAAAGAATTGCTCTAAATTAAAAAACGCGGCAGTGACCTAAATAACAAAATTTCATGCCATTGCCTAGCAAACATTTTAAATAAAAGCCATAATTTAATATTATTATTTACTAACTAATTTGTTTTACTACGATTTACTAACTAATTTGACTTTAATGTCAGGCATAATTTTGAAGAAAAATGATAACATTTTCGTTTTTATATATACGAATATACAAACTTTTTTTTTTTTTACAAAAATCTATGAAATGTGAACAGTTACTTCTTGAGTAAAAAAATCAATACCAAGGAGATTTTGAGAGCTATTGAATTCGATACAATTTCGTTTGCTTTTAAATCGACTTTAAATGGAGTTTGAGCTTAGGTCAGGTCATAAGCCACTGAGAATTCTTCTAATAGGCTAACAGAATTTTGTCTAAGTTTTGTACGATCTTCTAGGAGTGAAGGCTTAAAGAGATATCAAATTTTACTTACAAAGTCATTACATAACCATTTCTTCATTGATCGGGAAAAAAGTATTATAAAATGTGCTTCCAGAAGTATTTAAAGATAAAAGAATTTCAAATGAAAAGTAAAAATTAAAGTATCGCAATTAAATTTCTTATTTGTCACATTTTTGCATACTCTTTAATTTTGTAAGTTTAAAATTCTTGTTTATTAAATAATTTGCTAATAAGAGGAATCGTCTAATGTAATTGCCTCAGACTAGCATATAGGATGAGTGCACCAGTGATTGACACTTTTAGAGCAATCTCTCATGTATTTAATGTTCTAGTCATCAGAAAATATTTTTAGAAATCTTAAGTTAGTACATATGGTATGAAAGACATTCAGAACCACATATATGTTAAAATATACACATTTGATAACAATTATTTTTTTTATGAATTTTTATTTGACACCCACTCAATATTCCAGTAATTGACACTGCCAGTTTTTCATTTTAATAGAAATTGGCCGCCTATGTTCCAGTGTTTGACACTGCTAGTTATTCATTTTATCAGTTATTAGCACCCTATGCTCCAGTGTTTGACATAAAATGTTAAAATTCTTATATGTAAAATATATGATTAATTTATTTTTCTTATTTATTAATTATTTCGGGATAGATGTAAATTACTAGAGCATGCCAATCACTGGTGCACCTACCCTAAATACTGACTTTTTTTTTTTATATTATTATTATTATTCCTTAGTCATTTTATTTATCTTAACAGTCAAAATACAAAATGTTTAGACAAATTTATTTTAAAATGTGTAAAAATTAATGAAATAAAAAGTAAAACAAACTGCGAAAGTTTTATAAAGGTCAACTAGGGCAGAAACGGAAAAGTATATTTATTACTTTTAGAATAAGCTCCAATTGGCTGGAAATTTTGTAAATTCAAATGCAGTAGTAAGATTTCATTTAATTCAAAGCATGCGGGTCTTATTTACATATCAATGTAAGAATTGCGCTGTGGGTTGTTGATTTGGTACGATAAACATAGAGAAAAAATAAACAGTGGATCGATGGATTCCGCTTGTTTTATTCCGACAGAAAAGCCATGTTGAGATCTTGGAACACTAGCACTCAGTTTTAATAAAATCGACTATGTGAAAAAATAATCTGCATTCATTCTCTTTATTGTCTCTCTGTATGTATTTTACTTAAATTTTTGATGCATCTCTTTTAAAAGAAAACACATATATATACTTGATTCTTTTGATTTTACTATAATTTGCACCAATAATAAGATATTCTAATTAGGGGAGAGTAGGGAGGGATGGGACAGTTTTGACAAAAAGTTTTTTTACAAATTTACTTTTACTGGTACAACACTGTTAAGTTTCAGAGAAACAAATTAAAACATTTTAACATCTTTTAAAAACATAAATTTGATGGTAATTATTAAAATATTAATTTTATAAGTCAATTAACATAGTCATAAAAATGCCCCATCCCTCCCTTATATGAGAGGGATGGGATATGTTTATAAAGTTAAAATAAATACATAATATACAGACATACTATGAAAAATGACAAAAACAGTGGGACACGATGTATGTAAGGTTAATTAATTACGAATACCACTTATTTTATCCAACATTAGAGTAGAATGTACCACTTAAAGAAAAATGTTCAAATGCTCAATCAGTTCTTTTTTTTTTTTTTTTTTTTTTTTTTTAACTTCTAGCAGAGAAAATACTGTTTTTTAGTTCAAATATTCAAAATTAAGATTTTGTTATATTTATATGTCTTGTGGTTCCCTGAATATTAATAAAGTTTTTAGTGGCTAGTCTGGGTGTGTTTCAGCATATCTCAAGAACAAATATTACCAAGAAATCCTAACTGTAATTGGTGAGTGTAATTTCTCCTCATACATATATGGTAAATAAAGTATTTTTAAAAGTTAAAAGGGTAAACAAAAGTCGTGTGAATGCCACCATGATTTTGAATTTTTTTCGTGCATTTTTTTCTTAAATCTATTCATTCATTTGCCTCTTGATATTTTCTGTATAAGGAGTATCAGAATCTTCATTCTTCTTCCTTTTCTTACATGTCCCATTCCTCCCTTTTCATTATTTTTCAAAAAATAATTTATTATTAGACACATGCTACTTTTAGGCTTAATTTAGCTACTAATTCCTAAAAGTTATATTATTAAGTATATAAAATATGAAAAGTGATTATGCTGACATCAGTGAGTGACGTTGAAAACTTGCCTTGAAAATTAAGCAATTGTTTACTTTTAGTGTTATAAAATAGTTTTTTAGTTACATAAACTTAGAGTTCTCCAACTAAAATGATACATAACAACAAATATGGGGCTGTAGTTACTTCACCTCTTGGAAGTGTCAAAAATTAAAAACAATGATTATTTTAAGAATAATTTTAGATGTCCCATCCCTCCCGACTCTCCCCTATATACTCTTGATCAATGCTGTTTATTATGTAAAATGCATATCTGATAGCATTATAAATTCCGGAGTGTTGTTAGAACCCGCCCCTTTTTCACACCACAATTTTTAAAAATATTTTTCTTCTTCTTGCATCGTAGTTACATTTTAGAGAAAATTTCTCTAAAAGCGAAGTGGTGGGAAAAAATGGCGATACTAACAAGACTCCAGAATAAATTATAAATAATATCAGGCATGAAAGTGTTTCCGATTTTTATAATTATAAAGTTGAATAACATTTAGTTTTAACTGCATGATTTGAAGGAAGAAAATGTGTATTTAAAAAATATTTCTAATGTAATTAATAAATGTGTTTGTATTTCTTCTAAATGCGACATAGATTGATTTTTGTTACCAGAAAAATCGCATTCATTTCTGCATATCTATTAATTTTAGAAAACAAATGTTGCTTAAAAAAAAATAATAATAAGTTTTCCAAAACGCGGTGGACGTGTGAGATTTTTGAATGATTTAATCCGATCTTAGTCAGGATATTTAATTTAATCATTCGTTTGAAATTTTACTATAGTTACTGGACATTGGGAGAGAATATATAGTACTGATGAGGTGAGACGAAAAAAAAAAAAAAAAAAAACTGTCTAAGACGTTAAAACAAGAATAAACTACTACGTCAGAAACGCCAAAGAAAAATTATTGAGGTGCATACAGCTGTTTCGGTAGCCTAAAGCGTAACGTGTTCAGTGCAAAAAGAATTCTGAATCTGGAGAAGTGCTCGTATATATAGGAGAGGGACCGGATTTAGTTCAACCAATAGGAATACGGAAGAGGTGGGGAGTGTGGCCAATAGGAATTAAGGAATGTGTAGCTGTGTAAACAGTAAAAAAAGAAAATTAAGGAAATGTGGACTGAATGTAAAATTTCCAACAATCAGACAAATAGGGAACAGCGAAATCACAATTTACAAGGTTTTTAAAATTTTTATAAGTATGAAAAGCTTCAAAGAAATCTAGTTCATGAATGGATTTAGGTCTGCAAATTATTTTAGCTGAATTAAATTTAAAATTATGATTTTCCTCCCAGCAATGTTTAGAAATAGCCGATTTATTGGTTTCTTGTTTGCGGACGTAATTCATATGTTCTTTTAGACGAAATTTAAGACTGCGTTTAGTTTGTCCAATATATGATAAACCACACTGACAGGAAATACTATAAATGCCCCAAGAATTATGCATATCAAGAATTATGCATCCTGTCAGTGTGGTTTAGAATTTGTACTGTACATATTTGTACATATTACATATTTGTACTGTATTTTTATTAATGCTTTTATGCAAAAACAACACAAAGATATTTTATATTAAATATTCTAAACAAAAGCTGTTTATGTGTTTTTAATAGGGATATTTCCAGTAAATATGGAGAAGTTCAATTCAACTATTAAACATATAAGTTATGTAAAACAAGGTTTTAACAAAATGAAGTAAAGTGCAACGAAAAATAGGCGTTAAAAACCAATATAACCAAACCGCTTACGTTGCAAAAACCTTCAACAATTGTTTCTGATTGCAATAATTAAACACAATCTTTCATGAGGTTAAAAAAAAAATGCACGAATGTGGAATAAAAGTAGCAGTGCAATATAGCACACCCATACGCTACTATAATAGAACTTTCTCGTAGAATCTAAAATGATAGGAAAATATGAATTCCATTGTTGCTTTATTAAGGTTTTTCACCAAACTAACTACAAAAATTTGAATTCGATAAATTAATTAATATATATATATATATATATATATATATATATATATTAAAAAAAAAAAATGTGGATTTGAGTTTATAAAAAGATTTTTTTTAAACCAACATTTTGTGAAAAATAAGTATATTTGTTTTGAGTTATTAAAAAATAGAAGGAAGAAAAGGTATTCAAAAATATTTTAAACGACAAATTTGTTGTCCGTGTGTATATTTTTAAGGACCTTTATTGATGACTTGGCAACAATTTTCACTCTGTCATCATGCTGGTGTAAAACATAAAAACTCTATAAAAGTCATGAGATTTAAAAGAAACTTTATTTTCTTAGCACTCCAGAAAAGCTGCGAGTTATAAAAGAAACAATTACAATCTTCTGTTTCTGAAACCAAACATGCGTATGATTACAACAAAAGTATCAACCAGATAAGACTTGCTTGCACATGACCGCAATCAGAAGCTTGTAGGTCTTTTTTTTTATTTTTTATTTATTTTTTTTTTTTTTTAATAATATATCTCATTTTAACTTTCGTGGTGACAGTTTTTATATTTGACCTGAAGACGAACTTAAGATTTTTTGTTCTCGAATTACTACATATTCATATAGTTTCGCATGTAAAAAATGTAATGTATGCCTGCTCACTTTTCACTCTTGTAAAAATTAATTCAACGTTATCTAATATACATGCATTCATTTGGTCGTAGTTATTAATCCTAAATGTATCGTACATCGCCATGTTTATTTATAATAATTTGAAATCAATCCTTTCTCTGAAAAAATATAAAAAGATTTTTTTCCACATTTTCTAATGGTATTTTGTTACACATAAAGATGCACTTGTACTGTCATAGCGTACTTGCACACTGTTAGAAATTTCAACAGAAAAACTATTGGAAATTATTTACCTGAAGTTTTATACTAAATTACACAAAAAAATAAACGGAGACATAATCTATGGACGGAGACATAATAAATAATCTAATAAATAATCTGTTATATATACATTATAAAGGCTAATATTAATTTAATTAATTATTAGCGAGAATATATATGTGACTTAGAATGCTTTTTCTACAGCAGAAACATTTATTTACAATTTTTATTGATAAATTAAGTAATTAAAATAAATAAAAATGCAAAATAAAGATTGAGAATCTCGATTATTTTCTTTTTAAATAAAAATTAATGTAAATTTACGGAGACTCTGGATAAATATTTCAGTAAAATTACATATTTTCCTTTTTTTTTTTTTTTTTTTTTTTAACAATGCATGTTAAATCGCCGAATAATATTTACATAATATAATTTGTGCATAAACTAATACATATTTGTAAATTCTGTTTCGTATTTGTCTTTTTCTCCTATTTTAGTAAGCAAATTATAACTACTGGTATATTCGTTTTTATTTATTCACGATTTATTCTTTCATTCATGGAGAGAATTTGAGAAAATGAAGATTTCTATTTTAGATACCTGTGCTAGAATAATTAAGCACTTCTTCGCATCCGATTTTTTTTTTTTTTTCTGTTAGTTATTAATTAGTCACGTAATCTTTCGTTTCACGTCATCATTAATTTCACATAATTACTTGATTAATTAGTTAAATTTTAATCAAAGGCTTACGTTCAGAATGTAATTATATATATATATGGTAACAACAATATGAACATATACCTAGCTTTTATATATTATTGTGCAGTTAAAAAAATTTTGAAAACTTAATACATTTATAGTTCAGCATACTACTTTTTTTCTTTAACGATGGTAGTATTTATTTTTCATATGTAATTATTTAATCAGTAAGGTATTTTATAACTTTATTACATATTACTGTAATTCTTCTCTTTTTATTCAACACCATTTACTTTCAAAGTTTCTTATAACTTTTGTGATAAAATAAACATGTGTAGTCTAAAAAACAAAAGAAAAAGGCTAAGGGTTTTATGATTATAAAGGGGGAAAATTACGGCTTGAGGGAGGGGGTGGGAGGACTTAACAATACTAAAAAATTTGAAGACTGCAATATAACGAAATATTTCTATGTTAATAATATTTATAATTTTTTATTTCTGTGGCCATGTGTTTTATACTATTAAATTATAAGAATAAAAACTCTGTGCTTGTTCTCTAAAAGCATGATATTAAAAAAAAAAAAAATAATAATAATAAAAAAACAGAAGCTGATATTTTAAACATGTGTATATATATATATTTATTTATTTATTTAAGAAATAGGTGTTTAATGAATGAATAAATTAATGTAATAAAAGCACCATTTCTTATAATAGTCCCTGAAAAACCACAGATTAAGTTATTTAAAAAAAAAAAAAAAAAAAAAAAAACGCCTTTATGCCGAATTAAATGCTTTGTTTGCATAAATAAAATTAGTTATAAGTTTGAGATGAAAAAATTTAAATAAAATAAGCATTTTATGCATAAATATATAATAGTCTTCATATATATTTATACATAGAATGTTTATTTTATTTTAATTGTAAAAAATTAAAATGTCTGATATATTAAATTACAGGGATGTAAAAAATCAAATATTTTAAATTTTTGTCAATTTCCCTTTTTTTTTTTTATGTTTTATCGATAAGGTGCTTTTAAATTATACGAAAATAAGCTGAAATCAAAAGAAGCTAAACGTAAAAACTTTTGGAAAGGTCAACTAAAGGAGAAGCGGAATTATCTCATTATCGCAAAATCGAAGTAGTTTACCATTCAAATATATCATCTAGAATTATTTTATCATTTAGAAATATCGGGGTTTTTTTTTTTTTTTCTCTCTAAGAATACCTTGCATTCGACTAGAAATTCTTCAAATGCAGAAACTATGGTAAAAGATTTTATTTAAAACGATGCATTGCATTGAGACGCGATTTGCATATCAATGTAAGAGGTGTGCGGGGACTCTTGATTCGACACGATCAATGTAAGCTAAGAATAAGTGTGACCGTATATTTTGCTGTGCTTGAGATGAAAAATTAAATTGATTCCCTTGAAAAATAGAAAAATGATTTGGATGTAGATCGTATCTCGAAACATATTTGCTTATTTAACTTGTTTAATAATATATAGAGATAGATAGATATATTACACATATATACAATGGTTCATACAAATATAGCAGTTAAGTCGAGAAACAGCACAATTCAGGAGTCAAATAAAAATCCACAAAATTGTGATATTAAGAAAAATTATCAAAAAATATATATACGTTACAAGTAACCAAAATACCCTCACTCTCAATATATGTGAAAGAATTAAGATTTTTAAATTATTATTTTGTTATTTTAAACTAATATTGTATAATAATCTAAAGGAAACCAACCCCATTCAGAATTAATTTCAAGCTATGAATTTTGAATGGGGTTTTCTTTAGACTATCACACAATATAAGTTTAAAATAATAAAATAATTTAAAATCTTAATTCTTTCTATCCTTTCATATTAATGGGGGCATTTTATCATCTGTATTCTTGCATTCTACAACTTTGTTACAATATATATAGATAGACACACACACAGAGAGAGATAGGGGACAAAATAATGTTACCACTTTCCGTTTAACACGTTTTGTCAAATATCTTGATAAATGCTTGTGAATCCTTCTATGACTTTGTGAGTAGGAAGTAGATGTTCACCACGTATTTTCCAAAATCACTTTGGGGACATGGAGATTTAGGGGGTCCACTGCAAATACAAGAAAATTAATATTTGTGATCAAACTGTACATGGAAATAGTCTAATTAAATAGGCAATAACCATATAGCTTTCTTCTGTGGGTCACTTACAATGTTTGTGATAATTTGTGTGAGGTTATCACTTATATCCATGGGGACATAAAGATTTATTTAAAAAATATTCGAAAATCTGCATAGTTTTGTTGATAAGTCACTAGGTTTTTAATAAAATTTAACGTCAGCTTTAGGTATATTGATGAAAAAAAAATAGAAACAATAAGCTGCAATTAAAATTTAAATATATTAAACCATTCACATAAAATATGAGCATTCGTGCAAAATAATTTGTAACTGCGAATACGTAAACGCTAGCAAAAATTTGTTTGTACAATGTAATAGATAAATTCCCATGATAACTTACATGCAAAAAGCTGTCTTGAAAGTTCAACATATTACCTGTGATAGAAAGAGCTGTTTTCAGTGATTTTCTAGATGAAACTTAACAATAAGATATCGAAGGGTAAATGCTCCATTAATTGACGTCTTCCCCGAAATAATTAAGAAATAAGTAAAAAAATAAAAGCAAATGATTTGCATATAAGAATTTTAACATTGTATGTCAAACACTGGAGCACAGAGTGCCTATTAATGGTAAAATGAAAAACTAGCAGCGTCAAACACTGGAGCATAGTTGGCCAATTACTGGTAAAATGAAAAACTGGCAGTGTCAATTACTGGAACATTAAGTGGGTGTAAAATAAAATTCATAAAAAAAAATTATCAAATGTATATATTTTAACATATTTGTGGTTCTGAAAGTCTTTCATGCCAATATATATTAACTTAAGATTTCCAAAAATAGTTTCTGATGACTAAAACATTAAAAACATCAGAAATTACTCTATCTAAAAGTGTCAATCACTGAAGCAATAATAAACACTATAAAATGCAATAAACTTGCAACAATTGTTTCGAGTCGAAAGAGCACACGACCCTTCAGCAGGCGAACAATGTAGGCACGAGTGCTGCAGTCAAAACGGCAACGCACTGGTGTTTATTCAAAGTTTTGTAAGTAATTTAAAAACGCCAGTTCTGTGGCGCTTTCTTATTAATATCAACTAGAGCGTTTACCCTCCATACATTGATATTTCACCACTGATTTCCAAAGGTTTACGGTATCACCTTGTTTTATTTTTTTATTTTATTTATTTATTTATTATTTATTTTATTTATTTATTTTTTTTGCACTTAAGTTTTAAACAAATGAAGTTATGAACATAAAATTTGAATGACATGCTCGCTATCAAATAATTTATCGAATTTTATATTATTTTAGTATCGTAATAATTTTTAAACTGATATTAACTCAATTTTTTAAAATATGTTTTGGAAAATAAGAAAGATTCAAACGATTTCAGAACAGAAAAACTGTATAAGAGATAGCGTTAAATATACATTTTAAACAGCTTAAAATGTACTTTCGAGAAATTACATAATTCAAAAATTTTATTTTAATCTCCCCTTTTTCTTAAATTTTCATGTGAAACTTAAAATAATAATAATAATAATAATAAGCATAAAAATGTGAAATTTAAATGAGGTGCTCACTCTAAAACTATTGATTGACATTTTTATTAGTTGGCGATATATATATATATAGATTACAAATTAATATATATAAGTAAGCAAAAATTGTGTGTGTGTAGGTTAGGTTTCGTTTGAGGCAAATTAAAGGCATTAGAGGTAGAGTCCGCAATTAAAGGTAGAGTTCTAAGCCTGGGTGAAATGCCTTCCATGAAGTTCTTTCGGAATAATCCTAGCCCATATTCTTACGAATTTTGGAGAAAACCATGGAGAACTCTGTAAATTAGGCTAACAAGCGAGCATTGTTTCGAATCCGGTACCACTCCTCTAATAACTTTGAAAGCTTAACCGCTCGGCCATTCGTGGGGCCAGTGAATAAAAGAAGAAAAAAACGGCTGTAATTTAAAATTGAACTTTTCCCTAAATATACTGAATTCTTAACCATATCTTTTTAATTTTTTTTCTAAAATCATTTAATTTTTTGTCTTTCTTAAAACAAGATTTTTTAAGTAAACGTAGGGATAAATAATTAATATCAGTTTGCAAAGTATTATAGTTTAAGGAAAAAAATTTGAATTTTAAATTGCATTCTTCTTTTTCTTCATTCAACACAAAAATTGAATGGAGTGCTTAATTTAAATATATTTATCGACATTTTTTACAGTAGCGGTGTTCATAGCTTATAAAATAAAAGGCATATATATATATATATATATATTTAGAAAACATCGTTTGAAAGCAAAAGGTTACAAGCCATTTAGACTATTTCCATTTACAGAATGATAACAAATATTATTATTTTTCTCACATTTGTAATGGACCCTTTGAATCTTCCTGTGTCCAAAATGATATTTAAAAATATGTATTCAAACATATTACCTCACGTTCACAAAGTTACAGAAGAATTCATTAAGTATTCATAGCTTAACAAATTCGTTCGCTTTCGTTAGTACTTAAGCTACATTGACAAAACGTGTTAAACAGGAAGTGGTCACATTATTTTGTCACCATTTATGTGTGTGTGTATATATATATATATATATATATGGTACAAAAAAAATCATTTTTAATTATGAATAATATTAATTCATACATGATACACATTTCAAAAAGATCAAATCATACCGGATAATTCAGATTATAATTCAAATAAACAGGGAGACTCACCTTAATCATGCCCTTGAAACAATATTGAATGAAGTAGAAACATAAAACAGATAAATTGAAAACGATTACAACGTGAAATGGAAATTTCAAAGTGTATAATGGATTTAGATTCAAAATAAACGGGTTTTATTATTATAAAGAGCATTTCTATCAAATAATCAAAATGCATCTACTTTCTGATGTAATGAAAGACATGCATACAATATTTTATTACAAATTCCCATGCAGGTAACAATAGTTAATAAATAACAATAAATAAATGCAAACTTTTTGTAAAAAATAAAAAAATAGAACCGACTCCAAAAAGCATATTTAAAAGTATTCAAAATAAATTAAAATCTGATATAAAATGAAATTGTAAATTGTGCCTAAAAGTATAAAATAAATTTTTTCGTCATGCATAAACGCTAAAATTTATCATAACTTTTGAATTCGGCGCAAAAATAAAAATTGATACTTTTTTTTTTTTTTAGACCGATAGCTATAAACGCTGTTGTCTTGAATGATCCATCGGCTCCGCCAGTGGCAGAAAGGTTCTACTCTTAAAGGTGGAAGATGGGAAAGTGCCTGGTATGATCTCAGGTCGCGCTCGTCTTCCTGGCCAACAATGAAGATAGTTAAAACTTTTATTTAAATATATATATACAAAACTTAAACGTCATAAGCTTGTGGATGTCGTTGTATCAAAAATGTTATTAGGTGAATTTGTTATGGAGAAGCTGAAAAGAAATACTAAAGTATATATATAATGCAACTATATCAGTTTAATGAAATTAACAAATGCATCATGCCAGCTTAACAAGATAAAATTAGGGGGGAAAAATTACTAAGAATGTAAATTAAAAAATATATTTAAGTCCTTGTTACAAGTAAACAGCATTAAATTATGAAAATATAACACTGAAATTCAACAAAATATAAAAACCTCAGAATAAATATTGAAAAATTCCGCAGCATTAACAATTCTCCATATTTCATCAGAAACTTAACTAATAAAGCTTGGGGTGTCACTCTAAGACCATTTTTTGCGCATGAAGGCTCATTAGACCGGGGCCTACTGTAATATACATACCAAATCACTGCGAACATCCATGTCCACCCGGGAATTGAACCTGGCACATGGAAATTCTTAATTAAAAGAATATAGTCTAAACAATAAGCGATTTCTGTGTTATCTGAAAGATAAGAATTTAAAGATATGCGTAATATCTTATTAGAAAAACGAAATGTAAAAAGATGAATAATAAATAATGCGTTTTTTCAGAGTACATTTAGTAACAAAATTAGAAAGCTGGTACGACTATTTTGATTTCAAAAACTGTTATATTATTTTGATTCTTTGTTTCATTCAACATAAATAAGCTGAGATTTTATGTGGGTTTACAGATTTGCGTAGGGAATTTTAATTAAAATATTTAATTATTTTCCATGGGTGTGTACATATATGCGTCTCTGTTTGTTTCTTCAATTGAAAATAAGATGATTCTATCAAGTTATTAGCAACAGGACCGTCGAGATTAGTGAGAGCCAGAAGCCAAGGGGAGTTAAGCCAGAATAAAAATGTAAACGTATTTAAATGTGCTCATTAACTTTCTAAAAAATAATTTTTAATAAAAATTTATTACGTTTGTTTATTTTATTGTCTTGTTTTCAATAATGAATATCTCTCACTATTTTACGTCTTTGCAGTCTGAGGTACCTTTTTATAAAAGTTTCATTACATTAAATCTTTTTTTTTTTTTTTTTTTTTTTTTTTTTAAATACAGCTTTTATTTCTTGTTTGTCGTCTGATTTAGAACACTTTTTGTAATCTAGAAATCTCAGACTAGAATAAAATTTATTAAAATGTTTTACACGAATTTTCATCTTCAGTGGGTATGAACAAATGTTTGATTCTGTTATGCAGAATAAAATCGCGACATAAGGAAATTATTAATGTATAATATATTTAATTATTTATTTATTTATATAAATAATATATATTATTTAATTATATATATTTAAATATTGTTATTTAATATGTATTAAATTTGTAATTACAATTTATTTTATTTCATAATAAGTAAACATGTTTGTTGATTTATAATAAACTGTTGTTATGATTATCAAATTAATGGTGTTATAGGGTAAGTGCGTGCTCCAGTGATTGACACTTTTAGAGTAATTTCTGATGTTTTTAATGTTTTAGTCATCAGAAATTATATTTGGAAATCTTAAGTTAATATATATGCAGAGCTGTCAACCTAATCCGGCAAATCGTTAGTACCGCCCATTTTTCTGCACCACTTAATTTTTAGAGTATTTGTTTTCTTCATTCATCGTAAATATATTTAAAGAGAATTGCTCTAAAAATTAAGTGGTGTAGGAAAAGAGGCGGTGCTAACAATTTGCCGGATTTGGTTGGCAGCTCTGCATATGGCATGAAAGACTTTCAGAACCACATATAGGTTAAAATAAATACATCTGATAATTATTATACATATATTTAATGAATTTTTATTTTACACCCACTCAATGTTCCAATAATTGACACGGTCAGTTTTCATTTTACCAGTAATTAGCATCCTATGCTCCAGGGTTTGACACTGCTAGTTTTTCATTTTACCAGTTATTGGCACCCTATGCTCCAGTGCTTGACATACAATTTTTAAATTCTCATATGTAAAACATGTGTTTTTATTTATTTTTCTTATTTATTAATTATTTCGGGAAAGATGTCAATTACTGGAGCATGTCAGTCACTGGAGCATCTACTCTAATTAATATTTAATCAAAAAATTTTAATCATTAATAGTGTTGAACTATGACTTTTTTCTGTATAGTAATACGTTCTTGAAAATAATAATTTTACGCTTCTTTTTACTTAGGGAGTCAAGAAAGCATTTCTTCAGTTTTGACTGGATCAGAAATTTGTATGTTGGAAGGTATGTACTGATAATTTTTTTACGTATTCTTTAATTGAAAAAAAAATTTTTTTTATTTAAACGTTAAAAAAAAAAAAAAAAAATCTAGGTTAAATATAGTTATAATACAAAAACATTCACCCTCGTAGACTGCGTTTTTAAGATATACAAACTTAAAACTTCATAAGAAAAACTTTAAGAGAGACAAATTTATGTTTATACCATGGACAAGTTTTCAGTTTCACAATTAAACTTTTATAGAAGAATAAATTTCAACCTCATCCTTTTTTTTTTTTTGTGTGTGTGTGTGTGTGTGTGATGGCTTATCCATTCAATAATGCAAAAACAAAAGGGAAGGAAAATATAAAAATTTAAGCTGTAATAGTCTCTTTTTATTCATCTTAACAAAAAAATTATAAATTTTTTTAAGAGCATGCTTTTAAATTAACAAAACTTAAGTGTATATTTGAATGTCTTTGATCTGTGTGTATGTGTATGTAGTTGGACCGTAATGTTTTCCTTTACTCTTAATTTACCACATTATAAAATAAACAAAGAATGTATTTCTTTTGTTTCTTCCGACCCCCCCCCCTTTTTTTTTTTTTTTTTTTTTTTTTTTTTTGTTATTTAAGAGCAGTTTTTAAATATATGAGCAATAAAATTTATGTACATCGTATTCATCATAGTAGTCGATAAGATGGTGCATGAAAGAATCGTTCGTACATAGAGGTTAAAAAAAGAATCGGGACTTAGATTTAAAAAAAAAAAAAATGCAAAATAGTACTTTTTTTTTTTTTTTTAATCATCTTTATATTTTGACTGATGGTAGATTATTAAGGTGATATATAAATTAGTGAAGATCATGATAAACACTGGCAACACTCTAAAAAACCATTTCTTGGTCATAAATGGCTTTGTGACTATATATATAAACGGCAATCATAAACAGCGGCAGCACTCTAAAAAATCATTTCTGGGTCATAAATGGCTTTGTTTCTGTATAGTGCCATGTAGCGAGATTAAAGTGAAGTATATACTTTCAATCTTATGACATCCCTTTCATAAATTCCATTTTATACTTTTATTAATCTAAGGATACATTAGTGTACATTTCATCAAAAACACAAACAGAAATGCTGCATATTTCTTCATTTATCAAGCTTTTCGTGATTATTTCGCCACTTTTTATTCAAGTTTATATTCTAAAAGTTTTGAAAACGATGACATAACAGATTAAAACTCTTTCTACTGCTGTTTTGACACTTTTTTTTTCCTCTTAAATTTTTTTTTTTTTTTTCTTTTTTTTTTTTTTTTTTTTTTTTTTTTTAATCGCTTTAGAGTTATCGACATCGTGAATAATCTTTTGTTTTCAGCGCATACAAACTACCATATTTTTTCTGACAACTAGTTACTGAAAGCTAGAGAAGTAGAAAAACAAGTAGATTTTGCATAAAACAGATTAAAACTTCCTGTATATATTTAAAGAGGTTATTTAAAATAAAAAGAAACTTGCTTCTGCTAGGTAAAATATTGAGTTCTCATCCATTAAAAAAAATAAGATTTTCCTGAAATAAATATTGGATCAATCATTTACTTACATTTTATTTCCTTCTTTTATAAACGTTCTTATGAGCGTTAATGGGCAAAACATTACCGTAGAACAACATCGCAAAGCCCTAACCAGACCTTCTTTTATAAATAAAAATATTCGGTGTTTCCTCTTGAGCTTTTAAAAGTGACAAATTATACAAAAGAAAAATTACAAATGCATTATTAATCCTAAATATTTATAAATTGGTGTTTGCCGCTGCTTTTTTAAAAGTAAATACTCATAAAAATATAAGCTTTTTAAAACAATTTATATTTTTGTGAGTATTAACGGAAATACTCATTTTCATGTTTACTCGCTAATTACACTGCTCGGCATGAAAATTGCCCCCCCCCCAACACCATTTTTGTAAATTCTTATGTAAAATGACCACCTCAATCCGAATATAACGGCCATTTTGTCCTATTACCCACCGTTTTTTGGGGACGCACCCCTATTTTTACCGCTTTTTGGTAATTTTATGGCTATAAATTTGATTTATAGTGGAGAAAAAAAATATTTTAACTGTTTAACACGTTGAGTGCCTGGCTGACAATGTCAAATATGATATAAAGCCGCATCAACCATCGGGGGTTGACGTGTAAAATATGATATAAAACTAAACATTACATTGTTTTAAGTAATTATTGAAAAATTATTTAAAATTTACTTAATTCTTATTTCATCATCATCATCTTCAGGGATTAGGCATAGTGCCTGTTCCGGCTTCATTGTTCAGTCCACCGCTTTCTCGGTCGTCCTCGATCTCTCCTGCCCTTTGGGGAGTAGTCGAGGGCAGCTCTGGGGAACCGTGTTTCCGGCATACGCTGTACATGGTCTTTCCATTTAGTACGATATTCTTGTATTCTATCACATAAGTTGAAGATCTTTAACTCCTTCCTGATGTCTTCATTCCGAATCTTGTCGAAAATTGTGCAGCCTTTTATAGGTCTCAAATGTCGCATTTCTGTTGCTTGGATTCTCGATAGATCCCGGCTCCCCAAGGTCCATGTCTCTGAACCATAAAGTAAGACGGGTGTGGCCATGACCCTATAGAATTTAAGTTGTGTTTCTTTTCGTGTCTTCTTCCTGAGGGTCTTTCTCAAAGTTCCACAGATGTATTGGAATTTGTGCAATTTCTGCTGTACCTCGTTCTCGTATTCATAAGTGAGATCGCAACCTAGATAGGTAAAGTGTGATACTTGTTCTATGACTTCATTTTCAATGACAATTTTTCTTATTTATTACAGGATAATATCACAAAGGAATTTTAATGGATTTTATGATGAATTCACGTGGCGCTCAGCGTGTTAAATATCTTCTGAGGGCCTAAAGAGAGGAAAAATTCTATAACATGAACATTTTGCAGCAAGATGAAGATTTTTTTTTTTTTTTTTTTTTTTTTGGGGGGGGGGGGGGGGTTGCCTCTGAAATTATAAATTACATTTATTATATTTTATTAATCAATTATTATAACTTATTATGCATTATATAATTATTTTCCATTCTCCAAATCAAATTTCCCCCATGGCCGTAAAATTACCGAACATTGATAAAAACTAGGGCGGGAGGTGACGTTCCGAGATAATGGTGGGTGATGGGACAAAATGGGGGTCATATTCGGATTCAGGAGGTCATTTTACATAAGAATCCGCAGTAATAATATCAGGACTCGATTTTTTTTTTTTTTTTTTTTTTTTTTTTTTTTTTTTGGGGGGGGGGGGGAGGGAGGATTTGCCTCTGAAATTATAAATTACATTTATTATATTTTATTAATCAATTATTATAACTTATTATACATTATATAATTATTTTCTATTCTCCAAATCAAATTCATGGCCGTAAATTTACCGAACATTGATAAAAATTAGGGCGGGAGGTGACATTCCGAGATAATGGTGGGTGATGGGACAAAATGGGGGTCATATTCGGATTCAGGAGGTCATTTTACATAGGAATCCGCAGTAATGATATCAGGACTCGGTTTTTTTATTTATTTTATTTTATTTTATTTATTTTTTTTTTTTGGGGGGGGGGGGAACAGAGTAGTGTTATTGTTATGATGATGGTAATAAAATGAAAGTTTTGTATTTGATAATTAAAATTATTGTTTATGTATTTAATAAAGTTTTCTGAAAATTCGTGTTATGTTTCAACGGGTCCATTTTATAAACGCTAAGCAATAAAGTAATACTCTCACATGCTCTCTGTTTATTTATCCATTCGTACAAAATGATAAAATTTTAAATTTTTGTTAGCTTAGTTTCATTATTACTTATACGGCTGAACTGCTGAATATTTTCTTAATAATATTATTAATAATAAATAAAATAAATGTTTAAAAAGCTGTCCGAATGACTCAAAAATATTTATTCTATTAAAACTTTTAAGTTCAATAAAATTAAATTTCTAAATGTCTTTAATGTCACACAAAGTAAGTATTTCTATATTAAATTCTCTGTACACAAATTCAACTTAAAAAATTCTCAAATTAAATTTTAAATATGGTTATATATGTTATTTAAGAACAAATAAACGAATTTAAATGGATAGCATATAAACATAACATAATACATAATTCAACAATAACATATTTATTTTATTTTTTTCGCCTTAGAAAAAATAAATTTCTTTGCTTTTGAAAAACCATCAATAAAATTCCCTACCGAATGCTTCACGTTTTGTCTTGAAAAATTACATTTAGAATCATTTAATAACATATCAAATCAATAACAAATAAACGAAATGCATTATTAATTTAATTTATTTTATTTATATGAGAGAAATAACAGGAGGGATATGTTAGCAATAATTTTATATTCATAATGACTGTAATTCTTAAGAGTTGCAAGGGTTTTTCTTTCATTATATGTTCAAGTGTGAAGCACTCCTACGCCTCGCGTCTTGTGTTCTGAGTAGGAAAAATCCTGATTGCATTCTTCTGCAGGAATGAATCCAGAATATGGATATGCAGCGCCATCTACTGTGAAGATTAGAAAAAACAATCTGCAAAAGTGAATGACTTCTTGAGATGACAAACTTTCATCTTATGCAGGTGAACTGCTGTGCGAAAAGGGATTACTGGGTTAATCGCTTTCACGGAGAACCAGTAAACTGCTTTCTGTGAGCTTTTAGCGTGATTTTTTTTTTTTTTTTTTTCTTTGTTACTGCTGTTTCGACCCTACATATCTCTAGTTTGAGAAATAATTTTTGTAAATCTAATATAATTTGCAAAATGTGTAGGGGAGGAGGAATATAGGGATTATAATGAATGGAAAATAGATAATTTGTGTTACGATAGATATTTTTATACATAAAAAAAAAAAAAAAAAAAAAAAAGCCATTTTATGTATACGAAGTAACAATTAAGAAAACCGCAATGTAAATAAATAAAATTAAATGTTTTCTTTATTTTTTTTATTTTTTTTTTTTAATCATTGAGCAAATGTGTGCCCTTGATAAGCATATTTCTCAATTTTTTATTTGCATTAAAAACTTCATCTGGTATTTTTAAAAATCATAATTAAGATTTTTAAAGATACAAATAACATTTTTCTTTGAAAAATTATAATGATAATAAGTATTTTATAGAATTTTAATTTTTGACCGATGGTGAAAAGAAATAAATTTTAATTAGACATTGAGGCGATTATAAAACTACAAAGAATTTTTCCGGAAAATTGGCAAACTATCTCATATCGTATGTATAGGTAATGCCTGTATTTCTAAGTTTAGAGATTGCTCATCAGATCTTATAATAATAATTATTTAATTTTCAATGCGAATTTTACAAAAATCATAAGAATTTTTAGAATGTCTCAGAAATCGCAAGACTCTGCCAATGAGGATGTTTAGAAAGATACATTACCAAACATGCGATATAAATATCAAAAGTTGGTTTTTCTCGATCACAACTCAAACATCTTATATCAATGTCTCGTGCTATAAAAAATTATTTTACTAAATTCTAGCATTGTTACAAAATTGATAATTTTTTTTGCTTTATCAAAAATTTTCAGTATTGTTTAGAAAATTCTTTTAAAAGCCTTATGTTGGCATTGTACACCTACTTAAACAATTCTCTAAAGTAATGAGTAATTCTCTGAAAACTTCCTTGTACCATTGCATTTTCATTAATTTCCTCAAGTCTTTTTTTTTTTTTTTTGTTTCGAAACATCGAATTATTTGATGAATGGGGATTGATTAAATATCCCTTTAAATGGGACGAGAAAAGTTGTAAACAGTTATTTTATCGTAAACGTTAGTGCAAATTTTAAACACTATTTTGAAGTGTTTAAAATTAATCAGCTCTTTGGCACAATGTAAGATGTAGATTTAAAATGGCTAAAGTCTGTTTATATGCTATATTCAGTTATGCAGCTTTTGCTCTAAATATTGCTCTCTCGTGTCCAGTGGACTCTATGCTTGCAGTGATGCTACTGAAAATGGTCAACTTTTATTATTATTATTATTATTAAGCATTGCAAGTTGCATGCAAGTGCCAAAACTGCTTTCATATCAAAAATTTAAATATATATATATATATTTATATTTGACTTATTTTCCCCCTTCCCCCCGCCCTTCCCCACATCCACGATTTCGTAAATAGTATTGAATCATTTGCTGTCTTTCGTAATTTTATGTATTTATTCAACTTTAAATTTTTATACTTGTGCGTGTGTGTGTATATATATATATTAATAATAATTCATCAATATAATAAGCACCAGGAAGGAAAAATGAATTAATCAATAATTACAGTTATCACTGTAATTATTGATTAATTCAGTGACACCAGATGACGCCTTTTGGAAAGTGAAACATTAAACAAAGCATTTTATATTTATCCTATCTTTTTTTTTTTTTTTTTTTTTGCATAGCTACTTACTTTTGTTAGCCTCATGACATACATTGTGGTACGCGAGGAGATTAACTCTTGTTTCCTTCCTGCATAAACCTTTAAACCGTTTTTGCAAAAATGAAGAACATGTTTGGCATAGTATGTACATATATATATATATATATATATATATTATTTATTTATTTATTTAATCTTTAAATAATGATACAAACTTTTAAAATAAAAGGAAAAAATAAAAAAATCACTTTTGTTTAATTTGCGATGTTTTAGAAATTTTATTTAAAAAAAAAAATGCATTATTTATTCTGAAGTTTGATATTATGTCCAAAATAATAGCAGTCGTAGTGTACCGTAATCGAATACGCTCTCGTAGCAGTCGTAGTGTACACAAACTTATAAAATGCAATTATGAAAAACAAAAATTATTGTTACATTTTACGTGATATTCTACCTTAAATATACGGCTACTTAAAGTGTTATAGCTTACTGAATTCCATGATTTTTCACTTGAAATTTTTAAGAAAAATATTGAAAGCTTTGAATTTCAGAATTGTGATTTAAAAAAAAAAAAAAAAAAAAAAAAATCAAATTTTTTTAACCGATAAAGTAAAATCGTTTATTAAAAACATATATATATCTTCTTTTTAACCATTTTTAAGCATAGAAAGATATCTAATTTCGAGTTTTCTTTTACCTATAAACCTGAGAATATCATTTTACTAGAAAATTTGTTAAAATCTGAAATATCATCTTTATTTTTTACGCGCTTTTACAAGAGTGTTTATAACTTTAAAATGTTATTCTCACTCAAATGCCAGAAACTTTAGCCTTTAAAGGTTTCAAAAGTAAAAGGTGTAATTTTCTTTTGATATAATCTAATATATAAAATATTTTTTCTTTTGGAGGAAAAAAATAAAAATCCTTTTAAGAGTTTTATGTTACAAATTTTAGATAAAAAGAATACTGGGAAAGGTTTAAACAAAGTTTAATTATATATCTATTTTTTTTTTTTTTTTTTTTTTTTACACGCATCTGTGTTATATAAAACAAAACAAAAAAAAAAAAAAAAAAAAATACGAAACGAAATCTCTAGTCTTCTCTTTTTATTCATTTATCATAGACGGCTCGCAAGAAATTTTAGAAATATATATATATATATATATATATATATATATATTCTGCTTACAAATAATATGTAAAAATAAGTAAAAATATTGCTGATGAAGATTATTAGCTGTCGAAAAGTTGGCAATTTCAGGATGAGCTGAAAAAAAGTAGAGTTAAAAATTAATTATAGGTGAATGTCAGAATAGAGAATACCCACGTTCTAATCCATGTGGCAACACAATGGTAAAGTAGTTCAGATAAATTTATTGATTACCATAAAGAAGATATTTTTGTTGGCGTGACCATGGACAACCCAAAAAACTTAATAAATTTTGATGATGACATTATGGAGTAGGGGAACAGTACCGGGACACAAGTCCCTAATTCTTTTCGTGTTACGTCATAATCATAAGTGCCGTCCAAAGCTGGAGCAAAAAATAAGATTGCTTTTGGCGTTTACTTTTACATTCACCAAGTTCAAAGTTCCAGAAAGAGCAAGGCTGTGGCATTCCCTACGAATAAACTTATGTAATTTTTTGAAAAGGCGACCAGTAATTCATTGCCACCTGCTACAGAATATCGGCATGATTTCGCCAAGTTTTTAGTTCCTGGGAAATGACCGGCTGAGCAAATATTTTGTCTACACTGTTAAAAATTTCTGTAAATTTAATGTAAATATTTATCCAGAGTCTCTGTAAATTTACAGTGATTCTTAGTTAAAAGTGAATAATCGAGATTCTCAATCTTTATTCTGTATTTTTACCTAATTTTATTATCTAATTTTTTAATTAAAATTAAAAATGACTGTTTCTACTTTAGAAAAAGCATTCAAAGTCCGAAATATATTCTCACCAATAATCAATTAAATTAATATTAGTTATTAAAATGAATGTATAAAAAAATAAGTTTTTTAACATCTCCGTTTATTTTTCTCTGTAATTTTGCATAAGACTTAAGATAATAGATTACACAGAGTTTTCTGTTGAAATTTTTAACAGTGGAAATTTTGATGGAAATTTTGTTTCAGTTGCCTTGGGAAAAAAAAAAAAAAAAAAAAAAAAAAACGCTATTACATTAGAATAATAGACCATAAATAAGAGTTTATTGGGGGGGGGGGGGGATTTAGATTGCAAAATATCTTGTGAACAAAATACATTTGTTCTGTAGTTAAATATAATTGGAGAAAAAATGGGAAAAGGCAGATTATTGGGATTTCTTACAAAATTTATATTCATAGATATCTTTACCTACCTGAGAAATCGGATCATCTGTTAGCCAATTGTTTAGTTGCCTTCAATTGCCAAGTGCCGCGTTCAAATTCCGGTTAAGGTCGGATATTTGTAGTGGTTTTGAATCCAGTTTAAGCCTTAGGTCCTGGTGATAAGCCTTAATGGGGATATAATAATAAAAGATCGTAGAGCGATATCCCAAACCTGAAAAATCGAGAAAGCCGGTTCTCAAACACATTTTTAGGAGTTGTAGAGATTGGAAAAAGAGGCGAATATATAATCGATTAATTAAGTTGAAAAGCAAAAAAAAGTTGAAAGTACGTTATAAACAACGAAGTGGAAAAGCAATTAAACGTACTAGTCTGGCAAAAAATAATAAATACTCCTCCACAATATTCAGTAAAATCGAAAATATTAAATTTTAGCTGAAAAAAATATATGACAATTAACACCTACCCAGACTGTAGGCAGGTAGTAATACATCATATACAGGATGTCTAATATAATGACGAACTGATGTTGAATTTACTTCGTTTACACGAGTATTCACTTAAATTCATCTAAAATTTATATAGTATATTTATAAAGAAAAGAAACTTTCTTAGGCTTTATGAATGCATATTTTCTCATATAAAAATATATCGTATATTCCTGCAAAATAAGTATTTTTTTTCCCAATACAAGACCGTTATATATTTTTTTCCCTACGCATGTCCAAAGCATGCAAATTGAATCTGTTTTATTTACTTTAAAATTTTTCATTTATGTTTTACATATCTACAAAAAACCGCTCTCTTGAAAAATATCGGTATGTATATTATTTGAATTCAAACTTTAATTAAAAATTTAATTCTTCTTCAAAAAAAAAGGGGGTACAAATTAATAAAATATTAGATTCAAATTAAATAGTTATTTTAAAATTTATATAATTCTCATTGTAAAGAAAGGGCTTTTAATTCATTGATTTTATGAAAATTTTGAATACTCCAGAAGAAAACAATGCACCTAAAAAAGAGTTATAGGTGTATTAGGTTGATTTCTTTAGAAATCGACCTATTGCAATCACTTCGTTTATCGATATATATAATGAAAATTTTGTCATCACGATAACACCCGAAATAATACTTCAAATCGAACCAAATTTGGACAGCGAGCTTATCTTATAGATATCTTGGAACAGTTCATTAACCAAGTTGCTCTGCCTTTTTCTTTTTAAGTGGTGGACATTTGAAAATTCCAAATCCACATTGCAAAAAGCGTATTTAAGACCAGATTTGCTTGAATTTTGATGTAAATAGAGACCACATAAGGGTCTCAACCAAGTTTATTAATGAACTTTATCCGCCATTTTTAATAAAGTGGCGGATATCTTAAATTAAGCGGGGCCACTTGAAAAAAGGCTACTACTTGAAAATTTAACATCACGTAACTTCCGAAATAATGCTCCAATTCGAACCAAATTTGGACAGTGAACTTATCTTATAAATATCTTGGATGAGTTTGTTAATCAAGTTGCTCCGCAATTTTGTTGTCACGTGGAGACTACTTGAAATTTTCAAATTCACATTCTAAAAAGCGTATTTAAGACCAGATTTGTTTGAATTTTGATGTATTCATGTGCCATATAAGGGTTTCAACCAAGTTTATTAATGAACTTTATCCACCATTTTTAACAAAGTGCGGATGTTATAAACTAAATGGGACAACTTGAAATCAGTCTACCACTGGAAAATTTATAATCATGATAACTTTTTCAATTCTAATTCAATTCAAACCAAAGACATTGAACTTATCATATAAATATCTTGCATGAGTTCACTGGGCAACTTGTTCCGACATTTTGTTTCCAAGTTGCGGCCACTTGAAAATGTGCCATCACGATAACTTTTAAAATACTAAACTGATTCAAACCAAAGTTGGATAGTGAACTTACGGTTCAAATATCTTGGATAAGATCGCATGATAACTTGCTCTGGCATTTTATTTCCAAGTGACGGTCACTTGAAAATTTTGTCATTATGATAAATTTTGTAATACTGAATCAATTCGTATCAAATTTGGGTAGTGGATTTTATCACTTAAATATCTTAGATAAGTTCGCTGTGTTTCCAAGTGGTGGCCACTGGAAATTTTTTTATCAAGATAGTTTTTAAAATACGAAATTAGTTTGAACCAAAGTTGGACAGTGAACTTAGCATACAAACATCTTGAATGATTTGCTGGACAAGTTACTCCGCCATTTTGTTTCCAAGTTGCAACCACTTAGATTACCACTTGAAAATTTGTCATAACTAACTTTTGAAATACTGCACTGGTTCGAACCAAAATTGGACAGTGAACTTATGCTTCAAATAGCTTGGATATTAGTTTGCTGGACATCTTACTCCGTCATATTGTTTCCAAGTGGCGGCCACTTGAAAATTTATAAATTTTGAAATACTTAATTCGAACCAAAGCTGGAAAATGGATTTATCATTTAAATATCTATGATTTCGGTGGGCAAGTTTCTCCGCAGTTTTGTTTCGAAGTTACAGCCAACTGAACGCCACCACTTGAAAATTTATTATCGCTATAACTTTTGAAATACTGAATTTATTCACACCAAATTTGGATAGTGGACTTATCTTACAAATATCTTGGATTAATTCACTGAGCAGCTTGCTCCACCGTTTTGATCGAAGTGGCTGCCACTTAATTTATCAACACAACTTTTGAAATTCTGAATTAATTTGAACTAAATTTTTACAGTAGACTTATCTCACAAATGCATTTGATATATTTGTTTGCCAACTTGGCCCGCCTGTTTCCAAGTGCCAGCCACTTGAAAATTTCAGATTCACATTAAAAGGTATTTATGAACCGATTTGCTTAAATCCATATGTATATAGCCCACCTCAATATTTCTTCCAAGTCCATTAATAATTTGTAGCCGCCATTTTGTTTCAAAATGGCGGCTACTTCATAAGAAAAAAGAAATCAACCTACCCTTCCGAATTCACTGGAAAGACTTGTTGTTATAATTTATAATTACAAAAAGGGAAATTGGGAATTTAAAATACTGTCTTAAAAATATTAAACAGATCTAAATCAAATCTTACTTTAATATTCGATTTTTTAACTTAAACAATAATTTTACAAAACATTTAAAAATTTTATTTTACAGTGCTTATAAACTAAATATCTTTATTGCAAGCAATTCCTGATTAATTTATATTGCATCGATTTTTTTCCCTTAATTTGTACTATATCACGCCATGTGTAATTTAAATTCGAGACTGACTGGCAAATTTATCAGCTTTTAAAATAAATGTAAAATGTAAATCGATAAAGGAACTATCGTGGATTAATTTGAAATCGTATCCCTTCGCTCAAACCAATTTCAAATTCTTGTTGCGCATTTTTTCTTTTTCTTTTTTACGAAAATATCTTCTGAAAGTTCGGTATCCGAAAATTACTAAAGTAAATCATTATACTTACTCGTTATTGGCGGTGTAGTGTAACAATGTCTGATAAAGATAAATCTAAAAAATATCGATTCGCTTGGCGTTTATTTAGTGTAATCATGTTTAAAAATAATAAAAAAAATAAAAATAACAACAAAGCAATAATTGATTTTCCTCTGAAAAAATAGTATTGTTTCATTGTATGTTTAAAAAAGTTGTAGTATGTTTAATAAAAAAAAAATAATAATAATAATAATAAGGAAGAAGCAAATTTAGTTTGATTAAACAAAATCAGAACTTACTATTTTTATGTTTAGTAATATGACTTTAAGTAAAGATTTTAAAATAAAGTTTCTCAGGACACACATTAATGAATTAATTTGAAATCTTATTTCAGAATTCTCAATATATATGGATTTAAAACCGGTAACAGCTGATTTAAAGGCAGTTTAATCTTCAATCAATGAAGCTCAAAAATTTGATTTTTTTTTTTTTTTTTTTTTTTTTTTTTACGTAAAAAAAAAGATGAATTTTTAAAGATATTTCACAATAAAAAAAATATCAATATCAATTTATCCATAGTATCCAATGGGGATTTAATGAGTTGGTGCTAATTTAGTGTGCCATTCTTACATAAAAGCCAAGAGGTCAGGACCTTGAAAATTTTTTAAAAACTTTTTATCTTTAATCATGTTTATATTTTTTCTATGATTAGATGTAGACTCTTGAGATAATATGTAAATCAGTTGTGAAGATAATAAAAATGGCAGTCATAAACAGTAACAGCACGCCATATAAGCCCTTTTCTTTCCTAATATAGATATTAGGATTTTCCCGTCAATTTGGCACGGGTTATCATTATCCCAGAGAGCTGATATTTTGCTATAGAGTATTTAGGGTCTTATATAAAAATGTTAGAGGGTATGCTTATCGGATTTTTCAAAAAAAGAAAAAAAAAATTCCCCCTTATTTAAGGCATACACTAATAAGGAATTATGTGCAAACATTTTTATAATTTTACAATGAAAAATGGTTTACAATTTATGCGATATTTTCTTAGGTGATGACAAGTGTGTATATACGTGCTATATACGTCATACACTATAGTTCATGATGTCCAAAATGTTTTCTAGTAACTATTCATAAATCATTATCTTGTAAAAATGCAAACAAAAACAATAATAATCGCCGGATTTCTAAAAATAAAAATATTCCTGCAGCTGTTTGGCTTACAACTTTTCTTTGAGTAATTACCGAAATTCATTTTAAATGAGACCAAAATCGAGTAACATCTTATTCAATTCTAAACCAGTTTCTAGAATTCATGCCTCTATAAAGAACATATCATTATTTATTTATTCTTCTATATTCTTTTTAAATCTATTGAATGTTAATTACTGTTAAATGTATGTGCTTTCATTTCCAAAACGAGGAATAATTAATTGTCAGAGCATCCACACAATCGATAAACTTGTTCAATTTAGTGAAAACTTTAAATTATGATTAGCCATAAATCTTTAAGGCACTTCATCTAAAAAATAATTGTTTTATATATTTCGTCTATTTTCTCTAACAGTGAAATTGAAAATTAACTTCTTTTATTGGATATTCATTAACACAGATAGTATTATTTTCTTCATCTTTGTTTTAACTCCTTAAATATGCTTATAATGTGTATGTGGTAGCATTAACCATTTATTAAATAGATTATCAGTTTAATCCAAAGAAAAAAAAATTAAATATCTTAGTTAAAGAAAAATTTAATTAAAAAAAAAGAAAAAAAGACATTAATAATGTTATTGATTGCTACATAAAGTTGAAATAATAACAGAAGACATAGTTTTCATCCAAAGAGCTGTTTTATTATATGTAAGTGAAAGAGCACATATAGTTTCTGATTAATGTTTAAAAGTTTGTATTTCGTCCTCATTAAACAGTAGTTTTTGTGTTCTTTCTTTTTTTTCAGTTCTTTCTATTCTGTTACCGAGATTAAACACGAAATATATTTTCTTTGTTATAATACAAATTTCCAATTAATGAATTTAGTACTTAAATGAGATGAAGAAAAATTAAAATTTCGTTGCCCTTAATCTACGATCAAAGCAGTGTCGAAGAGGTTCTACCAAATCTGATAGACAGGCGATGCCGATTTTGAAACTAGATCGCTTCTTAGGCATGTCAACTTATCTGTTTATAATCTTTCGTGGATTTTCCCGAACTCATGTGGATAGAGGCTAGATTCACTTTGAAATGCCCCTCTAAAGCCATCCTTCTCAGACCTAGTTGTCTCATGTAGACAGTTGGTCTTAACCCTAAACTAACTTATCGAAAACTTCATATAGCCATTTAATGTCATACTCTACGACCCATATAGATGTAACGAATTACTGTAAGATTTATAGGAACTATTGTTGATTATCTTTAGTTTACGTATTGCTGAGTAAATATACTATTTGTTAATTATTTTTAACAGCGTTAAAGAGGGTAGATCGTTTCCCACAAGCTTACGCCGAGCAAGAAACCCGAGCTGGAGGACGACGAACTCGACAACCTGTCATCACAAAGCTTATAGACCTGCATCTTTTAGATGACACGTACGCTGGTATCACTAATGTAAGTTGCTACAAATAAATAAGTAATCGAAAATTTTTAATTTTTGTAGGGTAGATCAACCTGTGAATAAGCACACTTCAGTGAATGAACAGTTTCTAAATATTTTACCATGTTTTTATTAACTTCGATTCTTGTTTGCTTGTTTGTTTGTTTGTGTGTTTGTCAAGGACAAATCTTGCAATCGATTTTTAACTAACTTCCCGACTAGCTAGATATTTGAAATTTTCAGGACAGCTCACAACACGGTGACAATACATTTTTCTAATAATTTTAGTCAACTATTTCAAGTCCCGCTGCCTTCGGCAGCGCTTATATGATTCGACAGAAAATTTATTTAACTAACTTCCCGACTAGCTAGACATTTGAAACTTTCAGAATAGTTCAGAACACGGTGAAAATGCATTTTCTTAATACCTTTAGCCAACTGTTTCGGGTTCCTGCTGCCTTCGGCAGCGTTATCAGTACAAATCTTGCAATCGATTTTTAACTAACTTTCCGACTAGCTAGAATGAACTTTCAGGCTAGCTCAAAACACAGTGACAATACATTTTTTTAAATATTTTTAGTCAACTGTTTCAGGATTCTACTGTATTCGGCAGCGTTCATATGATTCAACAGAAAATTTATTTAACTAACTTCCCGAGTAGCTAGACATTTGAAACTTTCGGAATAGTTCAGAATACGGTGAAAATGCCTTTTAAAAATATTTTTATCCAATTGCTTCGGGACCCTGCGGCCTTCAGCAGCATTTCCAGTACAAAGCTTGCAATCAACTTTTAACTAACTTCCCGGCTAGATAGCCATTTGAAACTAATATAATAGCTCAAAAGACGATAGAAAGGAATTTTTTTAATACTTTTATCCATTTGCTGGGGTCCTGGCTGCCTTCAGTAGCGTTTATATGATTCAGCAGAAAATTTAAAAACATGGTTTTAATTTTTTTTTTTTTTTAATCTTATAATTATTTATTAAGTATATGGTACGAAATCTTTTCTAGATACTTTGGCAACAGTAACTTCTTTCATATATTAGGAAACTATTTGACGCATCACTTTTTACACAGGCAACAAGTGTAGGTTAATAATAGAATTGAACTGTCTTGTAATTTTCAAGCTAATTATTAATATTTTTATTTTGTACATTTTAGTAATTATTTGTACGAATTAGGAAATCGAGCGCATAAAGGTCTCTCGGTAAAACTGGTATTTAAATTTTAATTCCATATATCCATTGACGGAAAAAATTGCATTCGTTTACTGGTTAGAGCTGTTCGTTTACATGGTTGTTATACAATTTTTTATGTTAACCTCTCCAACAGTCTAAGCAATACCATAAAAGTTCTAGCTTCCATATATATAAATTTACATATATCAACAAATGTGGTTACACTGTCGGATTTCACAAGCTGAGTCGTTTTAAAATATTGTGGATTTATAAGAAAGAAAAAAAAATGTGTTTGAATTTTCATTTACATGGGTGATTTGTTTTACAGTTAATTTGTTTTACTTGTTACAGTTATTAGTTTAATTAGATTTGTTTTACAGTTAATTTGGCAAAAAGAAATTAAAAAGGATCGCATTTCTAATTTTTTTTCAAAAACTATTATTCTTTGTATATCCATGCCCCCCACCCCCCCACCCCAAATACAACTCGCATTCCTGTTATATTGCACTAAAATTGTCAATAATATCATTTAAAATAAGAAAAACTATCTGCAAAAACTATCGTCTTTTTTTTTTTTTTTTTTTTTTTTTTGTACTTTTTGTCGTCGTTGAATCATTGAGATTTCTTTTTTTTTTTTTTTTTTTACTTAATTAAATCCTCTAAAAACAATTTGCATTCTGTTTTAATTTTAGCTAAGTCATTAGTAAACAGATTTTCAGTTTTATATACAATTTGTCTTCACAATTATAGAAAGTCTTAAGTTGCTTCTTATTTTTACATAAATATTTAGATATTTACATAAATATCCAGAAACATTTAGAAGACTTTTTTTTTTTTTTTTTTTTTTAATAATGTTACACATTTGAAATTGAGGAAAAGTTCTTAAAAAGTATATTTTTAATTTTTTGTTGCTACTTTATATATTTTATAGTTATCTTTAAAATCACATCATTGAAGAAAGGTTTAACCCGTCAATGCATGGTGATGCACATATGAATCATACCAATTATTACTGAATTTAGCGCTAAAAATATTACAAAACAGGCTGTTTACTGGTCTGAATTTTATCTTAATATATCCATATCAATGTTTAACTGTTCCTTTTCCCAGTACATGGTAGCATCAAACAGCCAAGGGCTCAAAATTGCAGCGAAGAGCTCAAAATTCATTTCTGTTTTTTTTTTTTTTTTTTTTTTCCAGTGGTCAAGCTAGCTTTATGTAATTCATAATTTCGATATTAGAGACTTGAAAAAAAATTTCTATATAACTGAGGGTATGTATTTTTTATTTCTATGATAAGATTGAAAACACAGAATTGTTTTAAAATGAAATATTTCAATTTTTCTGTTTGATTCATTTATGCATCACTATGCATTTATGATTAAACTTCATTCTAGAGTACAGATTGATGCATATATGAATCACGTTAAAATTTAGAGTTGAGTTTCGATTATAAGACTTTGTAATACCTTTTATGTCATGCTAATTTTTATATCAGCAATACCCACTCGATATTTGCTTGCATTGTAGTTACTTAGAGGCATAAAATATTAATCTTATGTCTGTAATTATGTAGTATGTGTACTGTTTGTATTGAAAATTCCTTTTTTTTTTTTTTTTTCTCTCTCTCTCTCATTCAGTGGATAATTGTTTTCAAACCATTTTAAACTGATGCATGCTTGTGAGTTACATAATTTTCCCCAACATTTTTAAATTTGAATTTTCAAAATTATTTTATTAATAATTTGTATGATAGAATTTCAGTTTAAAATTAAACTGATTTTATATATATGTATATATTTATATATATATATGAGTGAGTGAGTTTGGTAGAAGAACGAGGAGAAAATATTTGATTACAGAAGAAAAAAAGGAAGTATAACTTGCCATCTGACAATGAAGATTATTTTGAATTTCTGGTAAGTGGTGGTGATAATGATTCATCATTCTGTAAAGAAAATATTATTCAATAATCAGTTTCTAAGCGTGGAAGACCGAGCAATCTTTTACAAAATAATTACAATGTGAAGACAGAAAGTCCCTGCATCAAACATTCCTCCAACCTACGTCAGACAGGATAAAATTGAACATGTTCCCATTTGAAACAAAAATCGCACTCGTTATAAATTGCCAAACTGCATATTCCAAACATTTATTGGATATGAAACTGTAGTATTATGTCTAAATGTAGTATTATGTCTAAATGTAGGATAGAAATTGTTTCAAAAATTTCCACATAACATAAATTTCACAATAAATGTACATGTACAAAATATTTGATAGGTCATTTTTATTTAAATTTACATAACAATTTTAATTTTTGTCAGAACAGGATTAATTCCAATAAAGTTGTAATAAAATTTCGATTAAAGTTAATATCTTTTAATAAATAATTAAGTATTTTTATGCCAGTATTAATTAATTATATTACTGTAAATATTTTTTTAATGTGGCTTACACTTTAGTGCTGAATGCATGACGATGCATATATGCATCAAACCTAAAAATTCAAAAAAAATAATCAATAAAAAATGTTAAATAATATTTTAAGTATTTTTCCCTATTTATTTAGGCCAATACCATGAAGAAAACAATTGTTTAGTAAAAATATAAAAAATCATACACTAACGGGTTAATGCAAAAATATTTAATTAATTGTATTCATAAAATGTTACAGCTAAATAACCAGAAAAAGTACAACTATGATAGTTTAAAAAGATAGCTGATATAAAGTAGCTTTTCTGGATTCGAAAGTAGCCAAATGAGCTCGCGTTTTTAGATATCCATTCAAGAATTTTCTTGTTTTGGCAATAAGCCAATGATGTCACAATAGCATTCAGTTATTAATGTAATATATTAGAGTTGAAAGGAGAACATGTAAATGTATTTGGTATGTATGCTAGTATGTTGCTATTTTTTTAGTGTGCAATCAATCATCTGATAAACTTGCAAAACTTTAGTAGTTTATGTTAACTGACTAATTACTTAAAAACTTGTGTAAAAGAGTATCATTAAGTTCACAGCGTTACGATAATACAGAAATTAAAAGATGACACATTTTAATTTTTGGAGAAGAAAAAAGAGTTAGTAAAAGCAAAAAACAAAAAAAAAAAAAAATGCTTCGTAATCGTGTTTCTGGTATTGTCTTTTTGACTGACCAATAAATGAGAGGTTAAAAGATTATTAAATATTATTTTCTTATTTTCTTTATATATATATATATATATATTATATAAGTAGGAAGTTTCGGATTCCTGAGAATTTTCGAACTCTTGTGTTCAACGGATTTACACGTTTTCAAATGTCCTGAACACGATTTGACTGTTTTTAGAAATTGTCTGTCTGTCTGGATCACAAATTTTGTGGACATTGTGTCTCGCGAACCAATGAACAAAATTTAATCAAGCTTGGTATTTAGTTGGGTCCTAAACTAAATTGGTGCTGATTACATTTGGGGATCAATCTCTCAAAAGGTGGCGATGTGATTCCCTTTTTTCTAAATTTTTAACACGGCAGTATAGAACAAAATTTGGCATAAATGTGCATAATGAGTTATTTTTAACGCATGGTTGTAAAATCAATATGAATCATTGAAAATAGTAGTAGTGAGCTAGGGGAGAAAAAAAAGTGTGTATGTAGAAGCATCGCACCCCTCCCCCTCCTACCGAGGGGTATAAATTTTCAATATGGGTATCTTTCGAAAGAACTCATCAATACCTTTCAAAACGAATTCTTGAACTATAGATTTGTGACAATTTAAGATAAAGTTATCAATTTTTTTTCATTTTTTGAAAAAAAAAAAAAAAAAAAAAAAATCACATTTCTTTTAATATTGGCGCAAAATTGGTTTTCTTTTGTCTCGCAACGTTATACTTCTTTGAGATAAAAATCGTCTGCATTCATCATGTAAAATAATAAATCAAAATTTAATAAATAATTTGTACTACGTGAATTTGTATAAGATTATGTATAAGAAAGTCTTGTGGTGGCCACAACATACTAGGTTTTTTCATATCATAAAGAGATTTTGAAGTTTTCCATTGCCTCTTTCAAAAATTTTAGCTCTTTCTTTTATTTCCTCCAATATCAGTTATAAATTTCTTTATCAGTTATAATTTTTTTTTTTTTTTTAAATATTTTCTTTTCTTTTATATTTTTTCTGGAAAAATCTTGATATTTTTTCCTTAAAATGTCTCTTATAACTTCTTATTATTCCTGTTTTGTTTTCAAGTGAACAACAACCCTCAAAAAAAAAAAAAAAAATATATATATATATATATATATATATTATTTATTTATTTATTTATTTTACAAATGTAATTTATCAAATTAATTTTGTTTAAAAAATTTTGATGTTTATAATAAAATATATATTCTCTTAATTTTCCAACTAATATCACCTTTGCCAAAACTTAATACTTATTTTTTTTTATCCGTTCGCCATACTAATTTTCATTTACTCACTTTAGCATGCTTTTTGTGTATTTTATTTATTATTATTATTTTTTTTTTATTATTATTATTTTTTTTTTCATTACATCTTTTAGGCTTTATATTCTCAGCCTTCTATTTAGTTTTCTTGCATAAGTCTTTTTCTATGTAGATCCCTGCATTTTATTTTTTCTCTTTGAAAACTGTTTTCTGTTTCCCTTTGTTGTTTGAGAAATGATTCACCTAATCAGATTAACGTGCGGTTATTTTTTAGTCTAAACAAAAGAAATTGTCTTCTGAAAAAGTATTTGATGTTGATGCAATTTTGTAATATCACACAATAAAAAAATAAGACATTAAGCTTAAAAAAGTAATTTTCTCAAAATATTTCTACTAGTGCAAATTGGGCTATCTACACTTTAGTATAATTATCTTTTTTATATACTAGCATTACACAGATCTACAACTAAATTTTGATTTGATAATTTTGGCTGATCTATCTTTCTTTTCTTTTCTTTTTTTTTAATGCTGAAACACAAAATGAAGCCAGATTTTCTTTATTACGTATAGATTCTTGTCAATACAGGGTGTCTACAATTAATCATGGAAACATACTATAAAAGTTACCATAAAATTGTATTGGTGGAAGAGTCACGGAAAAAATAGTGTCGGTAGGCACCCTGTATTGACAAAATTCTATATGTGATAGAGAAAAAATGGTTTCATTTTCGGTTTCAGCACACTAAGAAACATATGTGACAGCTAAAATTATCAAATCAAATTTTGCCAACTTTTTTTGGAGATTTGTGTTATTTATATATAAGAAAAAGCAATTACTTCGGCAGCTATACATTCTTAAAAGTTGATATATTTTTTAAATTCTATAAATTCTTTAAAAAAATAAAAGTTAAAAAGTTATTCCTTTCTGGATCTATTGCATTTTATTTTAATGTCTTTTTAGTTATGATAAATTGTGTTTAGATTTGGTCGCACTTGTTTAAAAAAATTTTATTTTTAACAAATTATCAGGGCTTGAACTTAAATTTAATCCATTTTTTATACAATTATGTCTTCACTCATTTCCAATTCATAACTGAATAAACAGCGCCGCGTATAATCGTGGGAGGGAAAAAGAAGTATAGAGATGAGGTGACTGCACTTACGGAAACAATTACTTTTTAAACTTCCTTCTTCAGATTTGCTCCACCATAAACGTAAGTGCGCATTTTCTTTTTTCTGAAAAGAGAAGCGGCAGAATAATCTATCATGAAGCCGAGGCTTTATTATGTGTGCTTATTTTTGAGTTAGATTTCTTTAACTGCTAAGTAACATGCAACATTTTTATCTTTTGAAATATGGAACTGTAGTAGTGTATTGTTATGGAACATAAAAAAAAAAAATAAATAAATAAATAAAAATGAAAGAGTATTACATTTATTTGTTCGCAGATAATCTATTATATTTTTTCATTTTTATTTGAAATCATATATTAGAAAATGACTTAATTATTATATTAAGTTATTATAAATACAGTCTGTTTCTGTTTTGTTTTAGACATTGCTGTTAAACTGTAACAGTTGGTCATTTAATACTTTCAACCTCGATGTGGCCACAGGCGGTCGCTCCCTTTCTTATCTGCTTGTGCATCTCTTCCAAGAATATGGCTTTGTGCAGCATTTTCATCTGGATATTGTTAAAGTCTGGCATTGTTTTAGTAAGTACGTTTCTCAAAGATTTGATTAGTACCTTTCGCAGACTAAGGTTTTTTATAAAACTAGTAAAAGAAGTTAAAGTTTTGAATTATTCTTTGATTGCAACGTTATAGATATACAATTCTCATTTTTTTTTTTTTTTTTTTTTTTTTTTTTCATCTTTCAGATCTTATGGAATCCGCCTACCATAGACATAATCCATATCATAATTCAGTGCATGCAGCAGATGTTACGCAAGCCATGCACTGTTTCCTTCAAGAGAAAAAGGTAAGTTTTTGCCGCGCATAAAACTCTGGCAAGATTAGATTGTTGTGAATGATTTAATTTTATCTATCGCTGTTACAGTTCGCAGCTCATCTGACGCCTTTGGAGGCAATGTCATCCGTCATAGCAGCTGTTGCTCATGATCTAGATCATCCTGGTGTTACTCAGGCGTTTCTTGTAGCTACTTCCAACCATCTTGTAAACCTTTATCATGTGAGTGAGTACTACCTTTCCAATATTTGTTTTATCTTTCGCATAGATTTTCTATTGATATTCACGATACATTAAGTTTCTGAAAAAACATGCAGAGATTTCTTAAATTTATATCATTCTTTAAGCAGAAGAAATGCGATTCTAAATGTTGACAAATTTCGATATCGAAACTGTGAAGTTTATTCTTTGGTTTATTTTATTTTACTAATTAAATATGTTTCATATTTTTTAAAGTATAACTCCATTAAAATAGATTTGAACCAAAATAGTTTATAGACTTCATATAGAAATCTCAGGGCATCATTATAAATCGATAAAAATTAGCTTTTCTTGTTTTTGTCATACCTTGGAGTATTTGATACTATATAGCGGTATTATCTTAAACAAAAATTTTACTAAATATTATTCTAAAAAGAAATTTTTAGACTTTGTATAAGTTTTCAGTAAAACTGGACAGCTTTTATGGCTCTTAAAATATTTCTATTAAAAACAAATGTAAACAAACACCATAAGATGCAAAAACACGCAACAACTGTTTCTAAACGAAATAATAAAACACGATCCTTCAGGAAAAAAGATAGGTAGGCCTTCCATATATATATATATATATATATATATATATATATATATATATATATATATATATATATATATGTGTAGTCATGCCAAACCCCATATTTCATTTACGGTTATAACTTGATTTAAAAAAAAAAAAAAATTAGTTTTGTTGACCTGAAAGGAGAAAACCTTTGAAAACACGGTTCAGTTTTTCTGTTCTGTCCAAACGTGCAGTACCCATATATTGTGTTTCTAAGTGTATCGATGTTCTTTAAATGGCAAAACATTAAAGGGCTATCAGTATTTCGTTTTTCAGTAATCTTTTCAGTCATCTATGGATTATAATGACCTAAATCACAGATATATAGTCAAGTATGAAATCTGGTACGAACTTTTGCAATTGCTCAATACTTTACATAAGTTCTTGAGTGTTTTGTAATTTTTATAAGGGAGATTTGTCGAATTTGTAAGCACAGTTTCTGCAACTCACAAGGGGACAAAATTGTTTTATAGATTGTTAAATTTTACAGTTAATTTTTACAGGAGTAAAAAGTAACCAGGCTAGGATTTGAACCGGAGACTTTCAGGTAACCGTCCTCAGGTGTGCGAATCAGATATCGATCGGGATAATTCAGTTGAACTATCCCGGTCGATATCTTACAATTACTATATATATATATATATATATATATATATATATATTCCCTTTTAGTGTGTGTGTAACTTTACAGGGGTCCACCCAGGCAAAATCTGATGCGCTTTTGTTGCCCTTCACAAAATTCTACATTGTAAAAAGGGTATTTTCACAAAAATCAAATTCGTAAAAAAGGGATTTCACAAAATTTATTCGTAAAAAGAGGACACTTCACAGAATTCAAATCCATAAAATGAGCCCCTTCAAAAGGTTCTATTTTATAAAAATAATCCTTTTATAAAATGTTTCCCTGTTTTCAGTATTATTTTTATTAATGTCTTAATTCAGCTCAACGAACCTATTAAATATTACATATAATGATGGTAAAAATGGAATGTTTTTGCTCGATATTTCGTTTTTTCTCAATAATATTGTTTTTTTACAAAATAAATAAAATTTTCATAAAAATATTTTGTTTAAAGGGACCCAAAAATTAAAACTTGTATTGACTCCAGCTTATAAAGTTAAAAATTAATAATAATAATAATAAATGTAACATTCTTTTTTTCTTTTTATGATTAAAAATATTTATCTATCTCAAAATTTCATCTAAAATTGTTTCCTTTACTGAATTTCGCTAAAATTCATATGAAATATTCATTATTAAGCAAAATATTTATTTCTAAGCAAAGTTTTTTTTTTTTTTTTTCGCCAAGATTACAGCTTTTATTGTTTACTAGTAACCCCATCTGCTCTATAATAATCCTGTCACCATGACAACAGGTGTGATTAGGTCGCTGTAGCCTTCCTTCTACTGCCAACTTAAGGTGAAACGGAGTATAGTTTGTATGTTTTGAGGCCTGCTGAGTCCACCTTATGCTGACTAGTTTATACATACATGTGTGTGTGTGTAGATATGTTTATAATTTTGTGTGTGTCTCGTTATAAGACATACTATATGAAACAACGACGAAATTATTTTAGATCGAATTTCGGGTGGAATATTACATCGGTTCGGGTTGGTGCTACTTCGATCTTTGTTACTGGTTCCATTTTTGTTTTCGGGGTAAAACTTTAGCTGCAATATATTAAGTATAAGATATTCTTTTATATGCGGGAAGTTTCAGAATAAATCGTCAAGCATTTTTCTGGATATTTCACAAAACGCCTAAAATCGAAAGTGTTCACTCATTTATAGCTGGGTAGTGTAGTTACTAAATTCAAATGTATTCATCTCGGAGTCTCTTTTATACAAGCATTTATTATAATTGTACAGATGAACACTTTTTAGTAAAATGTATTTTTCTTTTTTCTTTTAGAATTCATCTGTACTTGAAAATCATCATTGGCGCACAGCTATCTCATGTCTTAGTGAATCTGGAATTTTCAATCATTTAGAAAAAGACGTTTGGTATGAAAACATTTTTTTTTTGTCACTTCTATTTTAGTCTTTTAAAGTAAGTTTTGAGCTACCAACTTTTGTTATCCTTTCTCAGACTATTACTAACCAAAATATTTTCTCATTGAATTACGAGGCTTGACGGTAAAATAAGGTTCACAAACAGCAGCGGACGCTAGGAACGCTGTTACGTGGGTTCTGCGACACTCGCGGGTAGCTTGGCTCCCTTTCTCCCAGTCCCCGCCCCGACGAGCTGTCTGCGACGTTCATTCTTGTCTTGGTGGCCGTGAGAGATGGAGCTCCCACTCGCTTCTCACGCCAGCTGCGAAATACGCTGTGTGATTCGTTTTTTGACACAAAAAACGCTGCGCTGGTGGACATTCATTTCCAACTGTGTGAAGTAAATGAGCGTGCAACATGTGTGCAAATGGTGCATAGAATTCAAAGACGGACGTGTCCATGACGAAAACCGTTCTGGCCGGCCATCGGTTTCAGACGAAACGATTGCGAAAGGGGAAGAAGCAATGCTGAAAGATCGAAGGGTGACGGTTCGGGACCTGGGCAAGATGATCCCTGATGTCAGCAAGTCCTTCATTCACAAAATTTTGACAGACCGTTAGGACAGCAGCGGCAAAGTTCTACGATTTAGCCATAAAAGAAGATGGTACACCGCATGCAAAAATGCATTGATCTCAACGGCGATTATGTCGAAAAATAGGGGAAAGTCTAAGCTTTCCAAATACGTATTATTTAATGCCAATAAAAATGTTTTTCATTGTGAAAATTCGTTGGGAACCTTATTTTACAAACAACTCTCGTATAAACATCTTGCTACATTTTATTTTGAATTTCTTTTGAATATATTTATTGATATTTATATCAACTCAAAAAAATAAATTTTTTTGACGTGGTAGTTAAAGCAAATTGCTTCTTTTACTAGCTTACGTTGAACGAAATAGATAATCGTTGTAGGCGACAGAAAATAATTTTGTATTTTCATTTCTGCTTAGTTCAAAATACTGTTATTCCAAGTGATAGTTTTTTACTTTAAAAGTTCATATTCGAAATTAACTGTGAAATAAAATTTCATTGCAAGCTCCAGGAGTCTGCAATAATTTTATTTTATATTTTACGTCTTTATAATAAGTAACTTAGGTATTCAAATTAATATTGTACATAGCTTGACAAGTGAATGTAGTTTTTAATAGTTTAATCTAATTTACGTACCGTAAATTAGAGTTACTTAGACCCTGAAAAGGGGGGGGGGCACTTGAAACCAAAACGATAAAATGATTAAGTCGCTCCTAACAGTGGTTTAGTGAAGTGATGGACGTTTTTCGTATCCTTGCGGACAAACTATACAAACTACGTCCATTAGTACAATAAACCAGTGCCAGGAGCGCCTTTAATCATTTTATCGTTTTCGATTCAAGTAACACTTCAGGGTCTAAGTAACCCTGACTTACAGTATGTAATTGTTATTGATGTTTCCAAAAAACAAAAGATTTGCATACCGTTCAAAGTTTCGAAGGAATTTTTAATGGCAAAGAAAACGACAAATGTAGTTTATTGTATAATGTAGTATGCAATATTATCTTGACTTTCTCTTACTTAACGATTATTATTTTTTCAGCTTTTGGAGTTTTCAGTTTTATTTACTGAATGTTATTTTTTACATTCAGTTAAAGAAGACATTTTAGATCAAGAGTCTAAACCCGTAGTGTTTTACCGTTAAAACTTTGCAGAGGAATCTAATTATAAATATCTGTTAGCTAATAAATGAATGTATTACTAAAAGCAAAATACTAAATATAAACTAAAATTTTGTTCCGTAGAGAGAGATAGGTTTTCGTTCATGTGACATTTAAATTTTATTGCACTGATCATCGATTTAGCAAAAATGATAGAATTTTTTCTTTACACTCTTTATAAGTTTTTGATAATATCCCCCATCTTTTCATAAATTTTATTACGAACAACATTCCTAGCAAATACAAGGGTATTCGACTGCTTCAGTCAACATAAGTATCTTGTAAACTCTAACCAATGTTTGATCGTGTAAAATAAATTTTTTAAATTTTCTGTAACGTCAAAAATACAATATTACTTCTACAGTCGGGGTTAAAAAGGACAACTAATTTCGCCTTAAGTTATCATAGAAATTAGACGTTATTACAAATCGACTGGTTAGGACCGGTCGATTTGTAATAACGTCTAGTTTATAACGGTATAGTTAGATAACGTTTGGGGGTCGTCTACATATTAAAAGTCGTCTACATAGTTCCAAGTCTTTTATTAGATACAAGAAAATTTGAAATTATTCTATGTCAAAACTGAACTTTATGCACAGTAATTCATATATGCATCAAAAAGACTTTTGTAAAAAAACAGTAAAAACATTTTTTTTTTTCTTTTTTTTTTTTAATCTTTTTAAAATTTTACCCAACGCTAAATATGTGTATAAAAATATTGGCTATAAACAAAAATTCGTGCAGTGTAGGATTAAGTCTAATCAAAACAAAATACTAATAATATCTATACTGTTAAAAAAAAAAAAAAAAGAAAAAAAGAAAAAGAAAAGAAAAGAAAACTGTCAAATATAATTTTAACCATTTTCATCAATTTTTTTATTTTTTTATTTATTTTTTTTTTTTTTTTACGTTTATTGCAAAATGATTTATTTAACAGCATTTAAAGTAATTTGCAAAACTTGACATAACTTCTAGAATTAAATTATTAATGCAAAATAATGATCGAAGCAGATCAATTTATTTTTATCTTTTTTTTTTATTATTATTATTATCATTAACATAACAATATTAATACTGTTAAAAATGCTGTCAATGCGTAAACGATCAAATTACGATTTATTCTCTGCACGCACCTTATTCATGATGAAATAAATTATGAATACAATAATGAACTGAAAATTTGAATTCTAGTTATATAATTATTACTTGAAATACTTCTTACTTTGACTGTTTTTATTACTTTTTAATCACTAACTACTTAATTAGCGTTTAATTAGTTCGACTGCTTGCTTATAGTAATTTTAATATATATATATTTATATTATAATAAAATGTGTTGTAGTACTAAAATCGGTATTTCCAATTTCTTCAATTGCCGATTTCTTATGAATAATAAAATATAAATAAAAAATACATTTGTAGGTTTTTTTTTTTTCTTAACCTGTTTCTTATAAAACTTTTGTAAAATATTTTATAAATTTGCACGGAGAGAGTATGTCTATGTGCTGAAGTGTGGGAAGATTACTAGTGGAGGTGCAGCAAACTCCTTCACTTGTGATCTTCCCACACTTTATATGAATCCGGACTGTTAGATTTTCTTCATTATAGCTATGGCACAACTCCAATCATACAAGAATGTAGTATAAATATACCTATCGACTGTTAAGCTACGTATACTCCCTGGTGGTGCTATTGTCAATAATAACGGAAAGATTCCTGTCTTAAAATGTAAAATTTAAAAAACATTTATCTCTGAATATGATATTTTAAATTATATTTAGTTATATTAGACATTCTGTAATCTACGAGTGTAAAAGTGGTTTTTAACTATCCATTTTTTCATTCTACATGTGTTTTTACATTTTTTTTTTTTTTTTTTTTTTTAAGAAAAAAATTAATTATAATAATACATGTTGTTTCAAAGATTTTCCTTCTGTGCCAATTGACCATAATCTAACAACGCATCGTCTTCCTAGAATTTTTGTAGGATATCATGAGTGTGAAAGTCATTCTAAGAACATCCTCGGGATGTACTAATATTAGGTGTGCTATTAGGGTAATTATTTTGCTGTAGTAGAAAATAACATAAATCTGGTATTGAATGATAAAACGTGAGATTAATATAAAATTAATAATGTCTGGTAAATAAATTATTTCTGATCATAATAATCATTGTCTGTTTGAAATAGTATGGGGTTCCTGTAGAAAGCTTTTTATTATTATTATTATTATCTAACATTTAGAATTTTTTTTTTTTTTTTTTTTTTTTTTTCAACTAAAATAATATTTCTAGGTTAGATATACAGAAGCAGATAAGATCCCTCATCCTTGCAACTGATATAACAAGGCAAAAGGAATTTCTTGCCAAATTTAAAGTAAGTAAAATTTTTTATGAAGTTATATTATTATTATATTTATGAAGTTATATTTAAGTGCGTAATAAAATATTTAAATATTTGCGTATGAGGAAGTTTTATTTTGAAATATTTATACTTTTTGTTTCGCTTAAAATTAAAATTTAAAAGTTTTCATTAACCTGAAATATGGAAAGGAAACTTAATTTTAGTTCAAAGTATTTTACTTAGATTGTTTTAGTTTTACATTGCCGTTGATTTTGCTGATATATTAACGACTTTTAGTCTATAATTATTTTTATATTTACCTTAAAATGAACGTTTTCGTAATAATTTGTTACACCATGGTAGGGTATGTCAAACACTGGAGCATAGGGTGCTAATAACTGGCAAAATGAATAACTAGCAGTGTCAAACACTGGAACATAGGGTGTCAATTACTGATAAAAGGAAAAACTGGCAGTGTCAATTGCTGGAACATTGAATGGGTGTCAAATAAAAATTCATAAAAAAAAATAATTGTTATCAAATCTATATATTTTAACATATATGTGATTCTGAATGTCTTTCATGCCATATGTATTAAATTAAGATTTCTAAAAATATTTTCTGATGACTAAAACATTAAAAACATGAGAGATTGCTGTAAAAGTGTCAATCACTGGTGCACTTACCCTACAAATTATTTGTTATAACCAGCAAAATTTTGCAAAAGATAACTCAATATATATTCAAAATGTATACAAACACAACTAGTATTTTACAATAATATACCTTTCTTCTCATATTGTATAGTTGCATTTATTCTTGGTGAGGAAAAGTACATCTGAAAAGCTGTATCAACACTTCAATTATTACACGCTAAACTTTTGTAAGCCAGATGAAATTCGATAAGTCCTTTGTATTTCATTCTGATGTTATTCTAGATTATTTTGAAAAATATTTTTTCTTCCTACATTTTTATTTAAAATTTACGTTAATGTATTTAAATGATTGATAATATGAGAAAAGAACATAAGAAGTCATTTTAGCAATGAGCTTTAATTGTGGCGGCAAATTATACACTCAATACGTCAAATTTTAGCACCTAGCATCTTGAGGGTATTGAAATTATAATACCCCAAATTTTACTTTAGACTTCATAACAAGGTAAAATACATTAGGCATGTGTAAACGAGGAGTTTGGATAGTAGTGTACAGCAATGCCTTACAGACGACTCCACTTCCAATCCCAATTTTCATTGTTCGCAACGAAAATTTTTATCGATTATTTTTATACCTCGATTAAAAAGATATAAATATGTGCTATACAGAAAGAAAACAATACTAATATAAAATATTACTATTGAATAATATTGTTACTAGGTTTGCTGGAATGTAAGAAACAGTTGGAAAACATATAGAAGCTTTACGTATAGGTTTTTCTTTAAAAAGCATTAATTTTGCTTATAACGTGCCTACTTCAAATGCACTAATTTAAAAACACAATCACATACTTAAGAAGATTTTACATAATTTGTATATTTTGTACCAGATGAAAAGTAATAAAAATATTATTAATTTTTTTTTTTTAATCATTTCTATAATAAGATTATAAATGTCTGGTAAATATTTTTGAGTACCCCTAAATATTACTAAGAATGATCTAAAATTTTAAAACCTTCTTTCTATAAGGACACGCAGTTCATGCCTTTAAATTAGCTTTCTTTAAGGCATGATTTTCTTTTTTAAATTTCATGTTTTTTTTTTTTGTTTTTTTTTTTTTGAGTTTGTAAAATTTTGTATAAAAAAAATTTCTATCGTTCCCCGGCAAGAAATGTAACACACAACTCAAAAATGTAGTATTTGTGAAAGATTTACTTAAGAAATATTATAAAACAGGAACTCGCCTACAATAGAACTGACCCCACTGCTGTCAGGTGGATAAGTTACAAGATAGAGATGTGACTTTGTGCACGTTAGGGCACTTAAGACATATTTTTCAATGATATAACTTAAAATCTGTCATATTTTGATTCGTGTTTACTGCTCTTTTTCACTGTAATTATTCAAGTTCTTCTATTTACAAAATTATCAATAAATCTAATTTTACGAAAGGTGTTGGATATTTTTTCATTATAAATGATAAACTTAATAACAGCTATGCAAATAGTGGATGATTCGTATATTTCATAAATGACTTTATCCGTGATTTATGACATTATAATCGATTTATTGTCAGTGATAAAAATGATATAAATACTGATAATTCTATTGTGTTTTGCCATTTAAAAAACTTGGATACAATTTAAAACTATACATGTTGGTTCCGCACATTTTGGCTGAACGAAACAAACTGAAACATGTTTCTAGTGTTTCTCTCCTTGTCAGTCAATGAAACAATTTTTTCTTGAATAAGTCATAACTGGAGAACACATATGGGTTTGCAATAACAAGGAGAAGAAACAAAATCTGGTACAGCTGATTTCATTGCAAAAGTTGAATTTCAGCCAATGAAAATGTGTCTAGTTAGATTGTAGAGAAATCAGGTTTCGAAGTGCATCAAAGTTCTTTAATTGGTTAAAATAAAAAGAATGATCAATATTTAGTCTTTCAGCAATCTTAGAACCTTTTCAATGTTAATCCATGGAGTATAATTAATTAAATAATGAGATAAAGCTATCCATGAAATTGCGCAAGAACTTTGCCTATAATAATAATGAAAATGGTACACACCCGTTAACTTTGGTAGCATCTCTCCATACCCTTAATCAGTTGTTTTAAAAGTGTACAATACCTATTCTCGCCGACAGCTAAAGTCCAGGTTATTCTACAAAGAAATTTAATTGTAGAATTATTCATTACTTAATGTACGTTTATTCATTACGTATCTTTACTCAAGTTTCCACATTCAGAAAATCCCCAATTGTTCAGTTTGTTCTCATTTTCCTTAAATTGATTTTTCAAATTTTTAATGTTTTATTTTAGAGCTAGAAAAGGCTAAAAATATATATTGCTAATTGTTCGCATTTTTTAACACAAAAATAAAATATTAAAAATATAAGCTTTTGAAAAACAGAAAGAATTTAGCAATTGCAAACTTTCTCAATGTGAAAACTGTATTTTAAAAAATGCATTAGGTAATGAGTAATTCTATAAATAAATTTCCCTATACTACACTGTAATCTTAGCTAAGAGGCCGAGAAGTGATAAATGGGGAAATTGCACATTTTTCATTTTGACTTGTAAATGATAGAGCATGAAAATACAAATATTTTGATACCATTTTTATGCATATTTGAAAACCGGATGCTTTAATAAATTAACTTTAAAAGACGTAGTTCTCACGTTGGCGGGAAAACGCTGCGTCACGTGATAAAACCTATCGTGACGTCACTATCCATGAAATGAACTGCTGGCTGAATTTCTCCCTCTTGTATTGTAAAGAAAAATTGTGCATTCAGCGAAATTTTGTATTCTTTCTTTAAAAAAAAAAGTATTAAAACTATTTGAACTCATTAAACATCACTTCATTCTATAAATGACACCAAGTTTCAATGATATTTTTTTGTACTCGCCTGCTGTTATTAATCCAAATTAAACTATAATCGAAATAATAGTTGATCAATAGAATTTTCTTAAAGAATGTTTTTAGTATGCTATGCCAAAGATGTATCTTTTAAATACTTGTTTTGTTTCATTTTATTATGTTTTATAGGTTTATTATTATTTTATTATTATTATAGACTGAGTACAGAAACAAAATATTGGGATTGAGTAATAATATTTAACTGAATAATATGCATATTTTCATTGTTTAAATAATCTAGAATAGTTTATGCTAAATTAACCTAAATTAGATTAATTATGAGATGCCAGTATATCTGTATATATATATATATATATATATATATATATATAACTTTTTTAATACATTTCAATATTATAACTTAACAATATTTCTATTAAAATAGCAGCTGAAGATTGTGAATAATTAAAAACATTATAGTGATGCAGTTTGAGAAATTGAAAAGTATTTAAGGAAAATTACATGCGCTTATCATTCTAAATAAATAAATAAAATTAAAAGAAGGTCTCCGTACAAAAATATTAATATTATTTATATATGTATATATATATAGAAACGCGTTTAGTTATTTTTATAATGTAATTACTTTTTTATTTGGAAAAATTTAAAAATAGAAAGAAAAGATTTATAGAAATAGAAAGTAATAATAATAACATTTAGTAATAGGAAAGATATAAAGTACTTTAAAATAAAATAAACACATGAAATATATGTTAAATGTAATAATACCTTATAAGTTATACATGATCTAGTTATAAATATGAATGGTATTAAATAATTAATTAAAAATTTGCAGTAAATTTCAGCAATCAAACACAATATATACACTGGTGGACAATTGCTAAGGACGGATGACAATAACTAAGCTATTGTCATCCGTCCTTAGCAATTGTCCACCAGTGTATATATATATATATATTAAATTCATTTATCAATGAAGCCTTAATGTAAAATCCAAATATGTTTAGAATATATCAGGGGTCGATCTAGGTAAAAACTGAGACCCATTTGCTTCCCCTTCACAAAATCCAAATATCTAAAATGGGCCCCTTTAGAAAATACAAATCCATAAAATGGGTCTCTTCACAAAATTCAGATTCATAACAACAGGCCTTTCTCAAGATTTATTTTTAAAAAGATAATGATTTTGTAAAAGTTTTCCACGTTAACAATATTATTTTTAATGAGTGTGTATACTTGGCTCAGTAATATGCTGTTAACTTGATAATGAACACTAGATAGAGTAACTTCTTAAGTGAAAGGTTTCGTGTGATAATTCTTTTTATCACAAAAAGAAATAAATTTTCACAAAATTATTTTGTTTTTCACAAAAGAAAAAAAAAAAAAAATTGTTTTTCACAAAAATGAGCCCCAAAAGTAAACCTGGAACAACCCTTGCATATACTATAACTGACGGTCTTCGCCTGCTTCGCTGGTCGCTAAATTTAATAAACTAGCAAAAAAAAAAAAAAACTTTAATTTCTTTTATATCATTCTATAAACAAAAAATAAATAGATAATTAAAAAATAAATTCATTGAAATCGCTCTTAACATCGTTTCGGTTATTCGCAGCCTGCGGCTACTTCTTTCCCTCCAGTGTACCCTGCTTTTTTGGATCTGGGTTCTTATTGCCCGCAGCAATAAGAATTAGCAATTATAAGCAATAATAAGCAATAATAAGCAATTTCGTGGGCAATTCAATTTGTGTATATATCAGGAGGCGAAAGCTGCTATTATTCAAAAACTAAGATTTTAAGGATAGCTGTATCTCAGCATCTATTAAATGTACTTTAATTTTGGCACCATGTACTTTATTGCAATCACTTTTTTCTGCTATATTACCATTTCATTTCGATTAGTACAATAAATAAATAAATAACAAAAGATTTTCCTTTCAAAGGCATTAAATAAATAATAAATAAGTTTTTATTAAATTTAAATTTTAATAAGACTAATCCTTTATGCGATATTAACATTTTCCTGATAAAAACATTTAATTATATTTTCCTTTTGAAATGAATTACTTAAATAAATAAATAGTTGTGTAACAGCCGTTGCTAATGTAAACAACGTAGAACAATATAATTCAAATAAATTTAAGAAAATTAAACGAAAAAATAAATGGATAAAATTGAAATATATATATATTACTTAAAAAATTATAAAAAGTAAACTTTTTTTTTTTTTAATAAAATAAAATAAAAATAATAAATAAATAATGCAATTTGAAAATAACATTTTTTTTTTTTTTTTCGTTGCAAAAACATGAAGTAAATATTAAATACATAATTAATGACTGCTCTATAAAATAATCATATATAATTTATAAAATAACATAATTAAAAAATTCTGGTTAAAAAAAAAAAATAATAATAAAATAAATAATCAGTAAAATCTATTTTTATGTACTATGAAATTTTAATGAATATTTCAATTATAATTAAATCTTTAAGCATACATTATCAAAAAAGAAATATTCTCACATACAAGCATCTAAAAAATTAGAGAAATGTAAAAAAATACTACTAATATATTAAAGCAATGCTAAAATTCTATTATGAAGACGTTTATAATTTTCAAAATATGAATACAGAACAAATCTAGATCGTTTAGCTTTAGCTACTCTTATATTTATGCGCTAATAAATATAAGAGTAGCTAAAAAATATAAGAGTAGCGTTTCTTCTCAAAAATGAAAATATGGAAAGAGCATCTATTTTCGGAACATTATCCGATTGCTCTTTTACAAATCCAAAATCGACATTATACAAATAAAAATAGAAATATATATATATATATATATATATATATATATATATATAAGGTATAGTATAGTTATGGAAGGTTTAAGTTATTTCTTACAAAAGGTAAAAATTTTAAGAATAAACTATAAAATACAGATTAGAATAGAGCGAACAAAAGAAAAGCAAGTGGTAAAAGCGTAAACATTCACACTTCGTGTACTGTGACGTCAACCCCCTCACGGAGCGTTTTCGATCACGTGGTTTTGTTTTGGTTTTTAGCGATTTTAAAACGTTAATTAAAAGTTAATTTGAAATAATTTTACGATTTTAATTGGATTTTTCGGATTCCCAAGATTGATTTTATCGATTACAATTAAAAGAAATTGTTTTTCCTTCCGTGTGCAACTTCCCCATTTCCCTATAGAATAACATGGGCTTTGGGTGTCGGCGAGTATAGATATTATACGCGCATAATTGGCCCTTCATACCTCAATCGTCCGTATAAGTGGCCAATGCCCTTAAAAGTTTGTTCACGTCTATCGTAAAAGAAAGCTTCAATGCGAAAATACATTTGTGCTAAAAATGCACAAATACATTCTTCATTCCTTATATTTTCAAAATTATGTATTGAAAATTTAAATAATAAATTTTTTGGAATATAAATAAGATATTGTTTTTAATGGTTATGAATTTTTGAAAACATAATTAAAAAAAAAGAAAAAAACGATTTTTAGTGATGAGTAATTATGATTATAAATTTCTCCGTATTATAACATTGTGTTTAGCTATCGATAATGACAACTGATTTGTGATAAGAGCAGAGAGTCTAAATTATGATATTTCTTCCATCAAATTTCACTGATGTCTAAACTTGATTTGTGATAAATTAAGCAATGATAAATATTTTTTAAGTAAAAGGATCAAAACAATATTTAATTGGACCCTCTTTTTATTGTCACCGGAAAGCAAAGCCAATGCCATTCTGTGGGGAATTTTGCCCCATTAAAACTCATTAACTAATGCATATTTTTAAATTCAGTTTTCACATTCGGAAATTTCTTGCCCCAGATATTATAGTTTAAAATTATAGATGAAAACCATATTAGATTCCGTGATATCGGAAATCAAACCCTTTAATAGTGTTCTTTAAACATACATCTTTTTTTTTTTTTTTTTTTTTTTTTTTTTGTGATATAATGCCAAAATTTTTTACATATTAGAATACGAAGTAAATTTTTCTCAATGTACATTTTTGTATGAAGGGCGTATAAGAATTAAAATAATATAATCTTAAGTATAAATCCTCAGTAAATATCAATCTATTTTATAAAATTTTATACTTTTTTTTTACGCATCTTTGTAATTTGTAATATATATATATATCTGTTTATTTTTAAGGCATTAACCCGTTGACGCGCCCAAATTAATTTTGCAAAATATTATTAGCTGATTATTTCACTTTTAAATTAATATAGACAACTGACAGTAAAATATATTAACTGAAACAATTCTTCTGATAGTTTTAAATTTAAAGCCTATCCTCATTTATTGACGTTTAGTGTTCTAACGAGAAAACTTCGAGATACAAAAACTTTGAGATAACAGATTAATTTCCTATTATATGTTGACAAAGATCTCGAAAGTAAAGTATTATAATATATATTATTATTCAACTTGATTTAAGGTAGTATACCTGCGCAAAAAGCAAATATATGTGCGACGAATGAAAAATCATAAAATGACTCTCCAAATTATGAAATAATAATTAATAGTAGGCACGTAAAACTTTCAGGAATCATTTAGAGTGACGCTATAAACTGTCACTAAAAAGCAGATATCATTCCAAGAAACCACAAAAAATATACGTGTCATTTTATTAGCTGTCCTCAAATGAGGGCAATGAGCGCAAACGGGTTAAGGCCGAGACCAAAGATTTTCAAACACATACATATAGATAAAAGAATAGTTATATAAGTTGGATTTGTTTAACTAAATTGTATTTTCTCATAATGTTTGTTTATTTCAGAACTACTTAAATTCTGAATGCCTTGATATGGAAGATTCGCAATATCGTCATTTTGCTTTACAAGTAAATATAAATTCTCTTTCTCTAATACTGCATTGTATTTTTATTTTAAATGTATCATGTTAAAATTTAAACAAAAATATTCATACATCTCGAATTGCAGATAGCCCTGAAATGTGCAGATTTGTGCAATCCTTGCCGTCCATGGGCAATCAGTCAAAGGTGGAGCTATCAAGTATGCCAGGAATTTTACCGGCAAGGTAAGTCCTTGAAATTTTGATTAAAAGTAATCTGGAGAAAATAATTTATTATGCTTATAATATTAGTGACATAATTTATAATTAATTTTGCATGTCACTTGATAACAAATTATAATGTCCAAAGAGGTCTAGTATTTCTTGATTTATGAAAAGAGATCGAGATCACTAACTCTAGTATTTGAAAACAAAATAATATTTAATTTGAAATTAAATAAAATTTGAAATAAAATAATTAAATAAATTTTGAAATTAAAATAATATTTGAAACATTGTTTTTTCTTTCAAATATTATTTTAATTAGTCTCGTTATTTATAATAAACTCAACACTTTTTTTTCTTTTTTTACATATACAAACATCTTTTTCTAATGATGAACTGGAATTTATTCTTTACGCTTACCTTTTGTTACAGTGTCTTGGCTACATTGATTGCAAGCTTTAACATATGTGTTAAAATGTGGATAAAGCATCTCAACTTAAACGATGCTTTTTATTGATATTGATAAATATTCTTGCATGTGATGTTACCTCTATGCATAAATATTAATAACGTTTAAATTGTAGATTTATTCTAAGAGAAGGGTTTATACATCTACATGATTTCAGATATAAGGAAAACAATTATGTTACATTGTTATTTTTAGTTTAAATAAAATGTGGAAAAATACAATACGTAAAAAAAAAAAAAAAAAAAAAAAAAAAACTCAGTTGCAATTTTTTTAAAAATGTAATGAAAACATCGAATTTTTAATGCAAAGTTGAAATAAAAAGCTTCTAAAATCTGGTGTTAAAAGAGGAATATAAGAAATTTATAAAGAAATACGATGATGGGCATAGACACATGACAATAGTTTTAGATCAGAATAACTAAGTATGACCTACATCAGCCGAGAAATAGTAACAGATAACTGCAGTCATATGTCTTACTTGTGCAACCACTTAAGGATCACTTACTTTTAGTAGGTCCCTCCCCAGCTTGCAGCTGTAAGGCATAGTAATTTTCATATTCAAAATGTAATCCTGACTAGTTTCATTGAATTTCGAAATCCTAATAATGCTTTCCTACAGTTAAATAGTAGCAGCAATTTTCGTACCAATTATATGCCAATAAATTTAGATGGGATTTAGATATGGACAGTCAAAATTTAAAACCAGATTTTGTTAGATAGGACTGTACTTAAAAGAGAAAAACAGGGACTAAATTACTTTTGTAATATCAGTTATATTGTGGATATTAAAACCTGTAAATGAGGCAAAAAATCATGCAGGTATAAGTTAGATCATACATGCCGATTTCAATCGATAACAGAGTCTTGTCAGAAAACGCAATTTTCAGCAACTGACAATTTCTACACTTATGTATTATTTTCATTTGATAATATTTAAATAAGTGTATTTGTAGTCAAGTATATTAGTTTTAAGATAGCAATTTTAGTATTGAATAAAAAATATTATGTGTAAACACATTTTAGATAATAACAATCTTGCCTTCTTTTCAGGAGCTTATGAAAGACAGTTAAAACTGCCTTTAACGCCAACCTTTGATTGCAGCAGGACCAAAGTTGCAAAAATTCAAGCTGGTATAAATATGATTTTTTTTTTTTTTTCACTTTGTATAGTTAATTAAAAGAATACATGAGATGTTACTGTTATATATTTTTAGTATTGTATTACAAAAAGAAATCTATGATTCATTGCTTGAAATGTTTCTCATGAAGATTGTGACCATAACAAAATGAAATTAAACTGATTTCATGCCTTCAATACGACCTGTTAAATAAAATTGTTATAAAATCAAGTAAAAGAAATTTTATTAGCAGAAACCGACAGTATTGTAGTTAAAACTATTTGTAGCTATTTAAGTTTTAGGAAGATCTTTTAAAAATTTCTGAACTAAAAGAAACTGTGGCACAATTCTTAATGTGATCACATAGACTGTCTAAGTTAACAAAATGCCAATCTCCACAGAGATCGGTAATCTAAAATATTATAAAATTTTCCAGAGTTTTGAGTGATTGTAGACATTTTTTTTTTTTTTTAACGAAACCATTTTAGTTTGAAAAGCATCATAATATCCAATATACTTGTTCTGTGTGTCATACCGAGATGACCAGTAATTTTTCACAAAATAAGGAAAGTGCTAATTATAAATAACCTTGTAAGTACTCGATTAACATGCATTGCATTACAGTGTAATTTCATTTATGTTTTGTCAAATTATAATCCAATTAGCATGTAATGTAATCGCAAGATAATCCCTATAACATGTTACAAACTGATATTCGGTCAATTTACATAGGATAACAAGTTAATTATTCTTTTATCAAGAAGTATGATTTAGTTAAACCTTTACCGATCACTATTTTCTTTTGAAAAATGCTAAAATAATTTCAAAATATGCTATTAGGCACATAGGTGATCACAAATGTACTCCTGCTCAAAAGTTTAGCAAGATTTGGAAGTGATAAGTTTTTTTCAATTTAAAAACTAATCACTCGATGAAATTTTTTCAAACATTCGGTATTTAAAAAACTGGGTCTTCCTCATGTTTTTCTGTGAAGATTAGTTTAAGACAACATTTAGGGGACCGGTAGCAAATTGAGCAAAATCAATAATGTTTGTGATCACCCTGTATCGTTAAGTGAACGAAATGATCTGTAACTTTAGGATGCGTTAGCACAGACACAGTACAATTTGTAATTGAATTTGTGTGACGATAGCATGTTAAATAACGGAGATATAAGCATTAATTTTAAAACTTTAAAAAAATCAGCATGTTTTTCATTTATAATATACAGAGTTTTAAACGAAAATTATTCTCACTTTCAGATAAATCAAAAAAACACTTTTGAAACAATATACTGCAACCGGAATACAAATATCTTAACTATCTCATGTAATATGAGCATTTTTATGAAAAACGTTTTCACTGCACATGTCCGAAAGATAGAAAAATATTCATTATGCAGGCTGAAAGCTAGGTATATTGGGCAACTTTTGAATAGAGTAAAAATTAAGCGAACTGTCGGCAAAAGAACGAGCTAGATTTTAGATATTTTCCAAGAGTTGAAATTTTATAAGGGGTTTTTCACATGCTGCGTAATTAATTTCAAGATCTAATTATTTCATCCATGCTCCAAAAATACTTTTTTGTGAAAAAACCCTTATAAGTTTGTAACTCTGATATATTTTTGTTTATTTACTAAGATTTATGAGATCATAAGGGGTTTTCACAAAAAAGAACTTTTGCAAAGTGGTTGAAATAATTGGATCTTCAAATTAATTACGCGGCATGTGAAAAACCCTTAATGAAATTTCAACTCCTGGAAAATACCTAAAGTCTAGCTCCTTCGTTTGCCGACAGTTTGCTTAATTTTTACTCTATTCAAATGGCTTTTTGACAAAAGTTGCCCAATATATCTAGCTTTCAGCCTATTTAATAAAAAAATTTATATCTTTCGCGCATGCACATTGAAAACATTTTTCTTAAAAATGAGTATATATTGTGAGATATTTTAACATATTTGTATTCCGACTGCAGTATATTGTTTCAAAAGGGCTTTTTCGATTTATCCGAAAGTGTGAATAATTTTCTTTTAAAACTTTGTAGGTATGTTATAAATAAATAATTTAAAAAATGCTAATTTTTATTTATTTATTTATTTATTTATTATTGTTGTTGAGTTTTAAAATAAATGCTTATATCTCCGTTATTTAATATGCTATCGTCACACAAATTCATCCACAAATTGAACTGGGTCTGTATTAACATATCCTAAAGTTATAGTTCATTTCGTTCACTTAACTATATAGGGTAATCACAAAAATTATTGATTTTGCACAATTTGTTACTGGTTCCCCAAATGTTGTCTTAAACCAATCTTCATTAAAAAAACATGAGGAAGACCCAGTTCTTTAAATACTCAATGTTTGAAAACATTTCATCGAGAGATAAGTTTCTAAATTGAAAAAAGCTCATCGTTTGCACATCTTGCTAAACTTTTGAGCAGAAGTGTATGTAAAAAGGAAAAATCTAGCATTTTTAATTTTTGGGAAAATTTTGGTTTGAAACACCTATATGTTAACCTTATTAAATTCAAATAATTTAATAAATAACCTTTGTAAGTAAACACTGTTATTTGCAGAAACTCATAACAGTTGTTACAGATAAAAATAATGGCATAGCTCTTCATCGGGTGAAAAAAACTAGCCACGAGTGCATCCTCAAAGTAGATAGGAGCACTCGCACCTCTCAAGAAATTTAAACTGACTGCTGCACATGGCTTTCTCTGAAACACTATTTGTAAAACTTCGGAGTAGTGCTGCTATCTATTGAACGAAGAAGGAACAAATGTTTAAAATTTGATTTAAAAAGAAATGAAAATATTGAAAAATTGTTGCATAAAAATTGTTAGGTTTCACTTGAAATCAACGAACGTTTAAAGGTTTATAATCCGTATAAAAATGCAATTTGATTAATTATTCATGATTTTCAAATAAATGCTAATTATGTTTTTTTTTTTTTTTATGTGTTTTAATTGACCTGTTATGCATGTTAGTATAATAAATGAGGAATAATTTAAATTATTCCATAATCCATCGCAAGCTCCATTTTTAAAAAATTAACAACATTAAGAAATGAATAAATATATTTCAACAAAAGAAATTAGTGATTTATGATGAAGTGTCAAAATTGTCTAATTTTCAACGAAATAATTTTTTTATGTATGCAGTAAAACCTCAGTAAGTCCTTATTCTAATAATATTTAACTGAGTATTATTAGATCTATATCTTAATATATATAAATCTCGTGTCACAATGTTTGTCCTCAATGGACTCCTAAACCACTTAACCGATTATAATAAAATTCGCACACCACGTGCAGTTCGATCCAACTTGAGAGATAGGATAGTTTAAATCTCAAATTATAGTCGCAATTTTAATTTATTGCTAATTATTTGTGTGTTATTATTTGACAGTCACAATTATCTGTTAACTCCAAATGATTCTAACAGATGTCGATACCTTTCGACTGGGTTGAAATGAAAGCTGAAATATATTTGGTGCTGCCATCTACACAAAGAATCTTCAACTTTTTAACCTATTAATAAATTTCGTATAATTCAATTATTTCCACTTTTTAAATTTTTGGTGTTAGCATAGCCGGCCACGTGTTACTTAGACTGAAGTGTAAATTGAATTCATATTATAATGAAGATAATACAGTGAAATTAATCCTGTTTTTTACTTATTTGTGCTTCATTGATCAAAACTTTATAATTACGATGTTTGTCCGGGGTAAACTCCTAAACTAAGGAAGTGATTTTGATGAAATTTTGCACACTGTGTGCAGTTTGATCCAACTTGAGAGATAGGATAGTTTTTATCTCAATTTATTGTCACAATATTGTTTTATTGCAATTATTTGTTAATTATAGACCTTTATTAAAGTTGCTCCAAAATATCTGTGAGTTCCATTAATTTAATTGTTGCCAAAAAAAAAAAAAAAAAAAAAAAAAAAATACGAGTTCATTTTCTTTCGACATAAAAATAAATACATTTAATCAAACGTGAACGTTAAAAAATTATAAAAAGTTAAATTATGCATCTCACGAAAATTGACGTCATAATCAATTTAAAGATTTTATACACATTGATAAAGTGCTAATGTAGTTCTATCATAGATATAGTAATATATATAGATCTCTCATCCCCATGTTATCGTAGAAAGATTTTTGATGCCGAAAAAAGATAAAAAATAAAAGCTTTGGAAACAGCCATTAAGTGGTATTGAAAAAAAAAAAAAAAAAAAAGAAAAAGAAAAGAAAGAAAGAAATATGAATTTGAAACTGTATCTGGAGTCTTCCATTCCCCTTTAGCAAATAAATTATTCATAAATTTTATTTGCTAAAATATTAGTATGTATTCCCGTGTGTATTCACTCGGGGAAAGACGGCCATATTTTGGTAAAAACGTCGTCTTTTCCCAAATGAAAAGGAATAACTTTTTTCTCCCCAATGATCACTCTATTCTATATATGCTATACTATACCCAGCAAAACCACAGAAGACGGCCAACACGAGGCCAAGTGCTGGTTGCCAACAGTAGCTGCAGCTGGCCCGTCGGTGGCAAAAGTTACGGTGCCGCAGGGAATATGTTACGCCGGCCGTCAGTAGGCCATATTCAATCGATCCACTGTTGGCAGCCTGCAGTAAGTTAAAAATAAGTTAGTGGGCCAGTGAATGGATCGCTGCTGGCAGCTAGCAGTTTGATGAAAATAGGTAATGGGCCACTGTTGGTAACCGATATTAGGTTGGAAATTGTTAGTGGGCCAGTGCTGGACTACCTGGTGGCAAACATAATTTTTCTATGTTATTGCTGGCAGCCTGCAGTGGGCCAGCTGTGGCAAACATAAAAAATTATATTACTGCCGGCAGTTTTCATTGGTCCTTTATATTTTCCCATTAAAGGCCCGTTTCACTCACCGTCGCCGGAAGCCGAAGCCAATGTTATTCTATGGGAAATTTTCTTTGCAAATAACTTATTAACTAATACGTATTTTTAAATTTTGTTTTCATATTCTGAAAATTTCTAACTGTTAAATTGACGGACATTTTTTAAAAAATTATTTTTTTATTTTTTTTATATTTTATTTTGAAGCTGCAAAATACGAATTTTCAATATGTGAAATTTTTCATTTTGCAAATTCAAAGTAAAATATTAAAAATAAAAAAAAAAATACATTTTTAAAAAAAGTCCATCAATTTAACAGTTGGGAATTTCCTGAATGTGAAAACAGAATTTAAAAATATGTATTAGTTAATAAGTTATTTGTAAAGAAAATTTCCCATAGAATAACATTGCCTCAGACTTCCGGAGACGGTAAGTGAAGAGGGCCGTTAATAGGACAGCAGTGATTTAGTTATAGCTAGTATATTTATTTTATTGGTGATACCTTTAATTTTATTAATGCTTTTTTCTTTTTCTTTCTTTCTTTTCTTTTTTCCCTCTCTCTTTTTTCTGATGAAGTAGCAGCCAGTTTTTTCTATGAATCCAATATTTAATTTGATTTTGTACATATTCATTTTTAAATACTATTTACAAGTATTTGATTCATACACTATGGTTGTAAATTCAGGATTTCTAGTGCAATATATAGGAAATATTCAGTTGATCCATTTTCCTTATCATAAAAGTTTAATTTTTTGTTTTCAGTGCAAACATTTCTCTGTATTACATCTTTTGGTATAAAGGAGTTTATGTTTTTTTTTTTTTTTTTTTTAAGTGTTCAAATTTCAATATCTTATATAAATAAATGTAACTTTACATGTGAAAATTATAAAATATTGAAACAAAAATTGTTATAAAGAGAGCATTGTAAAAAACACCATAAACTAAAAAATAAATAAAATAAAATAAATAAATAAAAATAAAAAATTGCAGCAATTGTTTCCGGTTGAAATAGCACGAAGACCCTTCATCAGGCGAAAAAAAGTGGGCACGAGTGCAGCAAAAGTAATTTGCTGCAATCGTGCTTTTTGTTAAACTCACGAAGGGATGTGTTATTATTTCAACCTAAAAGAACTGATGTATTTTTTTTTTTTTTTTTTTTAGGGGGGGGGAGGGGCGGCAGCAATGATTATGTTCATTTACAAAGTTTTCTATTTATTACTACAGTACAAAATCTCAAATCTGGAATCGTCCGTACCGTGGCCTTTCCGGATTTCGGACTTTTCCGGATTTTAGGTCACTTTCTGATTTACGGCAATAAAAAAACGGACATCTCCATTCCGAACGCCCTTTTAGTTAATAACTAGCTTACGCCCCCGAGGGTGCGATTTCTTAAGAAATTGGAGTATACTCTCAAGTAACATGTACAATACTTTGAACAAACACCATAAAAATTTGCAAACAAAACGCAGGCAGCAACGATTACGCTTTGTTTGCCGCACTCGTACCTACTTCGCTTGCTTGATGAAGGATCATGTTTTCTTTCCATCCGAAACGATTGTTGCGAGTTCTTACATTTTATGGTGTTTACTCTTATTACTTTTAAACACCAATTCTGTGGTGCTTTTTTATTATAACTCTTAAGTATCCAGAAAATCTTGGATATTTTTCTTTTCCCAATTGATAATTTTTTTAGGAAGGCAGATGATCAAGCTTTCTTTTTTTCTCTCTGTGTGTTTATTTTGAAAGTCGCACATTTGAAACCACAGAAATTATCACTGAGAAATCGGCTGTTTAGAATTAATTACGCAGCTGTCAAACTTAACCAGGCCGCCACAAAGAACTTTTTCGTGTTGTTGATAGTCCAATGGAATCTTAACTCCCTCCCCAACTCTCTTCAATGTCCTTGAGTGAATAATTTTTCGACGTGCGATACCGAAAGATGATTTTGCAGTTTTATACAGATGACGTTATTTGAACTTAATGCGAATATTCAGCATTTGACCTGTGCAGATTTATTTTCATTAGGTTTGGAAAGCAGATTCTGAAAAGGGTAAAAGAAGGGAATACAGTTTCAGCTGAAAGGAAAAAAAAATATATATATATCGTTCGGTTGAGTAAAGAGATAACGGAATTAGGGAGAAAAAGAAGAGTGCATTTGTCTTTGTAATTGTAAATATTTGAGAGTTTTATCTGCCAATTACCTATTTAAAAAATATTTTTAGAATTCCATAAAACTCATATGTTATACAGGTTTTCGAGATTTACTACAGGACGCTTGTCATAAAAAGTTGTACAGATAACACAAATGGTTTCAGTATAAAAATGCATAAAATAATTTGGATACATTACAGTTTAAGAGAAACTTCTTATCAGCGCAAGAAAAAATCTGTATACAACGCTAAAATACAGATCAACATAAATTTTATAGATGCAATAAGAAATGGTTCCGATCAAAAATGATAAAATAAATATTTGCGGTTCATTTAACAGTGATGCACAAAATATTCTTATACGTTACGGGAAATTGAGGTGGAAAATATTTCAGTTTCGTAAAAGTGAAATTATTTTTCAAACTTGCATTTAAAAAATAATAATAAATAAATAAATAAAATAAAACAGTTTGTTATGGCTACCACTTTTTATTTTATTTTCCTATAATAGTTTATAGAAATTACATATTAAAATTATTATTCATGAAAATTATTTTCTATGATGGAGATAGGCGATTTTCATTTAAAAGAAGTACAATATACTAAATTTCGAAAGAAAATCCATTTTATAGTAATATATATATATATATATATATATATATATATATATGTATATATGAAGAAATTTTTCGACATTCGGTTTTCGAAGTATTTGCATGTTTTGAGATTCCTGAACACGATTTGACCATTTTTAGAAAGTTTCACTCTGTAAGTGTGTATAAAAAAATTGTGGACCCTGTATCTCACGAACCAACGGACGAAATTTAACCAAATTTGTTATTTAACCAAACTTGATTAAAATCGTTCCCGATTACATTTGTGGATCATTCACTCAACACATGGCTCTATATTTCTTCTTCTTCTTCGTAATTTTCAATATGACACAGTATAGGAAGAAATTTTACATAAATGATTTCAAATAAATGATAATAATTATTATTTTTTTTTTTATTATGAATTAAAAAATAAATATTTAAATAACTAACTACAAACCAGGAAATTTTTTTTGTATAAGTTGAAGAATCGCTCGCCCTTCCCCATGAGGGGATAAATTTTCAATGCTGGTATTTTTCAAAAGAAACTCATCAATAACTTTCAAGTAAATGACTGAATTAAATTTGTGGTAAATTAAAACAAAGTTATAAATTATTTAAAAAAAAAAAAAAAAAAGAAGATGTAGAAGAAAGCATTTTTTCAGAAGTTGGCACAAAATTGATTTTTTTTTTTTTTTTTTAATTATTATTATTGAGAAACACTGTTCTAAAATGAAAATCGTTTGCATGCATTCAGGAAAATGATTTTAACAAATTATTTGCACTACGCGAATTTGCATAATAAAAAATATAGAAGAAAGTTTTGTGGTGCCACATCATACTAGTTTTTGTCAAAAATTAAAAAATCAATAAATTTGCTTTAAAATATCACAGGTGTATAATATAATCGTTCGTTTAAAGATACTGGCGAATTCTTTCCAAGAATACTCATAATGGAAATTTACTCTATCTGGGTGTACTTCTCCCTCAGGGGTGAAGGAAGTGATGCTTGTACATAACAAAAAAAAAAAAAAAAAAAAAAAAAAAAAAAAACGCGGAAGAAGTAAACTTTTTAGACTACTATCACTTTCATAAATTTTTAAGACACAAAGGAGACAGACAGACAATTTTCAAATTATTTTCATCAGAACAACTCAAAACGTGTAAAATCTATCGAAAACCGGATGTCGAAAAGTTTCCAGAATCTAATGCTTTCTTCTTAACTACACTGAAGGAAGAAAAAATAAATAAAACATAAACTGTAGTTATAAGTGTTCTAATAACTTTCTCCCGTCCAATTAAGATCCATAATTTTTATTTTATTAAATCAATTAAAATAATAATAACAATAATAAAATACTAGAAAGTATGCGACTATCATAATTTACTAAAACGGATCAACTGGATATTTGTTATATAGTTCTAGAAATCATTTTGTTATAACAATGGCTTTAGAGTCAAACATTTAAAAAAAATAGTATTTAAAAAATAATACAAAAACAAATTAATAATTGAATTACTTACTCATATATTCTTTTTACGCGATTTTCAATCTCGCACCCGCACCCGCAGACTACAACAACGAAGAAGAACTTCGTATGAAATGGCGGACAGGGAGGGAATTTCAAATCAACAGAAAAAGAATCACAGCGCCCTCTATGCATACAAATTGGTTATGGCCTAATAATTTGTGGCCACAACATGAAAAACATGATGTTGGCCGTGTCGTGATAGCCTGCATAAGGCCAACTGTGTTTATGCCACTTCTGGGCCACCGACCATTTTTCTTTAGGCTTCCATCACTGCTGGCAGCCACAAACGGCCCGCCGCTGGAGTTATATGGGGCAACCGGTAACTGATGGCATGTGCAGGATGCCAGCAGTAGGCCATAACGAGCCCAGCAGTATAAGTTTTGCTGGGTATCTATGAGTTCTATACGCAAGCGAAGTGTGACTCACTGACCGTCTGTGCAGCCAAGAAAAAGATTTCCTATGTTAATTGCCCACTGGATTTTTTGTAAGAAATTATTAAAAATCGAGGAAATTTATTTCCCGATTTTAATCCTTATATTTGGGTATAGATATGTATTAGTTATCACGGGAGTTAGATTGAATTATTTTGCTGTCAAATTGACAAAATTTTAATTTTAAATTTTTAAACTCTGTCGCCCTTGGCTTTTTTTATTATTATTATTATTATTTGGCGATCAAAAGCGTAACACGAAAATATACATGCCAGATGTATGCATTGTACGAAATGTAATATGTATTATTCATTGTACGTATGTATGACATGTAATATGTATTGTACGAAATATTGTTTCATATTATTCATTACTCTTTTAATATAAGTTGTTAAAATAACCATGATTTTTGAAAGGAATTAAATATTTTCGCCAGATAATTTGGCGATATTCTTTTTTTTTCGCCAAGGATGACAGAAATGAAATCTATTCCGCTGCAAAATATTAGTATCTTACATCAGATATTTTATTTAGACATTTGAAAACAAATTTGACTTCAAACTATGATAGAATATTTATCATTTTCCTTTTAATTTGTATATTATTAGTATATTAAAATTTAAAAGCATGGTATATAAAAGGTTTTTTTTTTTTTTTTTTAAATCTTATAATTATTCTTATCTTAATCCTCAATGTTTCCCATCTTTATTGACTTGAATTTACTATTAAAATTTTAACATACTCAAAAACTTCTCATCACTTCGTTAAAATACACTAAACTTTTCCAAAATCTTTTTGTATTTAAAATGATACATGTATTTACTTTAAATGTCCAATATTTCATAAGATTTCCAATTTTAAAGTTTTAAAATATTTATCAAATTTACTTATTTTTCTGGTTTAGCCTTATTGTTTTCCCTTTTATAACTATAGCTGTTGCCCTCTTTAAAATATTTAAAATGATGAGGTCATTTAATAGTAAAATTATCCATTATAGCATATATTATATTTCACTCCTCCATAAAAATTGATTTTAAAATCGTCTGTTTCTTTTATACTTTTATTTTAATAGAATTTTAATAGAATTTAATTTATATATTAGTCATTTTAGCAATTTTATCCAAAGTAGCATTAGAAATAATATATATCACTTCTCCATTAAAATTTATAGGACCCTACAATAAAATTAATTTGTGCTTAATATCAACACTACAAAAATTTTTATCAATCGCTTCCAAATTTTGACCTAAGTTTCAAATCTCAACCCTGTGGGTTTTTACATCGGCTACAACGTTTTCGTCTTTGTTCGTAAATAATAATTTAACTGTACTAAATAGTTTACAGCCGTATAATTCAACGTATAACTTAGTCACAGCAACGCGTGGCCGGGTCTGCTAGTAAATATATAGTAATATCTTGGGAAGTCGTCACTATGATAATATTCAAGGAGATATAAAAGATATATATATAACTAAAACTTCAATAATTCATGAGTTTGACGTGGGGAAGGTAGGGGGGGGCGGTTATGATCATTGTTATTTACATTAGTGATACAACGAACTAAACGCAAGTTTTGTTTATGCGTAACTGCTTACTCTATGCATATATAACGTAAGAAGATTCATTATGATTCATTAAGTTTAATGAGTATACTACACCGTACTTTGTTTAAAAAAAAAAAAAAAAAAAAGTATGATTTGATACAGGATGTTCTTTTTATTAAAGTTTTAAATGAAGTAATTAATAAATATGTTTATTTTCTTAAGCGGGCAGTTAAAAAAAAAAAAAAAAATGTTTAAACGATAATCCGATAACAATTGTGAACGTATAATGCCTTTTAATGTTCAAATAAAAATACATTTACAAAAATCTGCACATTTGATTAAAATTTTTAAAAAATTATTGTATTTTTAAAAAATTATCACTTTAAGGAAAATGAAACTAATTATTATATTTTTTCGAAATAAGTAGATTTTCTAAATTTTAAATGGGGACATGGCGATATCATCTAAACACTTACCTGACTTGTTGTTCAATTTTTCTTTTCACACAGAAGAACTTTTCTAAGATGTATGAAAGCCAGACTATGCTTTTTGAAGTCTCTGGACATTGATACTTTTTAATCAATTTTTGTTCTTACTAGACAAATCACGTGAAAATCGGTACTATTACATTTTTGGAGGTAAGGCCCTCTAAATTTGGAGGCCTTCTGCCAGTGCATTTATGAGGGAATTATTAAAAATATTATGTTAAAACTTTTTCTCAAATAAAACTTAAGCACGAAAATTGTATGGTCATCATCATCAGCAGCCTTTATCAATCCACTGCAGGCTGAAGGCATTTAGTCCGCCCTCCTCCTATTATATATATGTATATTTAAATATTCTGTATATTGCCTAAAATAAGTATTAGAAAGTCTAGAAATTAATGAAGAATAAATTTCATAGTCTTCTTAAGACAATAGCATTAAATAATAATATTAGGATTAAAAGTATTAAATTAAATAAAACAACAAAATACATTTTGTTATTGTCTTTTTAATTAAATATAAGTCAAAATAAATTTGATACCGTCGCAATTATTTCTGAAAAATATAACACATTTTTGAATATATTATTAATATACAATACCATTCATACATTGCAAATATACCATCAGTATAAGATTTGGAATACGCATTTACTCACGATATATGGACGGTTCCGTTGTAAAAGATGTGTAACTCCGTATTTTTTAAATATGTATATTTTTGTTTAATTGTATCACATTTAGTCACATCTTTCATTATAAAAGGGAATAAAGTCCAGTAATTGCGTTAAAATCCCATACATGAAATTACTTGTTATTTTAGAAGACTAAAACTTCCAAATATTCGTAATAAAAATAAAGTTTCTTTGTTTTAACTACAGATTATATATCTTATAATTTGTAATATCTTATAACTCTGATTTGTATTAAACACTAAAAATTGGTAACACTTACTGAATCTTAACTTTTTCCCTTATACATAAATTTACAAAAAAAAAAAGGAACTCGTTATTTCAAATACCATTTTCAAGGAGAAAATTCACTTTTACAATGAACGGACCCATATGTTACACAGACGTAATAAACGTTTTAAATTGCTCTTAAAAATCAAAGATGTTTATATCGGAGTTCGCCTGCTGCTTTAGTAACGATTTATTTATTAGTTAGGAAATATATTTACAAATCACAGATGAGAGCCCCGCCTTTTTTTTTTTTTTTAATTTTTTTTTTAACTGCGATTTTTTATTTTCGATTTTTTTTGCGGGTAAAAATACTATAAGGGTTTCTGTATGGAAGTAGTAGTACCCGTACAGAAATCCTTATCGTGTATAAACCCCTCCCCTCCCCTCTTCCCCCCCCCAAAAAAAAAAAAAAAAAAAAAAAAGTCGGAACTACCATTCCTAACACATTAAAATATAAATAAATAGTAAAAGAAAACTGGGAAAAAATTAATAGAGTAATTTAATCAGAAGCGTTTTAAGAAGTTATTTATTTGTTTAATAACCCTACTATTATGGCAAATAGTTGTAACTTTATCATATCTCACCCCTCAAAGAAAAGTGGCACAACTCAAAAAAGCAGCATTTGCGAAAAATTGACTGAAATTTAACGATAGAGCATTAACTAGTTTAGATATAAAACTAACACAATTGCCTCTCAGATGGATAATTTTCAAGATGCAGATATGCTTTTTTGCGCATGTCGAAAGAATTCATACATACTCTTCAATGATATAAATTCAAAATTGCACTTTTTTACTTGTCACTTTTCTTGCAATCATTTGCGATCACTTTTAGTGCGATATAAAGATGCTAAAATGAGTTTATTAAAGATAAGTGAGGATAAACCCTAATCTTGTTTTTTTTTTTTTTTTTTTTTTTAATTAATCTATCAGTTCCTGTTATTTTATAGCTGATGTATTAGTTATGATGCTTTTGAGGAAATATCTATAGAGTGTGAATATTCCAATCCCTTTCTTTTTTTTTTATTGAAAATATTATATTTTGATTCATTATAAGGAAATAATATTCTTATTACATGCATAAATTTCAGGTATTCTAACTTTGATTAAAAATAAACATTTGAGTTCTTTATCCACTCTATAATCATAGTTCCTTTTGATAAAATATTGATAGAATAAATTTATGTAGTATCAAACCACTAAAAGAATTAAATAACTCATAAAATTCTCGTATGTAAATATTTACAAACGAAAACTCTAATTCGAAATGAAGTGTATAAAAAAATTTTCATATCATTTTATATGCATAAAATTATTTTTGTAACCAATGTTCTAAAAGAATACATAAAACACCATTAATAAACATTGGTGATTATATTTATTCTATAATTTAATGATTAGTATTAAATGAAATTTGAATTTTGTATCACAGATATTTTTTTCTTTTCAGACTTCTTCGAGTTTGTAGTATCACCTCTTTTTGAAACATGGGACCACTTTTTAAAGACTCCTTTGTCAGGCAAACTCTTAGAAAATCTGCATCACAATTATTCTCAATGGCATAAAAGAATGCTTATGATTCAAGAAGCTGAATCTAAAGCAGAATCCCTTGATGCTCCCCAAATAACAATTGATACGTGTTCTGACTCGCTAGAAAATTTATCGATTTCAGAAGATATAGAAAATAGAAACCAGCTGTCCTTAGACCAAGATATTACTATGAAGCAGCATCGTTCAAAGAGCGATAGCGGATTAACTCCAAGACTCCCTCTTCCCCCTAAGGTTCATATGGAGACATACTCCACTGAGGAGCTTCATCCTAGCACAACATTATTATCACTTTCTAGTATCACAAATACAGTACAACTAAGAAAAGTTTATGCTGCCACTAAAGTTGAAAGTCATCTGATTTGCCCAACTGTTTTTCAACCTATCCATCCTAGTTGCAAATCTAAAGAAACTGGTGATGAAACTGGTGATATAGATGATTCTTCTGCACACGAACAATGTTTAGAAGAAGCTTGCCCTGTATCAGCACCAGAAACTGAAGCCATTACAGATAACAATGCTCAAAGTTCTATTTTAACTTGTACAGATGGTTGTGGTACTCCATCTCCGCCAAAAATTCCCACCACGATATTAGGAGTGTGTCATACTAAACAACGATCCCAATCCTTAATTAATGATTCTGAAGTTATGAAATATTATTCTCAGGTACTACAATGTAGGAGAGCTTCAGACTTTGGACCCAGTTCATATAATAAAAGATGTGCACCGGTTATTTCAAACAACTTATCATTCGGTCAAATTCAGCACAATGAGCAACTGCCTTTTCTATGTGATGAAAACACTGTTCAATCATTTTCCACAAATTGTGCAGATGATGTTAATGACTCTAAAAAGTATATAAATGTTTGTCCGAATAATGTTTGCCAAGAAACATCCTGCACTTGTGACAGTGCAGAATCGTACAATAAAACTCCTTCCTGGTGTTGGCATATCAGTCGTAGCTTTTCAGAAGAAAGGCCCATTAGGCCTTCACAAGATTTTGATTCTCCATTACCCTCGTGGCAGGGATCATCATCTAGTCTAGCTTTTAATGGACGAAGTGGTAGAAGAAGCTCAGCTCCTGTAGCTGTTTCTAATTTTGTTGACATTTGTGGTAGTCACCTATCCAGTGTTGGTGAAGTAGATTCGAAAAGTCCAAAAGGAGAATGTGAAGGAACTGCTGCATCTGGTCGGAGGTGGTCAGTTCCATCTGAAACAATATCAGGTTTGTTTTTAAATAATAAGATCACAGGAATTTGTCTACATTCTTTTCAAGAAAACATTGATTCAGATTATTTAGTTAATATTATTAAATAATTCTGTTCCTTTTGATGTAGTTTTTCCTGTTCCTAACTTGAATATGAACAGAATTTGAATCTGCAATACAGTCACTTTCACTTGATTGTTCAGATTAATGGTTCTAGGTCATCACCATAGACTAAAAAATTCCTGTTAATGTTCCAGAAACCAAATTTATAACTGGTAACTGTTATTCCGTTTATAATAACTTTTTTTTAACTTATAGAGAGTACCTCTCTTGATTATATATACAATTTTATTTAAGACTACCTAATTTACAATGCTTGAATTTTGTGAAATTGTTTCAGATTAACAAGAAAATAATTGTTATTTTTTACATCAGTTATTGTATGTTACTAATTTAATTTGTTGTATTTAATGCAGCGTTATCAAACTGACAGTACTCAGAGACCAATAACTTTGGTTCTACTAACTGGATCCGAGTAAAAATGAAAATGCATGTTATGTAAAATATGGGCTGATGTTTTCGATTAAAATAAATAGTTTTACCAACAGATGGAGCATTTTGGCCTAAATCATACACAAATAATTTTTACTATAAAAGCAATAACTTTCGTAAGTACAAATCATTTACCCACACTGACCATGGCTCTCGGCAATAAAATACACGCATTAAACATAAAACTCCTATATCCGAATAATAAATGTCCTTCGGCAGCAATCTTTGCTTATCAGCAGATGAAAGATGTAAGATAAGGAACATAATGTTGCTAGAAAAAAAAGGATTCGAAAATTCACAGAAACTTTTTCTCTAGATGTCTCACCAGGAATAAGACGACTTATAGCTAAGCCGGCCAATGTGGAAGAAATTACAATTGCAACAGCTGCATCATCTGTAAGTTTGCAAAATGTTATCGTAATTGATCGCACTGTAACATTCTTGGATTCGCGGTGGTCAATTGTATGCATAATTTTTAGCAAAAATGTGACGTTTTATACTTGCAGATCATGCAACAGCTGACACCGCAAAATCATTCTGCACATCTCGATTTTCTCTTTTTTTTTTTTGCGTGTGTGTGTGTGTAGGGAGGATGGGGGGGGAGGTTGAGAGCATGCAAGACAGAGGAGAATTGGCTATCGAATATCTTACGAACAAATGAGGCTTTTTTTTCACTTAGATGGTGTGTACACACAACTGCCGCATGCGAAATTCTACCAATTCTCATGCCGTGCAACAACAGCGTTACATTCCTCATATGAGGATTTACAGCGATTTTCCTTCTGGAATCCTACATTTTTGAGGTGGTCATATCGAACGGATTTGTAAAGTGTTCTATCAAAGTGAACTCTGCAGCAAAGTTTAGGAAGACCATGTGCCGGAATTACGGCAGAGGACGTTTGTTTTGTTTCATGCAAGATAAATTTCTCATATGGCAGTACGTACAAAGACGGACTCGAGTTAACTTCCCTGATGAGCATGCCATCTCGTGTAGTTTTCCAGATGCCTGACAAGTTAGATCTCTAGATCTGAATCCATGTGACTTCAAGCTGTGAGGTTTAATAAAAGAACGCGTGTATCACGAACATACGATTAATTAAGCGGAGTTCAAAGCTAATATCTAGAGCCGTGTCTGTCATTTTTATCGCTGTGTTAGGTACGATAATAACTTGGTAATACGTTTTTAAAATGATTTTAACCAGGTAGGCATACACAAAGAGCACATAGATATGTAAGTTAATAAAATTTTCTGTTAATATTTGATTTTTGTGCTCTTATCTTTCTTTTTGCATCATTACAGCGACATATACTGGCGAAATTTGAAACTGTTTTTCCTTTCTCGTAAACCTCAGCCCCGTGATCTACACAACACACATTTGAAGTTCTGTTCGGATCCTGTCATTAAAACCGGAGCTATCGACCTCTGATTACAATCAGTTTATTTTAACTATCCTGTTTAATAAATGTACATTATGAATTACATATTTAAACTTCTCTTGGGGTTATATAAGGCATATCAACTGCTATTAAAAATTGTGCGTTAGTTCTTTTTATTGAAAAGGATAAAAAATCTGTAATTTTTACTCTGAAAAATTTGATCCAATTACATTTATCTTGTAAAATTATTTTCAAAATGGCTTAGTTAAAGAACTAGGGAAAGTATATTTTCTTTTACACGTTTGGTAAAAAATTACGAAGTTCATTTTTTTAACACATGAGTATCCTCCGTATTAAAACTGTTCGGTTGAAACTGCCTAGATTTAATAGTTTTTAAATGTAATACACTTGCAAAATATAAAATTTATTCTACAAAAAGACATTAAATTTATTTCAAATTAAAATTGATTTATAAAAAGAATATATGCACTATTGATTTTACAAAATTTTGGGATAATTACGAGTAGAACATGTTACCTAAATACCCAGAGAAAAATTCAACAATATATATATCATGTTTAGTTGATCAACTGGAAATACTTTTGAAAAAAAAAAAAATTAATTACAGAATTTCAAAAAGCATAGTGTTTTCAGCAGTTTATAATAAAAAATTTTGTGTAAACAATAAATGAATTTTTACAAATGTTTACACATGATTGAAAGAACGTTTTAGTGAAGTCACATATGTTTCAATCCTATTATAAATTGAAACAAATTTTCCCAAGAAATTATACTGGTATCAATAATCCACAAACGACTGAAAATTTGTGGCAAAACTTACTTTATTTGATCATTACTTTCCTGTGTTCTAAGCTGTGATATTTTTTGTATGCCAAAATACTTGATGAAGGTCTTGAAGTGTGCAATTTACACACATAGTGTATTTCAATGTCATCAACAAGCCCTTCTTAAAGAACATAATATTTATTGATGAATGATCACTGAATATTCTTAGAAGACAAGCTATCACTTCATCAGTGATGTAGATTTTATTATAAGTTTTATGTTAGTGGAAAAGCTTTGAATCTGCAGAATTATCATGCTGGGAATCTGTAGTTTTATCATAGCCTTGATATGTAAATGTGTTTTGAAATAATAAATCTTTTTTTTTTTTAATTGAATCAATGTAAAAACTCATTCCAGAAAATTTTTAAGATTTTTTTTTTCATTAAATGAAAGTTGTTATAGTAATACGATGATACAAATCAACATAAAATCTAACAGCTTTGGTCCTCTATTTCAAAATGATATCGCTGTAATACTTTTCCAGTAAAATAGATTTTATCTTAGCAGCAGTTAGATTTTTTTTTCTTTTTAAGTTATATATATATATATATATATATATAGGGGAATGTCTCCGCTTGTGGGTACAGTTTTGATTTTGGCTTATAATTTTTGATAGAGTACATATTATGCAAAAATATGAATACTAATGAAAAGCTAGAACCCTTAGCTAACGTTTGATGAAGTAACTGTATTGATTCCGTCAACCAGAAAAAAATTATTAATTTTGTGAAGTGATCATTTTTTGCCAAAAAAAATGTATCCGGTTGTGGGCACACTTGAAAAATCCGCTAAAAGTGGGAAAATAATAAGAAAAACCACCATAAATACAGAAAACAACAGAATTTATTCATTTCGTAAGGATTCAGTGGCCGAAATAATAACAGAAAATAGTATTTTTCCAATTCTATTCGCCATCTTCTTCGTCCTCCAAATCAGAAGTGCAATGCTTGCAAGTAAAATAATTTGCATGTATATTAGCACACTTCAAATGGATCAGACGATTACACGCGTTGCATTTGATTGAGATGGCTCTTGTTAGGCATAGTGGCAAATGCTTCAAACAGAAGTCGACATTGTCAGATTGTTGAGACTCCAATTTTTAGGGCGTTTGGACGGCGCTTTAAAATGTTGAGTTGCCTTACTTTCTCTGGGCTTCTTCTGGAGGAACTCGGGTGCTGCAAGGAAGTCCATATACTCAGGCAGTTGATTTTATGGATTTTTTATCCACTAAGTAATCCTAACTGGCTTTAAACAGTGCATTTAAAACCATTTCTTTAAAATCGGTTGACTTTTTCTAGGTTGGCATTCCTAAAAAAAACCTAAACATTCATATAAACACTAATAAAATATGTTATTTTGATATAAACGACCATATTTTACAGTTTATAAGTTTGCAAGTCAAACATACGTTCTAAATGAAAAAACAAAGTGTGCCCATAACCGGTTACATGAAAGTGCCGACAACCGGGAATGGCAGCCATTTTTATAATGGCAGAAAAAGCAATTTTCGGTCCACATTTTGGCTGAATTCGATATTGCATCACAAAATATAAACAATATACTGCATAAATATACCTTGCATTTACATTTTTGAATTAATTCACTTCGATTTATCGCATCCTGAAAATATTCACAAATCACTTTTGTGTCGCATTTTCTCAGATATTTTATTTCGATGCTTGCACTTACTAAGAAAATGCATCTGTTCACTTTGGTGTTAGCACAAAAACTGCGTACTGTCACAATACATGTTTGACAGTACTCAAATCCACCATATTTGCTTTTTGTTAAATGATATGATGGGGGGGCCCATAACCGGAGAATGCTCATAACAGGAGACATTCCCTATATATTAACATATAAAGATTAACAGAGAAATTTTGACTTATTATAAATTTTAACAGACAAAATAATAACTATTTTACTTACTCTTACCTACATTTCCAGAACTTTGTATATTTATACAAGAGTGAAAATTCTTATATGTTGTCAATAATTAATATCTTGTTTTTTTAATAATCCCGAAAGGAAATTATTTTTTGCACATAACATTAAAAATAATAATAATTAATAATAAATTTTAAAAAATATATATTTGCGTGCATAATGACATAACTAAATTGAGTGTTTCAAAATATTACTTTTTAGATTATTAAAATAACAAAAAAAGTATTCATTGGTGATACATTCCTTTCGTTTATTCTTTTTAAATTGCAAAATTAAATAAAAATAAATTAATCGTTTATCTTTGCTGTTTTTAACTGATTTCTAATGTAATGGTATATTTAATAAATCTAAATTTATTAGAAATATAAAATTTGCATTATGTATTATTTTACATGCTACATACCACTAAGAATAAGCGACTCTTTCATGACTGGCTGGATTATTATCAGCTAATATAATTAATTGCAATTAACTAACATAATTAATTACAATTACTGAACAAAATAAAATATTTACAGGAAGTGCATTCATAATATAGTTGAAAATACTTCAATTGCACTTATTTTTAGAAATTAATTTTTGTATTTTTGTTCATTATAACTGTCATTATTCAGTGAATTGGATCGTATTTAAAAATAAACAGTTATTTTTGTTATTTAAAAACTGATGCTTATATATTGTTAACAGATTTTAATACAATACCAACTTCCAGTTAAGCTGGAGGCTTTTTGAACAAAATCGTTTAGTTAAGTAGAATGTGAAAGTAGAGAAATTCTACGTTTCATAAAAAAAGGTTCGTACAGGAAAAAAAAATCATTTATGTAATTAAATAAGTATTCGTAACATTTATAAGATACGCTTTCTTTAATTTTTTCGCAAACAATTATGTAATTGATATTGTATTCAGAAATATCGAAAAGAGAAAAGTTATATATTTTCAAACTTAAATTTAATATACCTTATTTAAAAAATAAAGTAATATGTATCAATTAAACAAAAATGCAAACGGTTTTACTTAAATGCTAACGTACTATTTTAAAATTTAATTATAATTTGTGTCTTCACATGTTGCTAAAGGGTGTTACCTCAGGGAACTTATTACTTTTTTACTTGTAAATATGTGTATATTACAGTCGGCAACAGTAGTAAGAAAGCAATGTTGTTCCTTCTTAGAATATGCGAGATTAGAAACGGATAATTTTTTTCATTAATTATTATCTTATACTGGAATGTGATTTTCATTATGGTGAGTATTTTTATTATCTCTCAACAGTGTTACCCACTTTTAGTTCATATTTTTTACAGTATTAAAATGCCCAATTAGACAATAGTGTATATTTTGTTTAGGAACTAATAGGCCTAACTTAATTTTCATAAAAACATTTAGAATTTATTATAGTAAAGAAACCTTTAGTAAATCTCACGAGTGTTACTCTCATGAGTGTTACTTGATAAAGATAACACTTTTGAGATAATAGTAACACTCATGATTTAAAGTAATCAATTTATAAATAAATGTACAATTATAGATATTGCATTAGCTTTAACTCATAAGTATATTAACCCTTTCCCTCTCGCTCCCGTGAAAATTACGGGGTGAGTTTTCGTTTTCTATTTCTCGTGCCCGTGATATTTGCGAGTTGGAGTATTCAGAAGAGACGCACTAAAAAGATTTAAAAACAAACCATTTCTGATACCCGGAATATTTTTTTATTTCTTATTTTACATTCTAGATGGAAGTAAGACTATTTAAAATGAAATTAGAGATAGTAGGGTTTTTTTTTTAACTGTCAACACTATGCAATTTTAAGCATTTGTAATACTTTTTTTGTAATCTCAACTCAGTTAGTCTTTTAAATGTACGCGGTTTTGTGCTCAGTTTTTTTTTTTTTTGTGTGTGTACATTATGTTGTCAGAATCACAAAGTGACTCCGATTCTAATTTAGTATAAATATACCTGACTGAGATACGTAAATAAGTGATATTTATGAAAGTTCGAATAGTGAATCTGAGAACAGTGTATTATACGTATAGTGTTGTATTATATGTAAATTTCTTTACATAAATTTCTTTTTTATTGTTTAAAACACATATCTTTTTTTTATTATTATTATTACTGGAAAACCAACATTCAGTCATAATAACGTTTTCCTACAAAATTAAATTTTCTTCATTTCAAAACACAAAACATTCTAAAAATTAAAAATGAATACATGTATTGTTCATACACTTTATTTTATGCAGTTTTCTTGATTGAAAAAAATTGGCACTTTTTTTTACTGTTTTCTTGAAAATTACGAGATTGTTAAGGGATTAATTCATAATTCAGAAATACGTTATTTATTTATTTGTTTAAAAATAAACTAATATAAAATTCTAACATGAAAACAAAACAATTTAGAGTATGTTTTTTATGATGCACAATTTAAGGCTGAAAATTTATTTTCAAAGCATTACGAATTTTCTAATTTGCTTTTAAATATCTAGAATATTTTTATTACTACATTTTTATTAACTTGTTTTCTTGTGTCTGCCTGTTCTGGTGGAATTTTAAAAGCTATTTTAAATTAAATTCCCGATGAGTTAGAGACTTGAAACTTTAAACTTAGTTCAGAACTAGATGGCTCAAGCAGTAATAGAATTAAGGGAGGTTCCTTGGAACCCTGGTCCCAATTCCAATTAAAATATGATTTCATATTTTAACCCGACGATTTCGAATTTTCGTTTGAGTTAAAAGTGTACATACATGTATAAACCCGAGGGCAATGCATGCTCTAAAGCAGTAATGGAATTTAACGAAATTTAGACATATTGGAGTATGTCAATCGTCAATAGATAAAGACGGGCAAATAAAAGTTATATTTTTAAGTATTTCGGAAGAAAACAGTAGTTTATGCAAGTTCAGTGAAAATAATATTGCTTTTATAGACTTTAAGCAAATCATTCGCGTACATCCACAGTCTAAATTTAAATAAAAGAGAATCGTGTTTTCTATAAGTTTCACGAAGAAATTGGTAGCTTTGAACAAAATTTAAGAAAGTAAATGATGATATTGTAATCTATTATATATATTAAAATCTATTGTAATCTATTCCATTTATTTAATATAACATAATAATTAAGTTGCAGTAGATTTTGAATTTTAATCTATCTCTTTCTATATAGTTTATTTTCCCTCTACATAATTATAATAGAACTGTTGATTTATCTCAAGAGTGTTACTGCAGCTAAATATCAGTTTTGTATTAATAAATTTGCTAGTACATGTACATAAATTATTTTGCTGATTGAAACTTTTTAATTGTTCGATGTAGTTGCATCGGAAATCTCAAATTTGTCATTAAATACATTTTTATTAGATGTTAAAACCTTTGTTTAGGAAAGAAAGTAACACTCATGAGATAATCTCTGTTTAAATACCAACACTTATTATAGTAAATAAATATTAATACCATTTTGACATAAACCAAGTATTTAAAATAGACTAAATTAGGTTTGTAAATTTAGTTATTGATACAAAGGAATTTATAGAATGTTTCTTATTGGTAACACTCATGAGGAAAACAGTTGACTTGCCAAGACTCTTTTCGAATTTTCTAAAATATAAATAAATAAAAAACTCATAAATGATCACCTGTTTAGAAAACTATAAATTACAAGGAATTCATTCATGTGTAAGTTTTTGTGTTTAAGTCGATTTTTCAAATTTTTTAAAGCTTAAAAGCGGAAATTCATTTGAAAATCACCCACTTAATAAAAATTTATTCAACACTCTACAATATATAGAATAAATATAAACACAACAACGTTATACGGAAAAAAACAATTAAATATTCATAACACATTCATTAATAATGTTTTTATGCTTATAGCAGTGATGAAATTATTATTATTATTATTACATAAGTTAAAATATGGAATTTATAATATAAAAATATTTTCCTAAATAGTGCTTAAACAAGTTAATATATAAACATAAATTACCACTTAGAATTATAGAGTAAGAAAATTTTAAATATATTACATTAATAAGATAGATTAGAAATTATTTTCAAATTATTATTTTCATAGGAAGTGACATCACGTTCTAGTACGAAAATGTTCGATCTCGACACGCATGGCTCTTTGCTTATATCTATACACTCGCAGTGACCTCACGTACATAAAGTTCTTTAGGATATGTATAAAAAATGATTATTTAAACTTAATCTTTCCACTGACAAAGTACCCATATTTAAAAACAAAAGGACATTTTGTACCAACCAACCAACCATTTCATTACTTATTGTCTAGATTATAATAACTGTGTTTTTTACTTGTGATGTACAATAAAACCTCCCTAAAAGTGTCACCTACCGCACCATAAAATACTTACCCTTTAAGGAAGTGGTCTTTTAATAGAGGTTGATTAGAATGTCATAATTCCGACAATAATTCTATAAACTAAATGGTTTTAATCATTCAAATTTGCATTGCTTCTCTATATAGTTTACTACTAATCATTAATACCCAAGTTAAAATCCATGCTAGTACCAGCAAAGAAAATAGGCTAGTTATTGCTATGTTTTGCTTTGTCTGCTAGATTTTCATGCTGTTATATGCTTTATAATGCTAGCCAGCAGATAATGCTATATTAGCTAGCTTACACAGCAATAGCACGACAAGCTATATACAAGCATTTTATGCTTATTTGTTGTTTAAGCTTTTCCAAAGCCTGGAGAGGTATGTACCTTAACAAGCTATTATGTGCTTTTCTATGCTTGCCAGCGTAATATGTTATGTCGGCAGCTTAAGTAGAAATAGCATGGCATGCTAGATGCCAGTGAGAAGTGAGAAAATAGCAACAAAAAAGCATCTGTTGGTTGTGAATTACTGCTAGTATAGCAGAAATTTCAAGCAAATAGTAGTCATAATTACTGCTGGACCAGCAACATACTATTCAAGCAACAGAAGCTGGATTATGTATGCTGGACAAGCAATAAACTGTGCCAATACACACCATGACTTGCTGGTAATTTTGGTGAAACCAGCAAATATTTTTGGTATTTTATGCTATTTTACATGCTGGGATACAGCATTTAATGCTAGACTAGCAAACAAATACCAGCAAGAATTTTAACTTGGGTATTGATCTGTTTGAATTATAAAAGTTTTTAGCAATAATTCTGTTTTGTAAGAATTGTTTTACATACCAGAACAAGTTGTTCAGCATAACACATTTTCCGTGTAGAAAAAAAAAAACTCTATTTGTTTATAAATTTCCACTAAATTTTCATGGCAGGAAATACCAATTTTAACTTTTACTTTTTATTCTTAGCTAAATTTTATGTTTTTATTTTGAAATCTAGAATCAACGTTACTCATTTAGAGATTTAGAAACCATTACATTTAAATATATTAGCTAAATAATGGCATGACAATAAATTCACTTTTCCAGGCTTAAATCTTTATCTCTAAATAAATAGATTCGGAAATATTAAGTCTTGTCACTTATTTTCTCTACACGTATGTTATTAATATATACATAGAAATTAACCTCAGTTAATATAGTAAACAGTGGTCAGTCCAAATCATCAGAAAATGTAAATCATTTGTTTTGCAAAATGTGACTCCTAAGGGAGATACACAATTACATACTTGCCAACATCCTAATTAATATTCCGTAGTATTATTGGGAGGTGCCGGGTTCGATCCCAGGTCGCGCTCATCGACCTAGCCGTTCGGAGTTTTCCGTGGTTTCCTCCGAAACTCGCGTAAATACGGGCTAGGACCCCTTAGAAAGACCCCCACGGAGGGCATTCCCCCCTAGGCCTAGGACACATCAGGAGTCAATCGGCCTTAACTCCTACAACCAACCAACCGTAGTATTAGTCCCGCCCTTTTTTTCACACCAGTAAATTTTTAAAATAATAGTCTCCAAATGCAATTACGATTCAATAAGAAGAAAAATACTCTAAAATGATACTGGTATGAAAAAGAAGGCGAGGCTAACAATGCTACGGAATATTAATTAGTATGTTGGCAAGTATGCAATTATACGTACATGGAACTTTAATGGACTTTTAACTAGTCATATGAGGAAAATTTTAGCACAGGTAAAAATTGGCCCTAAAGCGAGGTGGTCCTCGAATAGTGATGGATTTATGGGTGCCAGCAGATGTGGGAAAGGCTCCCTTCCCCTTTCGATAGATTTTCAAAATACATTTAAATTACCTTTCCTTTTTGTTTAAAAGTGTTCCTAATAAAATATAAAAAAGCAGACATTTTAACGGAATAAGATAAGTGTAAGTAGCAGGAATTTTAAGACTACCAAAAAATGCCTGTTTTAAATTGTGGCTGATGATGTTAAAAATTAGGTTAAATAATACAATAAAAAAATATTGGTATATTATCCTGCATGAATTATTAATCATTCATAAAATAATTCATACATTATGATTATATTATACAGTCCATATTTATTACAATTACCCAGTAGGAATTGTTAAATCAAATCAGTTAAATTACATTACTTCTCAGCATAAGAAAGAAACCTCAAAACTCAAATAAATCCAAATCTTAAATTGTATATTAATTTCTTATGTGCCTGTTTCATTCTTAAAATTACCTAGAAATGCTGGTTGAATTAAGTACCAAAAAAAATAAGAGAGTATGTCGAAGTTACATTGTTTTGAATCATATTACTGTCTTCCATGACATTTTCCATGATTTGAAATTTTTTTTTTTTCGAAAAACTGTGTATCAGTACTGATAATGATGTCTTTTGAAGGAAAAATTGCTCTCTCTCTGTATATATATATATATGTGTGTGTGTGTGTGTGTATAATATATACATACCTAAATTCAAAGAAGAAAAAAATGCTAAACTTTATTGGAAATGTTAAAGTATAATTGTGCTACTTAACTCACGCACACATGAATTTTTTTTATTTTAATTCAAAGGATCTCTCCCTTTCTATATACAGGGTGGTTATAGTTAAAATTCTGCTTTTAAATAGCATCCAGTAGCTAAAACACCAGGACGAATTGCCATCAAATTTCTCATGGGGACTATTCTGGACATGCGCTTCAGAAATTAAAAAGAATAATTAATATTTGTTAAATGGTGCTTTACATAAAAAAGACAAATTTAACATATGGAATGATCCACAAACGATAAAAAAAACTAGGCTTTAACCCTTTGAGGGGAAGGTAATTTTGTTCATTTAAAATCAAAAGTCACCATAATTTGCGAACAATTTTAGAAGAAAAGTAATAAATGAAGTTTTTTCCTCTGAGCTATTTGTTATTATGTTTTGTAATTATTTTATTTGTTATATTTTACAGTAAAAATTTATAAAAATTTTCCGGGTTGATTTTTTGAGATATATTATATTCCACTGCCCTTCAAAGGGTTAAATGTTGAAATATAGCTCATACATTCTGTATAAGTCATTTCATTTGTTATATTTTCAAATTTTGCTTGTGAAGCGTCACCTAGGGTCATGTTTTAACTATTTTTTTTTTATCATTATTATTTCTTGTGCTTATTTCATGCATCGTACACAGTTGGTGACAAACCACTCGTCCGTTTTAACTACAGGATGCTGCTTATAGCGGGTGTTTAATTAAACCATTCTGTAAATATAATTATATATATAAAATAATGAGCAAAATGGCACAATACTAATTAATAAAAGCTAACGTGTTATAAATTTATTTGTAGAATAAAATGCAACGTAAAATTATTCTCAAAATACGTTTATTCTTTCGTCAAAATCCTTTTGTTTGAATTTCCAGCATGTGATTTTCCTCAAGATCAATAGTGGTAGGGATGAATTTGTTTCTGTACGCACTTTTCAAACGCCTATGATGACGATGAGTGCAAAATAAAAGAAAAATTTGATGTAATGAGAAGTCATTGAAAAAGAAGTACAGGGCAGAGAAGAAATCAAGATCAAATGCAAATTATTGTCACACCAGTGGCCAAAAGTGTCTTCTCTCGAGCTGGTAGACAGAGATGCCAGGTTCAATTCCAGGTTGAGTTTGTCGGCCTAGCTGTTTGGAGTTTCCGATTTTTTTTTTTTTTTTTTAACTCGCGAGAATACGGGCTAGAACCAGTGTTGCCAGATCTGGCGGATTTTTTATTCAATAATCATCAATAATTTTGAGAAATGATATTTGATACACATAATAGACTATAAATCTTCGAAGTGATTAAGCAAGCATTACAATTAAAAAATTATTGGTGATTATTGACTTAAAAAAATCCGCCAGATCTGGTAACACTGGCTAGAACCCATTTGAAAGCCCCTCCCTCCTAAGGAGGGTACTCCACTGAAGCCTAGGTCTATAGGGCAGACAATTGGCCTTATTTTCTACATTAAAACCACCAAACGTAAAATAAATTTTTTAGGACTTTCGCAAGTATTGATGAGGGAGGTGGGAAAAAATAAAAAAGGAAGGAAAATAAGAAAAAAGTTTTATACTTTCTTTAAAAGAGTAAAACGACTGCAAAAACAATTATATTTTTCCAGGTATTGGATATTGAAAACGTTGATTTTAATAGTTCATTAATAAAAGTTTGTAAAGTTTTCAACATAAAAATGTTTTATGAAATTTTTTTATCATGAAGTTCTTTTATTGAAATGCATGACATTTAATTTTCGGCAATTATAATGCATATTTACAGTATGTATTAATTATTGTTTAAATTGTGTGTTTTTTTTTTTTTTTATTATTATTATTATTATTTATGTAATATTTACAGCATGCTATACGTTTGCACATTTCATTCAAAACCATTGAGGAAGCTCTGTTGTTTCATAATTTTATCTGCAAAATGAGTTGAGTGGGTTTAACGTTATACTATAGCTATGCAGTGGGCAACTGACGACGGTTTATAATTCACCCCTAGAGGTGGTCCAGAGACTTGTCATCACAATTTTGATTCTCTGTGAAGGGAATTATCTGCAAAATGACTTAATACGCCCAAAAAAAAGGGGGGGGGGGAAGCTTCAATTAAGTCTTAAACATTTATCGTAGTAAAAATATTTTCTGTACAAAAATATAAAATAACTGTACAGTCGGTAGCAAAAGTATCCGAGCACTAGCCAATAATTCCGATATCAAAAAATAACACTTAAAACTGTTTTGTTCAATAAATCCTTGTCGAATCATGTTCTTAGACTGACTAAGAGCATGACTCGACAAAGATTTATTTAACACAGCAGTATTGAATGTACTTTTTTTAGACAGGGATTATTGCTAGTGCTCGGATACTTTTCCTGCCGACTGTACATGTTTAAGGTAAGCATTCTGATATCCCTTCTTCCGCGTAATGTCAAACAAGGATTTTTATTTTTTCCTTCCAAAAATTTTCTGTTTGTGTCAGTCTTGTAGAAATATTAATAAGAATACTTTTCTTTAATCGCTAGGGGGCTCCGCTCACCAACCCCCGAGGGAGGCTTAGGCACCCTCGACTCGCTTCCCTTATTAAACCCTGCGGGGCTCTACCCGCCTACTCACAGCTTTATATTTCCCTGAATATTAATAGTGCATTCCATAAGACAAAAGCGGAACAATGTTATAGAAATCCCCATATTTGATATATCATTCAAATACCCAAAATATTTAATAATATAACTTTTTTTTAATGAAGTAATAGATCAAAAATCATTTGTTTTAACGTTCGACAACTTAAAAGCAATTTGCCGCTGTTTTGGGCGAAGCATATGCTAGACACACAAAATGAACCACGACGGCAGTAATTTTTTTAGAATAGAGAAAAATTCACAAATCCTTTAGTGTTACAGCTTTCACATTTGCAATCCTGTATCTTTCATCCTTCTTTTTCCCCCTTGGATGACGTATGTAGCACGTACAGGAATTTGCTGCTGCATACTTGACTCATCGGAAAATATTGTATTCCACTGTTGTACTTTTCAAATTCTAAAATTACGTGCCCAAAATGAGTAATTTCTTTTCCATACTTGCAGCAAGTCGAGGTTTCTTGCAGATATATGGCAACACTAAAGCAAAATGTGTGATTAAACTAAAGTTAATGTCATTTGCAGCAAGAATAAGTCTAATCTTGTGTTAGGTGGTGATTGGTGATCGTACATGATCCTTATCACACAGTCATCATGTACATTCGTTTCTCTTCGGCGGATATTTCTCTTAAAGTCCATAAATTGCCACAAAATAGTATATTTATTGATACTTTAGCGAGCAGATGTTCACATCACAGATTACCACACAGATACAGTGAAGCTAAAACGCTAACCGGGACGATAGTAGCACCACTGAAGTCAACTGAGGATAACTAAGAACTTTCACATGTGTTAGGTCTAGAGTCTACATGAATAGCTTCTTTGATTAAAAATTGTTTCCATTTCGCGAGCAGTTAGCAGCAGGTCAATATATAAAGTTGTTCGTTTTCTTCACTTTCTGTTTTTGAATTCACAAAATCATACTCAAAACATTCAAAATTATTCTTCTAAGAAATAAAATTAACTTTTATGATGTTGAAAAATAAATTTTCCCAAACACATTCACATTTAAGTACAAATAAATTTTACAAACTGTGATTCTGAAACAGCAGTATGAAATCATTGAATATTTAACATTGCTTAGTTTAAATAATACAAAATGCTTTAATAGAATTTTTTTTTTTTTTTTTTGCTTCATCTATATTTTCAAAAGTTATTTGCTTGATATTTAGTACCGTCTATACTCGCGTATAAGTCGACCCCTAAATTTGAAGAAAAAACATGCTTAGTACCAGTATTTTAGATCAGTTTTCTCTCCCTTATTGTATTACAATTAATTTTGTGATTATATAAGGTGAAGAAAACAAGTTTAAAATACTGGTGCAAAACAATTTTTCCTTTCGATTTAGAGGGGGTGGGGGGGGTGTTAACTTATACTCGAGTATATATGGTAATTTCATTTTAAAAAAGTAATTGATAATCAAATTTGTAAACAATAACAAAGCTACCAAAAGAAAATATAGGTACAATAAAAATAAGACGAGCGATTGCGTAAGCTAGAGAAACCAAGAGACTTACAGTCGTTGCCCACAGAGTCACTATAGTTGCTTTCTTGCTTACTATTGAATATACGGAAGTGTCCTATCTGTATAGTAATCTGTAGCTCATATTTGCCTTCAAACTTTATGCATGATTACTATTTCTGTCCTTTTTTCAATAGCAAAACAATATATATATACATATATTTTAATCCATTACGATAATTGCACAATAACACTGTCTACGACAAAATCCAATAAACAAATCGCGCTAAGCGAGATGAGGGTACATTTATTTACGGCAGTAGAAGGCGTCTGATGCAACCTGCATGTGAGATGACTTAATTTACGAAAATATGGATGTATTATAATACTGATATTGACTACGGATCGTCAAACTTTGCAAACGAATGGAGTTATTGGAAAATCGTTGTGTTTAGACGTTTTCAGACAGTTTATTCCATCATTTCTAAAACTTTTTATATGAAATTTTCGAACAATAGGAGAAAAATGACATATAGTTATATATTAGGGGAAAAAAGCGGTTATATTTCTGGTGATGGAATGCTATGCCAAACTTTCAAGCAATAGAGAATATTTATGCATTTAAATGCAAACTTTAATTAAATATTTTGCATATATTTAGATACGCAAATAGATTTCATTCAGTATTTTTGTTTGATTCAAATGTATCAATATTTCTATTAAAAATCAAAGAATTAATCATTACTTTACCAATTGTCATGCTTTTTAACCCTTTTTCTACTGACCGTATTTTAAAGTACAATTAGTTTAAAAGGAGTATAAAATAGAATTTATGCAAGAGATGTCGAAGGTATTTATAAAAATAGAACGTATATACCGCCTTATTAGTCTCACTACAAGGCTTCATGTAACCACTTATGTTCCAGCAAGGATTTTATAGGTGCTCTCCCTCATTTTGTTCGGCATTTTTCACGATCTTCCGGAGCGTGATAACTCATTCCTTCCTATATTACCTCAAAAATCTTCCATCAATCGTAGAAAAATATAAGAAACATAAAAAGTAAATAACTTTTTACACATTTTTAAGGTTGATACCTTTTTCAACCTCTATGTGCCAGTGATACACTAAAAGTACTTCCTCACAAAATACTGATTAATTACTGTGATGAGGTGATATGCATATTTTTTGTTGCATATATCTTTAAAAAGTTTTTTTTTTTTTTTTTTAGTTCCAAATATAAAAACTAGTATAGAAAATTGTTTTTTTTTTTTTTTTTTTTTTTTTTTTTTTTTAAATAGGTGCTTCATTCTAATTTATATAATAACTATTCAAATCTTCGTGTTGCCACTGAATCCAAAATTACGCATGAAAAGCAATTTTTGATTTCTCTTTAAAATATCAAACGATTCCTATCCATTTTGTTTTCAATTACCATTTTTTTTTTTTTTAAGTATTTTTAAAAATTATAATACTACTTTTTTTTTCCCCTCAGGTGTACAGTTCTCTCGCATCGCTTCTAAGTTAGATAAAAATTGTATTCCTGTACACAGAATTAGAAGATGTAGTTGTGGAACAATAGACACTTCCAAGGCAGCTTCTACCACAGAATCTGGAAATAAAAATGAAAATATTTCATCAGTATTCAAGCCCAAAGATTTTAGTTGTAATAAATGTAAGTCACGTGCCACAAAAGGAAGTGACAAACATAAAGCCAATTCTGACTCTGTTTTACCATTTCATTCATCTTTGCCTCAATCACCTGTTCAAAGAAGGTCATCTTTGCCATCAGAAATACCTATTGCTATTATGTGTCATGTGTCTAGCCCAACTCGTACTAAAAGCAAAGGCACAGGTGAACAATTTTTATTAACAAAAGATAAACGTAAAACTGCAAATCAGTCAAATTTATCGAACCGTGCTCATGAGCATGAATCTCCCAGTGATCTCTTAAGTGTACTTATTGGGCCTCCTGGCATGCTCAATTCTATGCATGGAATCGTTAGTGGTCAGACAATCTGTGAATTGCCATGTGGGGCTCAAGAAACTTCGAGACGTAGATCTGGTGGCTTAGAAATGTTGAGTGGAGTTTGGAAATCTCGAACTAGTGATGTAATAATTGGAGTCAGCATGGCTAGTAAGTTAAAGCTCCGAAGCCAACTTCTTCAAGAATGGGCTTCATGGAGGACTGAGGAAGGTAATGTTAAACCAGCAGAAAGTGCAAATTTAAGCATATCTGTACTTGGTCAGCAAAAATTATATCAACCGAGAAGAGGTTCTGTACCTTTAAATGTTTCTTTGTTATCTTTAAGCTCAGGTAAGTGACAATAATTGCATGTTATGAACTTCACGGAGAAAAAATTTGATTTGTATAATGTTATTTTAAAATGTATAGTTGGTATCTAAATGTTGTATAAATGATATTTGTACATATTTTGAGAAAGTTCTTTAAAAATATTTGAAAGGTTTAATGAAATCATTTTATAGAATCCATGTGGGTTGAAGGAAATAATTCAATTAAAACCTTTTCATTCTCTAGGAAATATTTTATGAAAAGAACCTGAGCTTTACAATTTCACAAATCTGTGTTTATGTTTATACATATAAAGAAATGACTTTCACTATCATATTCTTGAATTTACACTCAACAGTGGATTCTTTCCTCGAATATACCAACTTTCAATTCAACCGAAGAGCTTTAAAATCTTTATAATTCAAGGATCAATGTATCATTTGTTGCAAACTGCTTAACAATAATCTTTCGTTTTAATACTGTGCAATATTCAATACTTAGCTTATAATGATTAAAGTCATGTTTCAAAATATGAACAAACTACAAAGTTTTACTATATACTTATTATTTTCTTTTTCTTTTAGTTTACGTTACGTTTACTGAAGACTAACATAGATTGTTTAAAAAAGAGCAATATATATTTTTTACCTTTCATATATATATATAAATTAAAAAATCATCTGTACACTTATGTAAACGCCAAAATCAAGGCAATGAAAATTATAATTTACCTTTTCAGAAATGTGCTTCGACAAATATGTTCTAATATTTTTCCAGTCAAATACTTCGATCATCATAATTTTTTAGCACATGCTAGACTGCATTTTTTAAAAATAGTTTTTCACTTACAGCAGACGTATAACTTTGTTTTTAATCATTTCATAGATTTGTGAAATAACACTGATTTTGACTAAATATTTGAAGTATGGTTGTAAACTTGTCATAATGTAGTGACTAGAAGGGGAAAAAATGTGTCATTTTTATATATGGTATTTGAATATGCTTAATTCATTTTGTTTTCCCTTCCAAAATAATTAGAAAAATAAAAGATATCTTTTAAAAAGGCTCAAAGTAAAACATGTTATTTTTTTATCACCGCCTCCCCCCCCCCCCCTCTCCCTTCCCAAATGTTTGAAATTATTAAACTATTAGAAAAACTGTAAACTTTTAATCAAATTTCTATTGTATTTTCTTCAATTTCTTGTTTCGTGACAATTATTTTATGATTATAAAAAGAAATTTTAAAACTATGCATAGGGATTTACTTGTTTTCCTATAAACTTATTTTTTAATAAAATTCGCCTAAAAAAATCAATCTAACTTTGAAAAAAAAAAATCGTACTTTATTTATAAGTATAAATAACAAATAAGTAATATCTTGCAATCATTTACCGTAATTTCTGGTAGATACCCCGCAAGTTATATAATCCAGTTTTGCACCAGAAATTTCAATTGATAAATAAATTTATATTTGTACGAGCTCTTCCTTCGAAAAAGTATAGATTTCTCTATTAAATAAAATTTCTCGTGAAGAAATGACACATCATACCTGCAGGTTATCTACCAGAAATTATGGTACTTATTAAGCATTTGACAAATGATATTAGGATATCGATGGATACTAACATATAAAAAAATTACGGCTATAATTACTAATTTTTTTTTACTGATATGCAAGACTGAAATAATCTGCGAAAATGATTTTTAACTTAATTTTCTCTTTATTTTTAAAGAATAACATTGTTTAAAGTGTAATTATCTTTCTTGCAAATTCTTAATAGCATAACGGTTTTTTTTTTTTTTTTTTTTTTTTTCCCGCTTGGAAAGAGGGAGCATCGTTAAAGTTTCATATATTTATTAAAATATAAAATGGAGAAAATTCTTTTTCTGCTGTCAAAAATATAATTTAATAAAATGTAAGACTGTGAAATTTTCTCAAAAATAATTTCAAAACGCTCCAAGATTTTAAAGTAATATCATTGATATATGATTAAATTTTAACTACTACTTTAATTTCATCGCTTTGAAAGGAAAATATTTTAAAATTTTTGAGATTTTTTTTTCTTAAACTATTGCATTCTCTTTCATTTTTTTTTTTTTTTTTTTTTTTAGTTAATGCAATTTTCTTTCTAAATGAATCAGCAAATTCGAATATCACTTAACAGCGGATGTTTCTTATACTAGACTAGGTGCTATTTCTATACCAGAAGCATAATGGATGGATTTCATATCAACTGATAAAATATATTCATGATCTGAGAAAGAACATCTGTCAAAGAGCATGTTTGTGTGTGTGTGCGTGCGTGTGTGTGTGAGAGAGAGATATCCCATTCCTTTACCTCCAGTTGGAACATTCTTACTAGTTTTTCTCTTACATGTATAATCAAATTGTTTTTAAACAGTCGATTGATATAGCAACAGCAATTTATGTAATTGTATTGATTAGCTCGGACTAGAAGATAGATTTTGTGTGAATTGTTTGATAATACAATGTTTATATGTTCTTTCCTTCTGTGTGCTTAAGAAATCATTTTTCATCAGATTGCTGTTGATTGTTATATTGTTATTGATTTTGTCTTCGGTAATTTATTTAGCATTTTACTTGTACTGTGAGATACATTCGAATAACGTTTACAAATGTTTGTACAATAAATACAATTTTTTACTGTCTCTGTCTTTTTATGTGTACTCTTCTCTTTTTTCCCATGTAATCCTTTGAGAATTTTTGTTGCTTTATATTTTGAGGTTATTTCAATAAAAAAATGTGTGTTTTTGGAATTCCACTCTTTAAACAGGTCGCTTTTTGTCTGAATGAATTATATATATACATTCATTAAGTAAACTCAGAACTCTAATAGATATACAGAATTTGATTACGTAAATTCAAAGTACTAATTTTTTAATCTCTAAAAAGATATAATTTTATTTTCCCTGTTGTTTACTAAATTAAAGGGTGGCATTTCAAAAGTAAAAAAAAAAAAAAAAGATTTCTTAGTGCAATATCCTTAATATAACAAGCAACGAAAATTTCATAGGATTGCATGGGGAAAGAGAAACGGTGAATCTTACTGATGTGCAATCTTAATGATAAAAGGTGATTTTTAATTATGAAACTTAGTAACTTAAGTTCATAATTTTTTACATTGTAAACAAAATTCTGTTTAAAAAATGAAAATTTCTGTTTTCTAAAACTACAGAAATTAAATGTAAGATAATAATTACAAGATAAAAAGAACTTTTTATACACCACGTTTTTAAGTTTTCTGTTGAATCATATAAACTTGACAATTCTATATATTAATAAGTACTTTTTAAAAATCTTTTTGATGAATTATCACATTAACAGAGCTGCCAACCTAATCCGGCAAATTGTCAGTACCGCCCCTTTTTCTACACCACTTAATTTTTAAAGTAATTTTCTTCAAATATATTTGCGATGAATTAGGAAAGAAAAAACTCTAAGAAATTACAGGTGTAGAAAAAAGGGCGGTACTAACAAATTGCCGGATTAGGTTGGCACCTCTGCATTAACTTCACAGGAAATGATCAAATGCGCAATAAAGAGAGCAATTATAAGAAATTTTCAAGCATTAATTAATTCAATAAAAGTATTAAAAGAATGCATTGTCATCGTGTTCCGAGTTATTCTAAAAGTTTCAAATGTCTAGCTTGTCGGGAAGTTAGTTAAAAATCGATTGGAAGTTTTGTGCCGGACAAACAAGAAAGCGAGTTAATAAAAACATGATAATTACATCTCACTTTGTCAAAAGATATTTTTTTTTCCTCGAACCACATAAAGTCTGTAACCATTGATACAAATTTTATCTGGTGGTTACATATTTTTTCTGTTTTTCATACGGAAAACTTTGTATCAAAGCATAAATTATAGTCCTGTGGGTAAGAGCTAATATGGTTGCCTAGTATGCGGTAGAATCCTAGTTGGTCAAATAGTAAAATGTAAGGGTTTTTTCTTCTTCTTCTTTAACAGTATAATGGAAAAAATTGTGTATGAATATTTTCTGCATTGTTCTGTTACGGACACTTTCTATCAATGTATCTTTTCTACAGCATACGGGTAATTTCTGGCAACTTTTATTGGTTTAAAGAAATCGTACCTTAACTCTTGATGTAATTAAGAGTTAAGGTGTGTTTATATATGGTTACATAAAATCTGAAAATTTTAGTAATTCTACTCAGTCATGATGAAATGATACAAAAAGTTCGAAATCCTTTTGAATTAATAATAGAATAGCAACAATTGTTAAATGCAAAGTTTTCCGCGTGAGATTTTATCCACTGTCTTTGTCACGATTTACAAAACCACCATATTTTTATATAGAATTGAAATAAGCCTACAAGGAAAGCACATAGGTGTCGTCACGCACGGACAAACTTGTTTATTTGTGATTCTACTTAGGGCAAAACATTGGCATTTCCACCAATACGGGTTGTTCTTTTGCCCTTAGTGAGGGGCAAAGATTAACCCTCGCTTTCCCAAGATCAAGGCGTTACTGCAGAAAAATTGCTTTCAGGTGCCACTTGGCACGTTTGACGAAAATCACCAGCACCACGCCTTTTTGTATCGTTTAGAAGTTGCAACATTCCACTGGTTACGTTTGCTATCTCTAGCGAATTAGCGCACTTTTTGAATGAGGCAGGCTTAACTAAATTTCAATTACAAAATGGGGTCAGAATGACCCCCATCTTGGGAAAGCGAGGGTTAATTGACGGAGCGTTTGTTTGTAAACATGCCCTTTCCTTATATTCAGTATATTTCAGGAAGAATTCTACAAAGATGAAATTGTGAAATAAGTAGTATGTTGGGTGGACAGGTCTGGAATTTGTTATACACCGGTTTGCTGAAATAGTTCCAAGATTAGCTTATATGTGGCACCACAAGCACATGAAGCTTTAACCCGTTAGTAGTCGCTATCGACAGCGCCACCTATTACAGATTGCGAACTTTTTATTTAACTGTCACCAATAATTTTAAGAAGTGATGTGATCGACGTTAAATCCATATTATTCGCGTTTCATGTATATCAAATGCCACTTCTAAAATTTTTTGGTGGCTATTGAATAAAAAAATCTGGAAAAACTGAAGGTTGGGTGGCAAATCGACCAACTAGCGACTACTTATGGGTTAAATAGTACTGAGCGTACTGAAAGTTCATTCATCAATCTGTTTTATTGCTGACACGTGTAAGGAAGGTTCTATCGAATTTATTATCGAAGAAATCGAAGAATATCATGCCGTATTCCTTAAATCAACGTGCTTTTATTATACTGGAATACCACCGATTAGGTCGAAGTCCGACTATGACAAGGCGAAGCTTTCAACAAAAATTTTACGTTAAAAAAGGTTCAATCTTGGAGCTATTTCTACAAACCAGTGTAAAACAAAGTCCACACCTGTCTATTCGACATACTGTTTGTTTCACCTTTCTGTCTTTCATTGTTTCGCAGTTACGTCATTTTAAAGTTGGAGAGTCCTATCTATAACACCGTTTCAGTTTTGCATGTAATAAAACAATGATTGAACTAAAATATAACATTAAATTAATTTATGTGCCAAATACTCTTTATGTATTATAATTTTTTCTACATAACAAAGAAAAAAAATGAATAAATAAAAAAAATAAAAATATTTTTTATAAAAACTGAACTAATATAAAACTGTAAACATGTTGTAATATACAAATTATGATAAACATTTTCATGGACTTAAAAGGAAACTTGGTAGAGAATCAAACCAAGCATTTAAAAAAAAATCTGATGTGGACACCAATGACTTCCTTATACACCCATCGAAATATGCATATTGTTACGAAAACACTGAAAATGTGTGAAAAAAATTATTCGTAAATAAACAGGCAGGTACAAGTTTATGAACATTCCCCAAAACAAGCCAAGAAAATCATTACTCCAACCACAAAAGTGATGATAATACAATTTTATACACCGCAGAGAATGAAGAGCACTTGTTCAGGAATATTATTTCACAGCTTATTAAAGAATCGGTCATTGGCGTACTTTTGTTCTCTTTGTCGAAAATTAGTGGCAAGAACCGATATATTATACCAAAACAAGTAACTCTTTTAAAATTGAGAAAGGACTTATTGATTCTGTCAAACCTGAACTACTATTTTCCACCAAATTTGGTCACTAATCTTGCCAAGTCGTCAAGAGTGTCGTTAAATCAGAATTTGGTCTTGGCATCAAATTTGGTAACTTGGCGAAAAATTTTGGTTTAGGTTTGCCAAAGTTTGGAAGCTCTGACTCAATAAGAACATAGTTCTGGAATTTTCCAAAATGATCCATTCGTTCTCCGTGCGGAATTAACTTCCTCGAATGTTCTATAAATCACTAACAAGACTATAGAAACAGAAGAGTTATTATTAATGACTGTAGACTAGACTACAACTTGTCTATTTCTATATATACTAATTTCTACACGGTATTAAAGTGGATGCAAATTTTTCACTTTCACAGGGTGTGGAGCAAACTTTGCGACGTAGCAGCATGAAATTGGGCAATTTTTTCGAAAAGTAGTAGTTTAGCATTTTCAAAGTTGGGAATATCAAATTTCATTAGGAGTCGATGGCAGAAAATTTAAGATTTATTGGTTTCTAGAGCAGAACTACCTTGAAAATTCTATAAACCACTGACACGGCTCTCGATAAATTCAAATTCTATTCAGACTTCGAGCTGAGTGGTTGGTGATTGTTCCTCAATAACCGAAACTCTTTTGTGGTCTGCTTAACGCAGGGATGGAACACGGGCGCGGAATTCATACCACTGTCAACGTAAGAAAAATTTCTACCTCTTAAATCAACGATATTATAGGTAGAGAAATTTCTTAAACAGATTCCGGTATGAATTCTGCGCCCGTGTTCTATCCCTGTTAACGTTGTTTGACTTTTTTAGTTAAGATAACTGTTTTGCTGGATTGTTTCGAGAATATTCATTGATTACTGAACTACTTCCTGAACTCAAAAATGTCGACAACTTTTGTCACAATATCATTACAGGCTCTATCATCAGCTTCTGTTGAAATCTCTATGACAGTAGTCCATATATAATGGCCAAAATTTTTATGTTTTTTGTGATTATGAATATAATTTTCCTAAATATCTCCAAACCGGAAAAAGTCACAGAAAAACCAAAAATGAAGGTGCACAACTAGATGTTATATTAAACTTGCATAGGAATTTGCAGCGTTCTACCATAGCCTCCTAAACTAGATGTCTTCCGCGTGACATGGAAACTTGACGGTAGACAGCTCCACCTGGTATAGATTGCGCGATTTTTTTTATTCAACAGCCACTAAAAATTTTTAAAAGTGGGATTTGATAAACATAAAAGGCGAATAAATTCGCAGAAACGTCGATTATGTTTTTCATATATCACTTTTTAAAATTATTGGTGACAGTTAAATAAAAAAGTCGCGCAAACTGTACCAGGTGGCGCTGTCTACCGCTTGAACTGTTGCCAAGTTTTCGAGCCACGCGGAAGGCATCTAGTTTAGGAGGCTATGGTTCTACGTTCAACCGTTTTCGAGTTACGCGAGATACACACGTACGTACATGCAGACTTACGAAAAATCGTGTTAAATCGTAGATATCTCTTAAAAAGAGAGCTTCTGTCAAGACCAAAGTTGGAGGTGTTAAACTAGACGTCAGGAAAGTCACAAATGTAAATTTATAACATTCTACAACTATTCATTTTTGAGCTGTGCAAGATGCAAAATCCATTTAGCAAATCGAAATTACAATATACTTTTTTTTTTTTTTTTTTTTTTTTCTTTTAGAAGTATAAGTTAATAATCAAAAGATACTATTTTTATAAAAAAATAGAATTACATCTGGAATATTAGTATTTTGATTTAAAAAAGTTATTTGGTTGTAATGGTGAAAGATATACAAAAAGTTTTAGTTATGAGCGGACAATACCTAATCTTGCCAACAACTTTCCCTACGGAAAAATTTATTTCCATAATTACTCATTACCTAATGTGTGTGTGTGTGTTCTTAATTACGATTTCACATTCAGAAAATTCACAATTAGTACTCGTTTTCTAAAAAATTATTTTATTGTTGTTTATTTATTTATTTTTTTATATATACTTCATTTTGTGGCTAAAAAATGAAAAAAGTGCACTTAGTGAAAATTCGCATTTTTGAACTCAAAATATATAAAAAAAAAAAAAAAAAAAAAAATTAAAATCCATTTTTCGAAAACACGTACTAATTTAACGGTTATGAATTTCCTGAATGTGAAAACGGAATAAAAAAAAAAAATGGGGGTTAATGAGTAATTGCTGAAACTAATTTTTTCATAGAATAAAATTGGCCTGGGCTGACGGCGCGTTTAGGCATTGTCATCTCTTAAAGTTTTCTCTTAAAGTTAATCATCTCTTAAATTTTTTTTTTTTTTTACAGTGCTCAAAAATTTAAAGGAACGTATAATTTAACTGAAATTGTTCAAATAAATCTATAAGTAGAATAAATCGAAACAGTCATGAAATTCGTAATCTACAGGAGAGTATATATATATGTGTGTATTATATATATATAAATGTAGATTCCTTAAATATTTTTGAGTTATGCTTTAATTTGATTTATTTAATTTATTTATTTATTGATTTTTTCAAGAAGAAAAAGTCTAAAATTTTTGAAAACTGCAGTTTAAGTGTTGTAAATAGTAATGGTTTTCGTGATCAAAAATTGAAAAATGCGTCCATTGACCCGTCAGTGGCCGTGAAGAGCTGGTATTTACAAGCGGACTATATGTCAAGCATACAAATCTGATGTATATGTTATCAATAAAACAAAACAAGAGCTGGTAAACGGAAGGACGAAAGGGTACCCAGATTGTGCTCGACCAGCTTTGTTGGTCAGTGTTTTCTTTTATTCTTTCTCAAACTTGCATGAATATGGGCTAGGACCTCCATAGACATTGACGGAAAGTTTTCTACCCAGGCCTAAGTCCCTGGTGTAAACAATCGGCCTTAACACCAACACTATTAGTAATATTTTATAACTCCATGTCTTCGAAGCTTTTGTCATAAATTATTTTCAGAAATGTGTCACAAAATTTCGCATCATTTGATGAGGATTTTTGAGCAGCTTTAAATTCAGGGAATTAAGGGGGGAAAAGTTGCTATCCTGTGTTAGAGACGCCATTATTCTTTCATTGAAACACATTTATATTGATGATTTATAATTTACCTTAACAAAAGATATAAAATGTAAAAACATATATATATCCTTTTCTAATAAAAAAAAAAAAATCCCTGCCTCTTTTTTTTTTAAGCTATATAATGGTAAATCTAGTTCATGTTGAATTCGATTTAATGAAACTGCAAATAAATGTGGCCTTTAATGATGTTTGGTCCTCCATTCCAAACAAGTTCGTTTCTCGCCCATTTATAAATATTGACAGGAGAATTTCTATCATAAATTAAAAACCCTGTGTTTTGTCAGATCAATGACAAAAAAAAAGAAGAAGAGCTCATCTGAAATAGACAGTTCAGTTTATAAAATTTTACTACGTCTTACAATTTCCCTATTTCTGGTCACCAATTTGGCATTTATTTATTTAAAGATAAAATAAATACAATATAAATAAATTAAATTTATTTCATTCAACAAAAATAAGGCATTGTTGTGTTGTTAGTGGCTAATAAGTCCAACTACACAAAATTCCTGCTTTCTTCAGATGTGTAATCCCATTCACTAAATTGATTATGCTAGGTATAATCAAACTGTTGATCCTAAGCAGCATTAATCTGTATCGTGATGTTCTCCTAAATAATCTGCTGTTAAGTAGAAAAACTTTCGATAATCAACTGGGAATTCAAAAACGGGAGCTGATGACAAATTGTTGTTGACTAGAAAAAGAAATTAATATCAATAATGATAATTAGAAATTTTTATTTGGCATTATATTTCTGTGTGACCCGCTGTTTGAATATTGTTTATATTCATAATTCCATTAAATCTGATAATATTTTGCAAAAATTTCAAATTATTCAGAGAAATTTTATCCATACCTCGCTGAAATTTGCTAATCTTAACCAAACATTTTAAGTGGTCATGTCACCTTCCAAATATCAAATTTGAACTTCAGCTGAAATTCGTTGGTGCATAGCTCCAACTAAATTCTGTAAAACTTAAAAATTTTAACGAAAAAAAAAATTAAATATAATATTTGGTTCTGTGGATTCAGATATTAAAAACTGAATTAAACAAAATTTAAACGCAATAGTTCCACGTTTTTATGTGCACCTAATAGAATTAACTATATTATTATCTATAAACATCCAATAAATATCTAAAACTATGGCAAACATTTTTTCCTAAATAACAAACATTACATTTTAATAACACAAACATAAAATAAGAAAAATTAACTGTTAATATAATGAGCTATTAATATAATGATGAGTCAGACATGCCAGGTTTGGAATACAGAAATAGCAGTATACTAATTCATACCAAAAAGGGTGAAATTGATACAAATTCTGGCTAATCAATTGTGTATTAAACATCAAAGCAGTTTCTTTAAGACCAAAATGAGAGCGTTTGAGCATGCGCAAAAATTTTTAGAACCAATCCAAAACGATCACATTCCTTTTGTTTCTACTAGGGTGTACCGTTTAATAATGCGGATTTTATATTTAAAAAAAAAAAAGAAGAAGAAAAAGAAAACACGATAATTTTAACAGAAACAGCACGTGTCCCTTATTCAAAGTAATGGCCATCAGTAGTTTGCAGTCTGCTACACATTTCTTTCAGATTTTAGGTAATTTGTGAATACCTCCTAATAGAACTTTGCATTCTGGGAGGTAAATCAGAGACCCATTTTTCCACTTCTTCATACGTTGTGAAGTGCTGCTTAGAAAGTGTATGTGCCATCGAACGGTGCAAATAGTTAAACTGAAAGACAACTTGTGGTATATACGGCATTAATGTTCGCCATGCAAGGTCCTTTAACGTGTGTTTAACACGTTCTGAATTGTGTGGTAACGTGTTATCATGAAGCAAAATTACCTTGCCGTGTTGTGTTACCCATTGTGATCATTTGAGGATCAAAACATAGTTCAAATTGATTATTTGTTGTCAGTAGCGATCACTGATAACGGTTTTATCGAGTTTTAGCAGCTCATAATACTTGCAGCTGTTCGTCTTCAAACTTTTCTGGTTGACTTGGCCGTTCATTATCGTTTACATCAAAAAATACTCTTTTAAAGCATTTAAATCATTGTTGACACGAATTTTGAGATGGAGCATGTTCATCATAAGCTTCCCGGAGCATACGATAGCTTTCAGCTGCACTTTTCGTCAAAATAAAGTAATGAATCGACACCTCCCGCGTATGCTCTTTTTCTGGCATGAACTTTGCCATATTTCAGCGTAAATATGTGTGATGTCTGGGAGAGCGCCAGTGGTGGACACACAATAACGACGCTGGATTCGTTTACGGAAATATCTTTATTACAGCAAAGTCGTTGGTCAGGGTTGGCGGAAGACAATGGATGAGTTTGTCTGATTCTTCGGCTACGGGCGGTGGCTCAAGCCGGAAGATCACGAGAGCCAAGTAGGACGATCTCGCATTTGTGTAATTTCGGAACGAGGAGCTTCGCAGAGATCTTTATCTATTCAAATCTGTGGCAGAAAGTCCTTCTGATGTGTTTCATTCCGCTTTCTGTTCATAGATTCGCGGCAACTGACTGGTTTAAAATTTTCCTGGGGCTCCTAAAAGAATTTCTAGGCTTAATTTTTATGCAATATCTTACCGAAAAAACTGCAAATCGCGCTTGAATTGAAATAATTTGTAAACGATCCTCATTATTAACCGGTATCCTTAGTAGACGACAGGCGGCCAGCCCCAGCAAATTCGTCAACATGATACTGGCTGAAAGAACACCTTGTTGGAACCGCTTATTCTACGCCATTAGCGTATCACGTGGCATCGTGGCAACGTTTTAAAAAAAATCATTATTAGGTCTGTTATATTTACTTGTCTATGCTTGTGACGTTATATATACATTTTTAAAAGAATTCAAACATTTGTTGAAATTAATATATGTTCGTTTCAAAACTAAACACAAAGGAATGTGTAAGTTTTTCTCTATTGCCAATTAGTTTTATTAAATTTATTGTAATAAATTCTTCACTGCGTTGGGTGTCTCTAATGTGTTTTGATACGCTGAACTCAGAAATGCTTGTCTTTTCTTTCTATCGCGTAAGGATTTTTCACAAAGTAAGTATGAAGATCGGAAAATGTCACACACAGGCTGTAATAAATTCGAAATTATTTACAAATAAAATACATTAAAATATGCTATCTATATCTTTTAAATATGTTTTTTTACGTAGAAAATCCCATTAGAGCTTCTTCTCTTGTGCATGGCTTATTGCCTTAACGGGGGGGGGGGGATTCTCTATGCAGCATCCAACAATAATATGTTAACATGTGAACTCTCCATTGGCTCTGATACCTCCTCTACATTTCTTTGATGTCTTGATGAAATAACTATATTTTTTCACTCACATCATACAGATTTTCTGGGAAATAATTTAGATTGGAATTGAAAAAGTGGAGATTTTCTATGCAGCATCCAACAATAATCTGTTAACATGTGAACCCTCCATCGGCTCTGATAGCACCTCTACATTTCTTTAATGTCTTGATGAAATAACTATCTTTATTTTTCACTCACATCACGCAGATTTTCCGGGAAATAATTTAGACTGTAACTGAAAAAGTGGAGATTTAAGCTCAAAAAGTCCCCTTTTTTGTCAAAACTCTACGTGAGGAAAATTTTTGAATAGATTTTCCTTAATCAACATTCGAAAATACACCAGAAAAACACATCGTCTTGAAGAAAAAAATTTCATCGCAGGCCTGTGTTATTTAAAAATCTAAATTTGTTTATTTTTGCTTTGCTTCTTTTTCACATGAATTGGATTGAAACGTTAAAAATCTCAATATATATATATATATATATATATATTTTTAATTGATTTATCATTTAAATTTTATTTCATTATTAAAAAAAAAAAAAAAAAAAAAGATAAGAAGAATGCTTTAAAAATAATTTAAATGATAATATTAAATTATAAATTATTTACATAAATTCAAGTTATTAATTTAAATAATAAAAAATTAAAATAATCGTAAATAATCTAAAGAACTTTCTGCTTGCCTCTCGTTTGATAGTATTGTAATAAATATTTTAACTGATGGTACCGGAAATTATTTTAATAACAAATATTGTTTAATTTTTAGGCATATAAATTATCCTAGCGAGGAACAAAACATTTCAACACCCACTCATGCAGGGATTTCCCTGCATGAGTGGTTCGGAAACATAACATCACAATTTTTATCAAGCACAGGGTGTTTATATTGAGTGGGTTACGTCACACAAGTACTACGCTATGGGCAATTAGCAACGGTCTTGGACTCAACCCTAAGGTTGGTCTGGAAACATGCCATCAAAATTTTCATCCTCCCCGAAGAGGAGGGTTTTCTGCTTCGATGACCACCAGAGATATTATTTGGGATGAGAACAGAGAACACTGCGGTCACCATTAATGTCTTCGGCCGGCTCGAGAATCTTCCAATTAGAGATCAGCGTTCTACCGTCCAGGTTATGCAGCTCTTCCTACGCGGGGCAGGTGGGAAATCTAAAAATCGAAGAAAGTTTGGGGCTGAAGGTAAGTGGATTCAATGTCCGACTAATTGTTACATACAAACGGAACGCTTGCAACTTTGATGACGTAAATTTTGCACGTTTTTTACAAATACAGTCGGCAGAAAAAGTATCCGAACACTAGCAAAAATTCCTGTGTGAAAAAGGTGCACTTAATGCAGTTTTGTTAAATAAATCCTTGTTAAATCCTGTTCTTAGTCAGTCTTAGAACAGGATTCGACAAGGATTTATTTAACAAAACAGTGTTAAATGTGCTTCTTTTATATAGGAATTTTTGCTAGTGCTCGGATACTTTTGCTGCCGACTGTAGTCATACATTTGGAACGCTTGCAATCGCTTTTGCAACTAGAAATGTTTCATTTGTATGTATCGCTTGAGCTACGCTGTGACAATGGCAGACGGCATGGGATTCACTAACATGGATGGTCCAGACACATGCCACAATTTTGATCCTCCGCGGAGGGGATAAAAAAAAATAAATGTGTAAGATTTTTTTATTATTTACGTTTTACAAATTGTGACATCTGAGGGGATTTTGATAATTACGTCATCATTTTGAAAAAATGCCTTTTGTACTACATAACAGTGGTCTCATCTTTTCGCTACGTCATTTTTAAGCGGTCGAAAAATATAAAAATTGGGCTTCTCACCTTATTTTCAAGATTCAGATTGCTGGCATTCCCTTAGGAGCTCCGTCTCTGTCACAGTAAGGTGAAGACATATCTTTCCTGCTCTCCGATCATGCCATCTGGCGGCTCATCGAATGATCTTACAGGTTACTTAGAGGTCCTTTTCATGACCATAATTCAAAGTACCTATAAGGATTACTGTCCTTGCAAGAAGACTTTACTTGATTTTTGTGTTTTATTTTTTTATTGTATACTTACATTTGATAATCTCAATGGCTTCCGATGCCGAGAATGGTGGTGAATCCACTGACACTCAACTGATGGATAAGCTTGTTATCACCATCTAACACAGATATCCGACTTCTCTCCTCCAGGGAAGTAGAAGAATGATGCTCAAGCTCTGACCACTTATAGAGTGCTCAGATACAACCCTAAAAGACAGACTGATCGTACAAGGTCTAGAATATACAGTGTGGAAGCGCTTATAATCGAACGCTTAAAATGAAGAAATTAAGCCTCTCCCAGATAGTGCTGCGATAAAAAATTTTACTCAAATCGTAAACATTGCATTGCATAGAGTTGATTGGCTTTCCCAGTTTCATCTGCTCAGTCACGTGATCTAAGTACATAAATAACCAATAAATACATTAGTTTCGGTTTTTCAAGCAATAAACTCGGTCGCACTGAACTCTGGTAAGAGGCTTAATCTTTAGGGCACGGATTTGCTCGTTGCTTTCCCCACTATGCATTCTAGGCGCTGTTCTGATGGTTTGATAGGCCGCTAACCTATTCTCCCAGGTTAGTAGGGCTTATCAGTTCAGTTTACTTTACTAACGACATCCCATTTTCCGATTCTCCTGCTAAAAACACGGGCCGCAGTAGACCAGTCGGCAGAGCGCCGGCCTCGTAATTGGAAGATTGCGGGTTCGATACTCGACCCGGCTAAAGACCGTCGTGTATACTAATGGTAGCTGGTGCACGTAAAATCTGTCATGGCCGCAATGTCCTCCATGTTCCCATCAAAAATTACACCTCTGGGGGTCACCGAAGCGGGAGAGCCATCCCTTCCGTGGAGGATCAAAATTGTGATGGCATGTCTCCGGACCACCTCTAGGGGTGTGTCCCAGACCGTCGCCAATTGCCGATCTGCGCAGCACTAGTACGACGTAAAACCCAGACATCCATCCTGCTAAAAACACAGAAAATTCAGATAGGTTGGTTCGAATTAACATCACACTAGTACTGTGCAATGGGCAACTGGCTACGGTCTTGGACGTAAATCTAAGGATGGTCCGGAGACATGCCATCAAAATTGTGATTCTCCACGGGAAATTCAGATAGGAAAAATGATACCCATAATAATAATCAGGAAAGTAACGTGAGTACAGAAGCTGAACCAGAAGCGCCACCTACCGACATGGAGATGGACGAAAAATCAGTACAGCTGAAGCGCTCATATGGGAATAAATACGTCAGTTCTTCCGAGAAAGATAGAGAAGAGGGAAACAATTGGAATTTATTCAAAAGGAAAAGAAAAAATGGAAGTGCAATCAATCACTTAATAACTTTGAGAATGTAGAAACACCAAAAATTAAAGGTAGGAAAGTACCAGCTTTCCATATAGTTCCGCCGCCTCACTGACAAATTTTGCTTTCAGGGATTAGGAACATTGTTCTTAATCTCAGAAGCAAAGCAGAGGGGCGATTTTTAAAACTAAGTGTTGATAATGAGGAAGGGTATAGAAATATACAGGCCTTACTTATAAAATAAAAAGTACAATATAAATTGTTTTTGTTGGAAGCCAACAAATGAGTAAAAGCAGTTATTCGAAATTTACCACTCAACACCGCTCCTAATGAAATTCCTCATTTACTGGGAGCTGAAGGGTATGTGGGTATCATTGTAACACAAATGTACAGGGCCCTGTCTCAAAAAAGATGCTCATGCCCTTTTTTCATTTAACTATACGTAGAAAACAAATAGAAATTGAAGATGATTCCATATTTCAATTAACAGAATTTATGGGGACTGAAGTGACAGTCGAGGTTTATAAGGAAGGAAAGGGCCTGTCTCCAGGGCCCGATTAAGTCAAAGTGATGCCCAGGTCCTGATGCAGTTTGGTGCCCCCTCTTCCCCACTTATATGTAAGCCATTGAAAAAAAAAAGGGCATAATACGAAATACATAATTGTGTTTGTTTGAAAAAATATTATGTCACAACAACAGGGGTCAGGGAAAAACAAAATAATTAAAGTTGTACCCTGACTTAAAATACAATTTGTATTCATTGCTTTTTTAAGGATAATATTTTAAATTGACTTAGTGATTTATACTGAATGAATAATAAAAATAAATTTATTTGTAATTTCCAGGCATGAAAGTGTAAACTAGCTTCAAAAGCTGAATTATATGTGATAGAAAGTTACCACAATAAAAACATGAATAAATACACAGAATACTTGCACATACAATGAACTTATTGCACCATCTGGTTTGTAATATTTAAGTCCTTGTGTGTTTTATTACAGTTTCAAATCAAAATTCAAAAAACTTTGCTGTACTATGTAAATCGCTTCTAAAAAAGGTAAAATTTAGAAAGTAATTAATTATAAGCTTTTTAAAAGTTTGAAACTGAAGTTTTTTAAAACATCTTCATTTTATTAAGCAATAACAATTTAATATAAACTTGTTACTGAGCAAGACTATTTTGGTGCCCCTAAAATTATGGTGCCCAGGTCCTGGGACCCGCAGGATCGTGCGTTAATCATGCCCTGGCTGTCTCAGTGTTACAACTTTTTTTCACTCGGCCCTATCTTGCAATCTTGCGCCCCGGTCGGCTAAATCCATTGGGAAGCATTCCTCTAAGATCTACAATGAATCTTCTGATAAGCCCTGCAGTTGTGCTCATTGTGGGGGTGCGTACCCTTCAAACTTTAGAAACTGTCCGCGGTTCCTCTCTAGTATAAACTCAAAATCTAAGAAAAATGCTAAATCACAGTGTGCGGCCCGGAATCAGGTCACAGAGGCACCCAAGTCTGTTCATTTTCTTAGTAGGGAGGTGGAGTCATTTCACTCATTTACGGGAGTTGCCGCAGGGCGCGACGAGAGCTTAGTCCCACCCCCAAAATTCTTCGGTCCCAGCTACGCCAGTTCAGATACCGAGTTCTTAAATTACGTCATGACTTTGGAAAAAAAAAAAAAAAAAAAAAAAAAAACATGATAAAAACTAATAGGTCAAGCCTGGAAACGGGTACTTCCTAAAATTCGAGAGGCATTCTCGAACACAGTGGCGGTTCATGAACCGAAAGTAGGTGAAAAGTTCAAAAATAATATTTAATTTTTTAATGCATAATTTTTATTAAACATGGTCTTAACTAAAATTAACTAAAAAATACTTATTTAAATGTAAATTTATATTCTATAAACGAATACAGTGTAAAATACAGTGTGCCACTTCACCTATTTCCGGTGCACGAGCTGCCACTGCTCGAACATAGATAGAATTTTTCTTTTATACGAGAGTTTAATAACTCTGAAAGGCTAGGAAGCTCCGCCCTCTTTTTGTTTTTCCTGTCCAGCATTTTTTTTTTTCCCCATTCGACCCAAATTGGAATCTGAATTTTTTCTCGCTTTGTTTTTGGAATGCCAATGGCCTCACAAACCGAACCGCTAAGCTTAAAGACCTTATTTATAACAATAATTTAAATATAATCTTGGTCAATGAGACCCCTTTTTGAGGGTAATTCTGTTAAGGTAACCAATTATAAGTTATTCAATGTCGGCAATCCTTACAATGGTACAACTTTCGGCGGTACCACTATTTATCTGAAAGATGGTTTTAATGCAACTCTCATTAAAGTACCAAATTTAAATTCCATTAAAGCCACGCCTATTGTTTTGGACTTCCCCACTATTCCAAAATTACTTGTAGTAGCAGTTTATGTCCCTCCGAATCACGAAAGGAATTATCAAATCTCACTAATCTCTATTCCAATTTTATTATTGCGGGTGACTTTCATGCATGTCATATGACCTGGAACTGTACCTCTAATTAGGCTAGAGGAAGTATCATCTGTAGGTGGGTGGATGAAAATCACGCGCAAATTTTAGCGCCCTCGGAACCCATCTCCGTAAGAAGTAATAACGTAACTGATTTTGTCATCACCCGCAATTTTCCATTTACGCATAGCATTCAAACGTTACACAATCTTAGCTCTAATCATCTGCCAGTAATTGTTTGTTTCAGGACAAACACATGTGATTTGCATGTACCTACGGCTCTTTCCACTAGATGGAGCCACTACACTCAAACCTTGGCTGAGACTGAGCCTCCCTCACTCCTTCTGTCTTCTGAATTCGAAGTTGAGACAGCTATTAGCATGCTTGAGAATTCAATTCAAGATGCATTCAAGCAAAGCTCAGCACCTCCTAAGAGGGCTGGTGTTTTTTTTTTTTTTTTTTTTCGGTTACCGGACGAGATCACACAAATGGTCAGAGAAAGTAACTGTGCGCACCGAATATGGTAGGTAATAGGACCTAATTTTTTAAAAGCATGTATAACTCATTTGCTAGGAGGTTGAAAGCTGCTACTCAAGAATACAGTAAAACACAATACAACAACTTCGTCAAAAATTTATCGACTAAAGACAATATAATTTAGAAGGTCTTTACCAGTATCAGAAGGCCACAAACAAACATTCCGGCTATTAATAGCCCCAAATGGTGTGGCAGTCTCTAACACTGAAAAGGCTGAGACAATTATTATCTCTAGTCTTAGAAATGAGTTTACACCCCATCACAATGTTTTAAATCCTAGAATTGCTACAATTGCTGAAAATAGTGATAAAAATTTCTTAAACAAAAATATTGTTAATACTTTAAATTTTGCCAAGAGATATAGCAATAATTCGTATTTAAAAGATGTACACCTAATACTCTTTTGTTAAGTAAATATTTGTCGAGTCATGATCTTAGTCTTTATGCTGTTTATAAAAAAATAAGTTGATGATAAAAATGAGCGATTAAACTAAATAAAAATAAATAAATAAAAATAAAGGAAAAATTAAATATGTGGATGTGTGCTTCAATAATTTTGCTGCCGAATGTACAACAATCACATTTTAAGGATTTACACAGAACAAATACCGCATTTCTAAGTTATTGTTCATTCTCTACTGAATCAAACATTTTTCTTGAAAATGAATTTATCGACAGTCCAAATATTTTAAGGGCAGCTAAGATGTTCTATTTATGCCAAAATAATGACTTTTCGCATGAATTAGATGAATTTTAGTTTATGACTGAATGAAGGAGACTGGTTGTCTTTCATCCAAGTTGCCAACATATTTTCTACGTCTTGGTTGGCTCTTTTAATACTGCTTTGACTCTGAGTATGTCTGTGTATGTATGTGACCCTGTAGGGATTTTAATTTCAGCAGACTTCGTGTATGAGTTTGTTGCAAAGCTACCTGCCATTCTCGGAAAACAGAATACATGGATCACCAAATAATAAAAATTTATCAAACACCTGTGTAGCAAATTCTACTGCTTTCTTTGTTTGAAGAGGTTTTAAAATAGCCTTGGAAAACAAAAATAAATTTACAGTTTATATCAGGTTGAGATTAGAAATCTATAAATCTACTTCAGATATTGATTTGAGATACGAAATCCCCATGGGCTTAACCACAATGCCTTTCACTCCATTATTTATTTTTTGTTGACAAGGTTCAGAAACACTACAAAATAATAATAATAATAATATAAATAAATAAATAAAATAAAATAAGCTTTGTTATTCTGCATAATGTTGTTATATGGATGATTCAGTTTTTTTCTATCATTTAATCTCTACCATCATGTCCAATATGTGTGTTCATATAAAATATTCAGCAGCATATCACATGAGCAATAAAGGAAGTAAAGCCCTGGTTTTTAAGAACACAAGAAGAAAACGTCAACGTTTCCGACGCCACGACGCTCCAATCAGAGTCTCCTTGATATCAGCGCTGAATGTTTCCTTGTAAGTGAACTCTAGAACGTAATATTAATGAATTCTTACGCGTTTCGTCTAATATGTAAAAAATTACTGAAATAAAAGAAGTATGGGAGTTGAATTCCGTTGCATTCCTATACAAATTAAGCCCTGATTAAAATCAGCTCTAATCATCTGCCTTTTGCATGCCGTTTTTAATACTTTAACGATATGGCAATCATTGTTCTATAAAATAATTTTCTAAATCGTAGAATCCAGTAATTTTACATCCTTTAGCAGATTTAATTAGATAATTGCAGAGAGGTTTTGCCCTCAAAACTGGTAGATGAAATAATAATTTGACTATAAAATGAAATATTACTATAGCTCGAAAAATAATTATAGGAATGAGCTGTAAATTTAAAAACCCATGTATTTGATGATGCCTGTTCTACTTACGCAAAAATTAATATAGGTCATAGTTCGTTACTTTTTTAAACGTGAATTTATTAATAATTTTCATAATTAGATATACGTTTTAATCAAAATTATACATGGCATATGTTTGGGTCACTTCATTCTAACGCATTAAAAAAATTAAATTTGAATTTAATAATTTTTCGGGAGGTATAAATTAATTATTAATGTTTGTTACGTTCACTTCACATAGGCATCCTCAAACTTTGACAGCTTATAACTCTATGAAAATTTGAGACAAGTATATAAACTATACCAGGTTGATCTCAACCAAATAACCCCAAAAAATGTTAAAAATGGGTGTTGCTATTTGAAAAATAATGAAGTTGTTGCAAATTTTAATATGTAGACAACTCCCTAAGCAAAATCTAAGTATACCCTCATTAACTAGACATTATTACTAATCTATTGGTACAAGCCGCATATTTATACGATGATTTGTGAAAAAATTAGTAGGGTGGCTTTTTTCTGGAAGGGGCTGATACTGACTGTACATAATATGGTTATGTTTCAATGCGCATGTACACAAAATCTCATAATATTAAGACAGTTATGTTCAAAGATTAATGTTAAGGGAGTTCCCTTAACATTCATCTTTGATTAAAATTCGTAGCTAAATGATTCCTGTATTTATTATTATTATTGTTTAAAGGTTTACAACAGCAATTTATATAAAACTTGTTATTTTACCTTCTTCAGATTCTGGAGAAAAATTTAGTTTCAAATTTGAAATTTTTATTATATATAATTAAACTCATATGTATATAAATAATTTTATGACAAACATCAGGGTAAGCAATTTTAATTTGAAGAAAAAGAACAATGTTAATGCAAAAAATCCTTTCTTGTTAGAAACAACAGAAGTAATATTTACATCGATTATATGGATTCTTTCCTTTTAAGTGTGAGTAAAATATCAATAAACAAATTAATAACAAATGAAAAGGTGAGAGTAATATTTTGAAACGCATTATATTAGCTTTTGATTATTTATAAAAAAAATTTTTTTTTACTTTAGATCTGTAGGCATGGTAAAATATTTATTGTATAATTAAAGTTTTATTTATTTATTTATTTATTAACGTATGTTAATATTCATTTCCACAGAATACGTATTTAATAAAAGAAAATAAAAACATGATATTTTGTTTCAGAATGGCAAAGCCAATACATGGAGCTTGATGTGAAAACGATATGGTGAAAGCAAAGTCTATATGCAGAAAGGGAAATATAGGATTCAATGAATATTGCTTGCAATATGGAATACCAAAACCGACTGTTTAGCGTCACCTAAACAGCAAAAATATGAAGGCCGATGATGGCACAAAGTTGTTAGGTCTGGTCTTCCACGGTGAAGTAGAGTCACAGCTTGCTGAACACATAATGTTATTATAATTTTGTCTTTTTTGGACTAATTGTCTTAGACGTATGTAAACTAGCCTTTAAGATAGCTGAGAGAAATTGCATCTCCAATATATTCAATATTGGCACAAAAATAGCCAGGAAAAAATGGTATTATTGTTTTGCGGGTCGTCACAAAAAATATCATTACATGGAGCTTGATGTGAAAACGATATGGTGAAAGCAAAGTCTATATGCAGAAAGGGAAATATAGGATTCAATGAATATTGCTTGCAATATGGAATACCAAAACCGACTGTTTAGCGTCACCTAAACAGCAAAAATATGAAGGCCGATGATGGCACAAAGTTGTTAGGTCTGGTCTTCCACGGTGAAGTAGAGTCACAGCTTGCTGAACACATAATGTTATTATAATTTTGTCTTTTTTGGACTAATTGTCTTAGACGTATGTAAACTAGCCTTTAAGATAGCTGAGAGAAATTGCATCTCCAATATATTCAATATTGGCACAAAAATAGCCAGGAAAAAATGGTATTATTGTTTTGCGGGTCGTCACAAAAAATATCATTCCGTGGTCTTTGTTAACGTCCTTGGCAAGAATAAAAGGATTTAACGAGGGGAACGTTGGACAAATTTTGAAATTCTTAAAGAGGCTGCGGAGGAAAAAAAAAGAAGAAGAATTAGAAGAAAATTAAACTATGGAAATCGGATCTATCATTATGAATTTCAGTTCAGAAAATAGAAAGCCCAATTAAAATCAAAGAAATCAGTTCTTTTATGCAAGATATCGAAACCAGTAAACCTGTTAGGTCTATATTAAAATCACGAACCCATTTCTACATAGAATGATGTCATCATTGAAGTTGAACTTGACCAATGCTTTTGCCTAATGTGTGAGGCTCATTCACCTGTAGGCATCGTTTAATGTTTGCAGTTTGGAACTTGTGTTCGTGAAAGTTGGACCGTTTCAAAGTCAAACATTAAGAAAAAAATGTAAGTTCAAAAAGTTATAACTAAAAGGTAATTAAACAATGTATATTTGTCAAATCTTTGATCTAATGGTAATTTCATCCTTTTAAAATGACATTTGTATAAATTGTCACACAAAAAGTCACTCGTGAACTTTGTAGTATAGGGTAGATCGGAGATGTTTGGTCATAGGTATACATAGGTCCAGTCACAATATTTTTTAAACTTTCCGTCAGATTGCGTTTTAACTTTATCCAAGTATGTTTGGTTCCCTCTTCTTTCTCTCACATCAATGTCATTGAAGAAGAAGCCTTCAATAAAAAAAAAATGATAATTTTCATAATTTTGGTTATGCGAATAAATTTCCATGCTTACAAATAATCGCTTTTTATTTGTTTGTAAATTACATTTTGGATTTTGATAAATGATCTTCAGAAGGATGATTGTTCGCAGTTATTGTCTTCATTTATTGAAATTCTTTCAAAATAATTCATTACACTCATGGGAAAAAAAAAAAAAAAAAAATCCGAATGTAGTTAACTGGCGCATATCGCCCGGGACACATTCGCTCGGCTTACCAACATGTCCCGTACGATCTCGAAAGCCCAACTGTAATGGAACCTCCAAAATCAACTTACTGACACATTAGAAAAACAATATTTTGGCTCGGGAGGCTATATAACTGGTGAAGCGTTATTTGAATTCCTGGTCATTCAAGTCAGCCTTTAAAAAAAATGAAGTTATAATGTTGTTTGTGCTCATCTTACATAAAATCAGCTGCTCCGCTGTTGTACAAAAATATTAATAACTTTAATAATTATAGATTATTTATGGGTCGTATTTAATGTATTAATGGCATATATTATATAAGAAAAAGCTTCATAATCAATATTTTTTTTTCTTTTTCTTGGAGATTTGATCGTTAATATTACTTCTACATTGAAAACATGTATAAGTATCATGAAATACATTGTTTATAGTGTCCAATGATTAAAAAAAGGGAAAGAAAATGTTTCAACCCTATAGACAAACACAGTTTTTTTCTGATATTATTGACTATGTTCAAAATTTAATGTTATTCAAAACTCATGGCATCACACTTTCCTCCTTTCCACTTCACTGTAGCCCTAAGTTATAACTTTTAGATCGAAGTGTGCATGTCGTTAAAAAATGTTAATTCCTCATGAGATGATTGGAAGACAATGGATAAACGTTCCGTAATACTCAACATATGATATTCCATCAGCCATAAAACCTGCCCTTTTTCTTGCAGCAACAGCATTTGACATAATGACTTGGTTCAGGAAGCCAGGTATTTTGCACCTGAATAAAGCTATTTTTACAAATGACAGTTTTATACCATCGTATATCATAGTTCGTCGTAATCCACTGCAGTTACAACTCCACGTTTTCCACCAATTTTAGTGAGTCTTTTTTCAGACACATCTAAGATGAGCCAGTTTTCAAATGAAAACTTTTAGAGAAATGATTTTCCTTATCAGAAGATTTGAGACCTTTTCTAATAGTAGAACTGAGAAAAAAAATTGCTACTAGAAAAAAAAAAAAAAAAAAAAGGAATTCTGCAGTATTGACTGACACACCATTCAAACAAACAATCGAGAAAAGCAAATTACAGTATAAAATAAGAAAGAAAATCTGCTTAAAGTGGAAAAGAAAAATTTCAAAATACTCTTTTTTCGAAAACAAAAAGGTTTAGAAAATCCAGACGACGACTATGAAGTAAGAAACATGTAGCGAGCAAAGATCTGGAGAAACAGGACAAATTATGTCTTCCCTGTTTTAAATCATTTAAAAGCAGTAAACTGGGAAAACATTTAGTTGAATGTACCGTGTGCAAATATTGAGCATAGGGCCCGACTAAGATACTTTTGTGCCCAGGGCACAATCCAATCCTCTCCTCCGTAGATATTTATAATGAGGAGCAAATAGAATAATTATACTCATATTAAAAATATATAACATTGGATTAGAACATGGATTTTAAAATAAACTTTATAAAATTAATAATGATTTAAAAATTAAATAATATTTTATCATTTAACAATGTGTCACAGTTATTATACAGTCGGCTGCAAAATTATTCGAGCACTAGCCAATAATTCCTATGTTTAAAAAGTACACTTAAGACTGTTTTGCTAAGGGCGCATTCGAAAGTATTTCCCGATCATTTCCCGAGTTGGGAAATGACGTCACGCGGGAAGTTCGGGAAATTTGAACTACCATATAGGAGTCTTACGAAAAATGACCGAGATATAACTACTTCCGTACACATCTCATCTTCCCGGGAAACAAATATATAAACAAACATGGCTCCTATATGGTAGTTCTAATTTTCCGAACTTCCCGCGTGACGTCATTTCCCAACTCGGGAAGTGACCGGGAAATACTTTCGAATGCGCCCTAAGTAAATCCTTGTCGAATCATGTTCTTAGACTGATTAAGAACATGACTCGACAAGGATTTATTTAACAAAGCTGTATTAAGTGTACTTTTTTTGGCAAGGATTATTGCTAGTGCTCGAATAATTTTGCAGCCGACTGTACACAGACATAAGAGCTTTTTTGAATAATAGTTATATTGGATGATTTTTTAATGCATATAAAAAAGGAGGATGGATAAAAATCATTATTTTTTTTTAATATCAAGTATATAAAAATTTATTGACTGAAAATAAATAACTTTGTTTATTATGTAACTTTTATAAAGTATTTATGTACAGTCGGTTACAAAAGTGTTCGAGCTCTAGTAAAAATTCCTCTGTAAATAAGTACACTTCATACGGATTTGTTAAATAAATCCTTACCAAATCATGTTCTTACACTGACTAAGAACAGGATTCGACAAGGATTTATTTAACAAAACAGTATTAACTCTACTTTTTTTACATAGGAATTTTTACTAGTGTTCAGACATTTTTGTTACCAACTGTATGTACCGTCGGTGACAAAAGTCTCCGAACACAAACAAAAATTCCTATGTAAAAAAAGTACACTTAATACAGTTTTGTTAAATAAATCCTTGTCGAATCCTGTTCTTAGTCAGTCTAAAAACAGGATTCGACAAGGATTTATTTAACAAAACTGTATTAAGTGTACTTTTTTTATATAGGAAAATATTTTTGTTTGTGTTCGGAGACTTTTGTTAACGACTGTATGTAACTACCATTGCTCTGCAACACAGATATCATTAGCTTCTCATGACAATGGATAAGTTTTTACTGTACTATGTATTATTAAAATGGAATACTGTTTTATTAATTAAAAATATATTGCATAAAATTTTGTGCCCCCTGAAATTTTTGTGCCCAGGGCCCGTGCCCTGAGTGCCCGTGTGATAATCAAGTCCTGACTGGGCGCACAAAGCATGTGTTACTACTGCTGAAAAGATGTCTGATGTTAGTCTTCGTAGTGATGAAAATAATATCCGGGAAAGTAATATATAGTTTTATGGCTTCGTTAAAGAATGTTGTATGAACGATTTCCTTTAGGCTATATTGTGTTTTCGTTTACCCGAATTAAATTTTAAAATTTGAAAAAATTTTGAACATACCTTTAACTTTTATACTATCAGAACATTAACCCTTTATCTACTGACGGTACGTATTAGTTTAAAAAGCGTATAAAGTCGAATTTATGGAAAAATTGTCAAAGGTATTTATAAAAATATAACTACTTACCTCATTAAATCCTAATTACGTTGCATTAGATACTACCTGTAGCCTTTTTGTCCCAGAAAATATTTTATAGAGTGCTCTCTCTGTTTTTGTTTGGCACTTTTCACGACCTTTACGTGTGTTAAATTACTTTCTATATTACCTCAAGAATCTACCACCAATCTTAAAAACAAATTAAGAAACGTAAAAAGCAAATACCTAATATCTTTTTCGACATCCAAGTACAGTCGTTAACAAAAGTGTCCGAACACTAGCGAAAATTCCTATGTAAAAAAAGTACACTTCATATGGTTTTGTTAAATAAATCCTTATCGAATCGTGTTCTTACACTGACTAAGAACAGGATTCGACAAGGATTTATTTAACAAAACCGTATGAAGTGCACTTTTTTTACATAGGAATTTTTGCTAGTGCTCGGACACTTTTGTTACCGACTGTACCAGTGGTACACTAAAGTACCTCCTCACTAAATTCTCATTATTACTATGATGAATTGATATGTATAATGTTTATTGCATCTGTCTTTAAAAAGTACTCTTAAGTAACTAAAAAATATGTTTCAAATAATTTTTTTGTCTGTTTGATAATGTGGTAGTTAAAGGGTTAAACAAGTGACGTTGTCTACTTACCCCACAATCAGAGTAAGTTGGCCCAAGTGACTTGGTGTCAGTTTGAGCTTCTTAACTAATACTGATAGTTAATATTTTCTAGTTTTAGCACGGGGACTTCTTCCTGAAGTTACACCGGTAGTATTAACATAAATACAAATTTAAAATGATGAATTATAATATTAAAAATATTCTTAGAAGGAAAAGCGGGACAACTAACCACTACATGCTGTCCTGTTTCATTACTATTTTAATATAATTCAAAACACTATTATGCACTTGTAACTATTAAAAAAAATGTAACACAACATCTCTTATTATATTATTAAACGTTTGTTTTGGGTCACCTCTCCTTTTTTTTTTTTTTTTTTTTTCTTAATAACTGCTTAATATTTTCCAGATTGGTACGGAAAAGGTAATACGAATTAAGAAACCAGTTTCCTAAATCGTATCACTTGCAGACGTGTCGTAAACGTTTAATTTTAATTATTTATTGCACAAATATTATTATTACAATTTATGTAGCTGAATAACTACACTTCAGCATTAAACTATTTCAACTGTAATTGGCAATGATATGTGTCAGATAAAAATTTTAGTGTGAAAAGTGGCACTATTTAGGCTAGTGTATCATATTACCCCTAGTTAATTTTATTTATCTATCTATTTTCAGGAGGTTTTTTTTTTCCTCCTTTAAGTTTAACATTTTAAGTGCTCGTTTTTGTCCTACTTGAAATTACTACCATTCGAATATTTTCTCACTATAATTGGATAAATATTCTACACAATATGGATTTCTTAAATCTATAACAAAAGGATAGTAAAGCAAAATATATACTAAAAAGAGAAAAGTAATGTTAAATATCAAACATAAATAATACAACTATCATCTGTCAAATATTTCGAAAAAAAGAAAAAGAAATATGGTCTTTTACCATATTTTGCAGGTACTATTGGCAACAAAATTATTCGATCGTTAGCAATAATTCCTATATAAAAACGGTACACTTAATACTGTTTTGTTAAATAAATCCTTGTCGAATCATGTTCTTAGACTGACTAAGAAAATGACTAGACAAGGATTTATTTAAAAAAGCAGTATTAAGTGTACTTTTTTTACATAGGAATAATTGCTAGCGCTCGAATAGCTTTGCTGCCGACTGTATAGCAACTTCAGGTAGTGACTCAGCGTATGGTAATGAATGAATAAATCCATGAACGTAAGAAATGAATAAATTAATAGAAATCAATAAGTAATAAATTTGTCCTATTTATTGTAAAGGATGGAAATATTTAAATATAATCTTTAAAAAAAAATTGTTCCTATAAATTAAATTTTAAGATAAGGTTTTATTCCAAAATGTACTAAAATTCAGGTCAAAAAGTAATATCATGCATCAAAAAGTAATAGCAAGAGGTTAGCATAACACAGATAGACAAGCCTTTTTTACTGCAATCTGCTCCTGATGAGATAAGACTATGAAAATGCTTCTGTGCTGTATTGTCATGGACTATGAATTGGAATACTGAAATTTTAAATTTCGGTAAAATCGGTTCGCCACAGGTTCATTAAAAATGAATCGCAATATTTAATACAGACAAACAGATTTTCGCCTTTGAAACCTACATCTGGTGAAGAAATAAGGCTGAGAATGCTCGAATATTGTATTGCCAGCTATTCATGTCTGAAAGCTATGTTTTTTTTTTTTTTTTTTTTTTTTTTTCAAGTACAGTCGGTAACAAAAGTCTCCGAACACAAACAAAAATTCCTATATAAAAAAAGTACACTTAATACAGTTTTGTTAAATAAATCCTTGTCGAATCCTGTTCTTAGTCAGTCTAAAAACAGGATTCGACAAGGATTTATTTAACAAAACTGTATTAAGCGTACTTTTTTTATATAGGAATTTTTGTTTGTGTTCGGAGACTTTTGTTACCGACTATATAATAGTCTAAAAATAAATATTGTCAGATCCTCATGTCTATTTGAGTAAAATCGGTTCGGCAGAAGTGCATTAAAAATAAATCGCAAGATTTGGAAAAATTGGATAGATTTTTTCCCCATTGAACCTACCCTTAAAAAGATAAATTACTGAAAATATTTGGGTATACTATTGTCATCGACTATGAACTTCTCTGCAAACTTTAAGATAAATCAGTTCGTGAAAGTGGGTTGAAAACTATTGCAAGATCTGGACCAGACTGACAGAGTTACCAAGTTGAATAAAAATGTGTAAAAATTAAAAGAAATGGGATCTGTCATTGTCAAATTTTAATTTCATGACAGAAATTTAAATTTATTCAACACAACAGGTGTCCCTTTATTTATCTATTTTATTTTATCTTATTTATTTATTTATTTATTTATTTATTTATTTTGCCTTTTGTTCATCTAAATTGGACCATTCTTACTTTTATGCCCTGTTTGCATGAAAAATTTAAAATATTCTCCATAATTCCATTTATTAATAATTATTAGCAAGACAGTTAAAGCCGTTTGCTTTCTATAATTTATTTTTCTCTCTTTCCCAGTGAAAATAGAATTACCAGTGAAAACTGCTTTTCTTATAGATTTAGAAAGTTTCAAATAGTTTTGTAATCCTCCACAATCATTACTCGTTGGTTTTAATTAAGATAGTTACAGTCATCTGTTGACTTGGAAATGAGTGTTTGATGGTTAAAAAAAGAAAGGAAAAAAAGCCTGTCAGTTTTAGCTAAAATTCACAATCTCCAGAATTATAATAGAAGGAGAAACCAATTAAAAAATTCAACGCATTAATGAAAAGAATTTCACGAGGATGAAAGTCCGACAGTTAAAACAAGAAATGTTTAACGAAGAACAGCAATTGAACGGGAAAACGTTAAACGAAAATTAGTGCATGTTGAAAGGAAAATGCAGAGTGGAAAAAGAAAGATGATAAATTCGACAGGAATATTATTGAATTATCCCGAACATGGTTAAGAATTAAAAGTGATAGGTTTATTAATGAGTTCTCGGGTGAACAAAAAAAAATTGCAAACATCAGGCAAATCTTTTGCCTAAATTCAAGTTAGCAGACGTCAAAATTCGTTTAAATTCAAGTGTTGTACAAATTTAGAGACTTCGCAAAATTTCAGATGGCATCATAAAAAATGCCACTTGGATATAAATAAATATATATTTGTTGATAATAAATCTGTAAATAATAATTTATGGTTCAGATTTAAACTTTTGGAGAAAGCTTCCATATTTCAAAAGATATTTTATACAGCTTAAGCTTCTGCCCGTTATCCCATAAATTAGAAGTGACAGATTCTAACATATTGAGCCTCTCTTTCTCTTTCTCTGTCTGTGTGTAAAAATGAAATAGTGTTCGTTTTAATTTAAATCAGAGTACGCAGATTTTTTTTTTTTTTCAAAGTAAGTCTAAAACTTTCTAATATTGGATATTTCCTTTTTTTTTTTTTTTTTTTTTTTATCGAACACTTAAAATATATTCTAAATATAAATTAAACATACATTTATGTGCGGTAATAAAATATATCAAAATTTCAAAGCTACATCAAATTTCTTATTTCTATGTTTTAACATTTTTTATTTATTTATTTTCTTTCAGGTTACGGCAACTTTACGATTTTCTTCTCCAGAAACTTTCTCTACAAGGATAGCCGAATGAAATTTTAAAGGAGATCCAACCAATACTCATGCAGTAAAAAAAGATAAAATACCTAACTTTTCCATGATGTATCAACTTTAAAAAATGAAATGTTACAAATACTTAATCATATATCACATTAAATTAACGTGACATATGATATATAATTGCTTTATACATCTCCTTTATACATTACGTATAAACTTGAAATACTTGCTAAACTTTAACCACTCATGTGTAAGGTTTACACCAACAAGACGACTTAATGTCGATTGCCGACAAGTCATCAATAAATGTCGCCAAAATTAAAGACATGGACGAAAAATGTGTCATCTAAAATATTTTTATAATGGTATTTTTCTTTTTTAATTTATATTTAAATAATAAAACAAATATACTGTCTATGGATCGCAAGAATAGCTCCTGTCAACAAGCATTTGTAATAATAATAATTATAATACACTCCTCCCCAGACCTACTATCTTAGCGTAGTCAACTGGTCTTAACTCTAACACCAACACCACTGTCGAAAATTAAACGAGGCTTGTTTTCACGGTAACAGACAAGCACAGACTTCTTGGCAGGAACTTTTTTGTGGTCGACAGACAATATGTTGGTATTTGCAAAGTGTCAGTAAAAAAATCCTATAGAAAATCAAAACACATGTATTTAAAACAAACTTCTAACTCTAATTTTCTTTGTTTGTTGTTAGACAACGATATTAGCTGACTTTAAGTTTGTACACCAGTACTGCTTTGAGTCTGACATATTGCGCTGTCCTTTTTTTCACATTGCACTCTTACCTAGCTATTTGCCTGATGAAGGGTTTAGTTTAAATTTAAAAACCTAAAACAATTGTTGCGTGTTTTTGCTATTTATGGTGTATACTATTTTTCTGTCAATAACAATTTTTCAGTATAACAAATTAATAAACTTTATAGCATAATTTATAAGTTTCAATTAATTAGTGAAATTAATGTTTCTCCCGTTGCAGAAATTACTAATAATAAATTATAAGCACGTAGACAGAGTACGTTTAAAATATCTTAAAATTAAAGTTTTTGTGCTATTTCACAAAAAAATATCCACATATATATAGCAATAAAAATATGAATAAAAGTTTGCAATTGTATATATTTGTCTACCATTATATTTTCGGACCGATCACAAACTCACGATGCAGGTTTTAATTACTAAAATTTCATAACTATATCTTAATCCCTACTTATGAGGGTTATTATTATTATTATTAGTAGTAGTAGTAGTATTTTAACTCCTTCCTTTTTTTATAGCGATATGCTTTCAATATGCTGTTTAAGATGTTTTAAATTTTCAAATTCGTAAAATAAATAAATAAGTAAAAAATAAAAAATAAAACTATTTCGTTTACATCATTAATTGCTACAAAATAATGATCATCTTTTTGGCTGCTGGAGAAAACGTTCACTGAAATATATGATGTATGATATGTTCTTCACGCCCCTAAAGTTTCAGATAAATCGAGAAGTATTATCTAGACCAGAGGTGGCCAACCCGCGGCCCTCCCTGTAGTTTCCTGCGGCCCGCGAGGGGTCTAACGATATTTTAATTTTTAAAAATTAAAGTATTGAATTATTAAAAATTAATAATTCTTACTTCTCGAAGTAAAAATACCTTTCAATGATTATGGTAGCTAAAGTATCACGCTGTTGTAGTGAAATATTATTAGATCCAGTATTCGTTCTATTTATATTAGTTATTAATGTATAGTCACAAAAATTTCTCGATTCTGTTGTTAGTTTATGAATGAAAAAAATAATGTACTCCGCTCCAAATCTTCCCCCGACCCCCCCCCCCCCCGAAAAAGTATATACATACATGATTCATACATTCACAAACATATAAATACATACACATATGCACATACGCTGTGGCCCGCGTGAATAAAACAGATTTCCAATGCTGCCCACCAAGTGTTTTGGGCAGTGTTGGGCATAATTGATTAAAAAGTAATTGAATTACAATTGAATTGCAATTAAATTATAATTAATTTACTGTCAATCGATTAACAAGTAATTGATTACAAACAAATTGAATAAGTAATTTAATTTATTGAATAAGTAATTTAATTTATTTGTAATCAATTACTTATTAATCGATTGACAGTAAAATAATTGTAATTCAATTACTTTTTAATCAATTATGCCCAACACTGGTTTTGGGTTGAATAGGCCTGATCTAGACATTTGACAAAACGTTTAAAAATGAAAGTGTCCGATCATTTATGGTAAGATAGTTATGTCTTCTCCTTCCTAAAATTACCTCTCTACAACGATTCTCAAACTGAATATTTCTGAAGAAAATGTGGTCAGCACTAATGTTTTGATAAAAATATTTGACTTTTTTAAGATGTAAACATTTATATTTAGGTATTAAAGGCGTTTATTTTATGTATTACCTAATATTAGTGATTGAAAGTTAACATTGCTGCTTAATAAATATTACTGATATCAAATCAAAGAATTTTATTAGTAATAGCAAATAAATAAAAGGCTTAACATGAAAAATTACCAATGGTGTAATTAGCTAATAAAAAAATTAGACATAATAATATATTATAATCATTCTGGTTTCTATTACATTTGAAAAATTCTTTCTTTTTCTTTTTCTTCTTCTTCTCTCCCTCTCTCTCTCTCCCTATCCTTCTCCCTCCCCCTTCCCCCTCTCTCTTTTTAATATCTATGTGTTAAATTTTCTAAAGAATAATTCTGTACTGATAAGTATGAAGGATTTAAGTCCATATTCTTGATTTTTAAGGAGACGAAAAATAAAGTTAAACTAACTAAAAGCTAATCAGAAGAATCGATTAGGAAAAAGGGATTATGTTGATTTATACCCTTTATACCGTTCAGTGATTGTCAATCTTCATTTAATAAAGGAAAAAAAATTGAATTGCTAAATTTCTGACTTGAATCTTTTTTTACCAATGGATTTTCTCAAAGACTAAATGACATGGATTTAAATCCTTTATACCAATCGATAGAGAATTTTTTTCTGGGTCTGACTATGTACTTAACTCAAAATCGACATTTTTGAACTTAAATCCTTTATACTTATCAGTACAGAATTTAGAGTTAAATTTAGATCAACTACCGAAAATTAAATTCTAGTAAACATCAAAATAATCAATTTATAAAAGAATAATTTTTATCAGAACTTATGAAATAAAATCAATAATGGCACGAAAACAGAATTTCATTTATTCTAACTGTTCTTGAATTAAATAATAATAATAAATAAAATAAAATAAAGGTTCGTATTGGATTTTGCAGGTGAAAATCATAAATACTGAGAAAATTGAATCCAAAAGAAGTTAAAAGAATTTGTACCATAACTTTTGTAAAGTGCATGTAATTCTTAACACTTTAAACATGCTATATCATCCAAATTTAGAAATCCTTTGTTATTATACGCATTTAAAATAAATATGATATGCTGTTTTAATGCCAATATACAAATATTTTATGGAAAAAATGCACTTTGGAAATTTTAAGTGTGTGAAAAAATATTGAATTTCCGAAAATTAAATTTTACTTTATGAAAATTGTATAAAAATTTGCTGTTCAATGGAATTGTGAGTTTTATACTGCTGATGTATTAAATATCTTAGCTCTTAAAAATTGAACTTGAGTTCAATCTCCATTTCTTACTCAAATGTTCAGGAACGGAATTCATCAGCTCGCAGGGTATATGGTTCTGGTCAGATACTTAAATAAAAAATAAATTAAAAAAAGAACTGTGTCACTTGAATTTTTTCATTGATATACACACATTCACAAAGCAAAAATCTGATGAACAGCCAAATGAGAGCATATTGTGCCAATTGTTCCGTCAGTTGATTGTACAGTATCCCGCCAGTAAAATTAAGTGTTAAGGAGTAAGAAGAGTAAGAACGCTATTTCTGTTCCCGAGATCATTTTGAGAAGTCGGGGGTAAAGCTTGTATGTCTATAAATATATCAAACAGAAATCTTGCTCTCGGAGCACAAGGTTGCTTTTTTTCAGTTCGGATTCTACTTGTTGGAATTACAGGAGTTCACAATAGGTAAATATGACTTAAAATGCCATGTTGATGGTTCTACCCTTATATTACCCATGAGCATGTAGTAAAATTTTTACAAAATTATTCCAGTACTGAAAATTTGTTTATCTTCTTCTTTACTTTAAGCTCTTTGTTATTTTTTCCATTTATTTGAATAACGATCATGTTTCTTAAAAGAAATGCATGCGGCAATGTGATTGTAAATAAATAAAATTATTACCCTTTGTAAAAGTACAAATTTTTATATATTTATGAAGGAGTGATTTTATTTTTTAAAAATCCAAAAAAAATATTTATTAAAAAACTGATTCGGGAAAAAATGCACTTCCAAAATATTAGTTACCAATGAATATTCTATAACAAATATTTATTTTATTCTGAAGCATATACTATTCATACAAACAACAGTGCAGTTTATAGGTCAGAAAACCAATTTATAAAATTCTTTATGACTATTTAAATGTTCAAGGGACACAACGATATATTCAGATAAACATTACCGCAGTATTAAAATAACAGTTCAGCGTTTCAACTAAAAAATAATGCCAATTAAAGCAAATTTAGCTGCAACCAATATTTTGGTACTAAGTACACTATATTAGTGGTTTTTACTACTAAAATTGCATTACTAAAAGGTTGAAACAATTAAATTTCTTAAAATATTTGTTGCAGCTAAATTTGGACTATGTTTCTACTGAAACGTATAATTTTTATCAGTGCAGCTAAAAATTTTTCAGCATGTGGCAATACCACGTATAAAATATATTTCTTGTAGTTAAATTTAAGAATATTTTAATATTTAAAAATTTTTGAAAATCAATATTATTTTTCAGGGTCAAAATTTCAAATGTTTTCAGGATTATTTTTGTGTTTTAAATTTTTCAGGCTGCAATGTTTTATAAATTATAAATAGAATCTAGTCTCAATAACATGAAAATTTGTAATGTTATACACTATAAAAAACAAATAAACAATTTATTGAATTATAATCTAAAAAAATAAATGGTCAATTTGTCTGACGCACATCAGACAACTGTTAATATTTTTCATTTTTCATAACTTAGATTTTTTTTCATTTATGACCATCAATTATTTATTTATGTGCAGCAATTAAAAAAGTATATATGTATATATATATATATATTTACCATAGAATTGCTTATTAACTTAAATCTGTCCTCACATTCTTTTACTCCGCTTCATCTAATATAAAATAATAATGATGATGACGATGATGATGATGATACAGTCGGCAGAAAAAGTATCCGAGCACTAGCCAATAATTCCGATATCAAAAATGTACACTTAAAACTGTTTTGTTAAATAAATCCTTGTCGATTCATGTTCTTAGACTGACTAAGAACATAGCTCGACAAGGATTCGTTTAACAAAGCAATATTAAGTGTACATTTTTTAGACAGGGATTATTGCTAATGCTCGGATACTTTTGCTGCCGACTGTGTATATATATATATATTGAAAACCATATCAAACATTGCAAAAAATGAAACCAAGTATCACACGAAGAACTAGATAGATCATGAATAAAGATTTCTGAAAAATTAAGCATACTTTAATAAAAACATACAACATCAATACTTTTTCAAGGGCTTAGATTAAACGTTGCATGCATATTAGTTTCTGTCATAGTGTATGCAATTTGCTAAAAATTTACAAAGTATGCTAAGCCCAATAACACCCAAAGGGCGTGTAAAGAATTTCAAATTCAATAAGAAAAAGGAAAAAATAGAGGACAAACATACTTTTAAAAACTAAATCACCAATGTTACTTAAAAAATAAAAATATTCCTAAAAAAAAATAATAAAACTAAAATTATTGCTTACATTACAGTTGCATATTTCAATTCATAAATTTAAATTCGCAAGTTATGCAAATTTTATGGCTGAAAACCAATCATAAATGAGGCATTTTTTATTAGTTTTAATTTAAATATAGGGGAAATTGCTATTCGTAAAATATATTTTGGATTTAGGCACTTTGTGACATGGACAAAATTATAGGTACAACCGTTTTTTTTTTTTTTTTTTTGCAAGCAAAATTTTCAATCTATTAAATTTTGTCACAATTTAACGTGCAGTAAGTCTTGACCTTTTAAAAGCAACCACTTTCTCTCTCTCAAATTCCGAAAATTTAGTACCTAACTTTATGATTGCAAAATTCGAATACAATGCTCCTAATCGCTTACTAAGCATTCATATCGTCTGGGAATGCCGTATGTAAAACAAAAAACACGTAAATTTTGCTTTTTAGAACACACAAATACCGTTGTCCTTATAATTTTGTCCATGTGATATGGCTGTCTAAATCCAAAATGCATTTTATGAATACCAATTTACCATATATTTCCATAAAAACTAACAAAAAATGCTTCATTTGTCATTGGTTTCCAGTCATAAAATTTGCATAATTTTCCAGCCAATTTTAGCTAATATTTGGCAATTTTTCTCTTGTCCTAATAATTTTGACACTTACTGTATGTACTTCCAAACTACATCCCCCCCCCCCCTACCGCTCTGTCTCCCTATTTTTCTCCAATGAAATAAACTATTACGTAGGTATTTATATTCCTTTAATCGGGCAAATTTAACCAGGAAAAGTTATGAATCGGGAATGCCAGCACAATGAAAACATTCAGACATTTAAGGGTTAAAATAAATTTATTTACTACGTTTATTCAAAAAAATATTCATTACTTATATTAAATGCAATTCATAAAACTTATTTAAAAAGGTGTATGTTAAAATGAACCTGAAAAAAGAAAGAAAGAACTGTAACTTTTATATTTCGTATTCTCGTTTTTTAAATAGACCTATGAATATATATTTAACGTTCTTTCCCCGCATTCTTTTTATTTATTTATTTAAAAGAGAGAAAAGTATAATATCATAAAAAAAAAAAAAAAAAAAAAAAAAAAAATCTAGTCATTTAATACTTTTACCAACATTGAGATACCTATAAAACTATGGATGTCTCCTCTTTATTTAATTCATAATTAATTCTGTTTTCTCAAATTTAAATACGGAAAATATCCCACGCTAAGTAAATACGAAAGCATATCAAGTGCTTTGAGTTAACTAAGATAAACTTTATTGCTTTGATAAAATCTTATACCACAGCACATTTGCATGAAGTTGTATTAATAACCTTAAAAATGTAAAGATTTTTGTATTATGCAGAGGTTGCATTGCATTTTTAATTTTTTTTTTCATGCATATTATGTAAATATGTGAATATTAATGCAGAAAACTAATGGAAAATCACTAAGAAAAATAATAAAATTACGTATTGATCATATATTTTCCTATCCTATAAAAGTGAAATCCGTTTCTTGCAAAATTAGTTACAAGAATATTCCAAGAATATATTGACACATCCACGATGTTCGGAATTATTTCGTTGATTCATTTGTTAAGATTACACATTTACTGATATTGGAATTTTTTTTTTTTTTTTTTTTTTTTTTTTTTTACCTGCATCAATCTAGCTTTCATTGTTTTTGACTCACTCCCTCTATCTATCTATCTACCTCTCTTTTCCAGGCATGTAAAACATACAGATCAGCGGGTGTGTGTATTGCCAACCCGGATACATATTTACAGGGGGTTTAAACACCCCATGCAGATTTGTTTTTAAAAAAATTTCAGGTTTTACAACACTTTTAACACTGAACATTATGTAATAAAGTTTAAACTTCCTACGAAATTTTTTGTAGCTACGGCCTTGATGTTAGGAAATGAAAAACACATTCCAACTGAGAGCACTCAGTAAGAGAGCTTTCATTTACAACTTTCGAAAGCCACGAAATTAACTAATTCATAGTGAAACACCTATGTTGTGCACTTTCTTTTAACAAAAAATATTCATAAGATTACTCTTTTAAAATAAAAATATGAAATCAACATCATTTGAGATAGTTTAAACTCATTTTCTTAGAAGAAATGGGCTCACTCATCTTGATTTCGATTTAGTCAATTGGATGAATTACAGAAAAAGAAAAAAAAGGTGCATTCAAGCTTGAGTTACTTATATTATTACGGATATGTTAGAGAAATAAACGGTGCACTGAAAAAAAATGTAACTTTAACAGCAGAATTTTCTTATAATTGTTTGCTGCTTAAATAAAAAAATAAATAATGAAATTACATATGATAACAGAGTAATATTTTTTTTCTCTGTCAGGATTGGAACTCGAATCGTCTGGGTGAAGAAAAGTATCGTAGATCTAAGCCAACCAATTACATCTGCGCTGCTTAACCCCTTACCTGCCGAGGAAAATTTACGAGATTCGCTTCAAAGTGCCTCTGTTCTCTTTCAACTCTGAAATGAGTAAATCTTTCAAAAACACTGCCAAGATCACTTTCAAGTTTATTTTAATGCACTGTCAAACCATATCAGTAGTTTCGCAGGTAGCAGTGCAGTACAAAGGATCATACTTCGAAAAAACGTATATATACGCCCGGGGCAGTTAAGGGGTTAACTATCACTTACTATGCTGCGAGATCATTCTTATTAATTATCAATTTTAACTTCACTTATCTACAATATAAAATTATTGGAATATAACGAACCTCTGTAAACTATTACAATAACTTTAAAACCAGGAAAATATTTGGTAACGGATTTCCTATGAGAAACTGTTTACAAATGAATTTTACGCAATTAAGAAATAATAATTAAATACTTACACGCAAAACTATAGAATTTATCGAATAATCATTATTTCAAAATAGCAGCATGAGGTTAGCTTGTCTAGAGGTATGATTCGCATTGCTGATTTTAATGTTTCGTAAGTAATGATAGCTAAGTTTTTTAAGCTTTTACATATGTTAGATTTTAATTAATATACTAACATATATGATTTCTATAGATTTTAATGTATTTACACATCAAATAGATGCACACTTATGTATTTAATATGCTTATTAAAGGTTTTCCATTACATTACACACACATTATGCACGGTATTTAAAAAAAAAAAAAAAATGCGAATGCTTTGAAAAATGTTACATTATGAAATTAGTATTTTTAAAATTATATATTTATATTATATTTATTATATTTAACAGAGTATTTTTTTTTTTTTTTTTTTAATATTTTAATTATTTCACCAAAATCTTCAGTATTTTTTAAATACATACATAAACTGAAAATCTGCATAACAAAAAATTCATAATTCATAATATTCAATATATGCTCAATATTTAAAAAAAACATCCACAAAATTATAGTAAACATTCGTTTTTTTTTTTTTTTTTTTTTTTTTTTTTTTTTAAACCAGAAATCATGAACAAGCAAAAATAACTCAAACACTGATTAAATATTTACAACTCATATTCATTCAAATACAAAGCAACTATCTGACTCAAACGAAATCATTTTCAATTCATGTCGAGTAAATAATAATAATAATAATAATAATAATAATAAATCATTTCCCAGTATAAACTGATCAGTGAATTAGGTCGTTTGTTTTAAGAGACTGTGAAATCATAGTTACTAACTTTAGCATTTTTTGGATACTGGAAAATTTTACTAGAATTTTTTTATGTATTTCTCTAACAGTTTTCACTGATTAAATAAAATAAAAATTTCTATTAAAGTTTTCCGGTAGTCAAAAATTGCTAAAGTTGGCAACTAGAGTGCCATCTTGTCAAATGTTGATAAGTTAGAAATCCTTCAATAAGTTGAACATTTTCTTGTTCAAAAAGAAGGATAAAACCCTCAAAAAGGAAAAATGACAAAAAATAATAGTAAATTAAACAACAATAATAACTATTTTCTGGGAATGAAACATATGTAAAAGATTTTCATTCATGCCATATGATGGGCATTCCTATACTCAATCCATGCGAAAATATTGGAATTTTTAAACATTAGTCAAATGTATTAAGGATCACCGACTAAATTTGAAATATTGAATCTTATCTTACAGTTTAGAAAACAACAAATAAGGAGAAGAATTTAATTAGTTTTGACACTACTGAGAATTAAGACGACCTTCCTAAAATGAAACACAATGGAGTTTTAAAAAATATGCTAAATTAAAAACGAATGCTACTATCCTGAAAACAAAAATAAAATTAATTTTCAACTTTGGTGCCATTCCAGAGCAATAATTTGATTAAGTTGACAAATTTAAATTAGAACCAGTTGTCAAAATCGAAACTGCGAGATAAAATTCTTGAACTATGAAAAGAATAAAATAAAATAAAAATAATAACGGCAGATATAATTTTAAGTTGGATTCAGTATTTGAATTCAGTCCAATTGTTTCAATGAAACTAATTACTTTACGTTCTAATCCTTTTCAGTATTTATCACGTCAAATGTATGGCTTGTTATACAGCCGGTAACAAAAGTATACAAACACTAGCGAAAATTCCTATATTAAAAAAAAGTAGAGTTAATATTGTTTTGTTAAATAAATCCTTGTCGAATCTTGTTCTTAGTCAGTCTAAGAACAAGGAGTCGACAAGGATTTATTTAACAAAACAGCATTAACTCTACTTTTTTTATATAGGAATTTTTGCTGTCAGTCTAAGAACATGATTGGACAAGGATTTATTTAACAAAACAGTATTAACTCTACTTTTTTATATAAAAATTTTTGCTAGTGTTCGGATACTTTGTTACCGACTGAACGTATGTAAATGGTGGTTCTTTATCTTCTAAATACACTTCCAAATTTTAGGTAAAAATATTCTTATCTTAAAATAATTAAAGGTTTACATGGGTTTGGAAGGCTAAAAAAATCATATCTTCTCTCTCTTAAAAAAAAAAAAAAAAAAAAAAAATTAAAATTTTTATTCAAAAGTTTGAGCATATTAGAGCAACATTTAAACAACATTTTATAAATTTTTCATTAAAAAAATTGGAAAATTTAGGTCCTGGAAAATTTAGGCCGGTAGCTCCTGATTTACAGAGGCCCTTCAGAAAAGGAATGGACACGATTTCTCAAACACAAATGCACCGATCTTACTGAAACCATGCGCACTTCTTCAAAATAAAATTGACTAGAACTTAAACAAAGGATTTTTCTTTTTTTATTCGATTAGAACTAATATCATAAGGCTATACCGCTATACATGGAATAAAATGTACTAAAAATTATACTTTTTTCCCCCCCTTACAACTCTGCCAAAAAATTCAAATTTCAATATTTAAAAAAAAAAAAAAAAAAATCCTTCGTTCAAGCAATAGTCAATTCTATTTTGAAGAAGTGTGCAAAATTTCAATAATGTCGGTGCATTTGTTTTTGAGAAATCGTGTCTACCGCTTTTCTGACGAATCTCTAGAAAAAAGGACCCACCGGCTGAATTTTCCAAATTTTTTCATAAAAATTTTATAAAATAATTTGAAAATGATGCTCTTTTGTATACTCAAAATTTTGAATAAAAATTTTTATTTATTATGTAAAAAAAAAAAAAAAAAAGAAGAATATATATATATATATGTGTGTGTGTGTGTGTGTGTGTGTGCTTTTTTTTTTTTTTTTTTTTTTTTAACTTTTGAAACCCATTTAATACTTTAAGCCAACATATTTTTTATTATATTAGAACTTCAACAATGAAACATTTTAGATTTGAGCGTCATTTTAAATTAATTAATATCGTAATATTCAAGTTCATAAAGAGTGTTTCCAGAATTTATGTATATCTATGTATATATAGATAGGGAGGGGGAGAGAGAGAGAGAGAGAAATTTTGAAACGTTTATTTTATAAACAACAATTTTTAAAATATCACTTTTGTGTTTATATAAAATGAAAATTATAGTCTGCTATAAACAACATACATTCAAAACTGTTAATTTTCATTAATCAACACTACTATACTCCAGTGAACGAAACTCGACTAATTTTTTTAAGCATTTATATAAAATATATATATATATATATATATATATAAACTCTAAATTTCCGTGTAAACAATGTTCTTCATAATTGCTCCATCCTTAAAAAAAGAAAAAATGAAGAAAGAAAAAGAAAAAAAAAAAAGAAAAAAATCAATATCAGCAATTTTTCTTTTTTCTACATGACAATGGACATTCCCCATCTTCCTCTCAATCCGACCGATTAAAGTTCTTTTTCTGTGTTAACTTTTTTAAATATAGCGTTCTCTTTATTCGTATATGCCCACTTCTGTTGCCAGACAAATAAAAAATAAATATAAAAAATAAATCCAGAAAATAAGCTAAATCACGAACATTTTTTAAAATTGCCAATTAGATTTAATCACTGAGGAGTGTTAAACACAAAAGATTACGTGTGCACCAACGAGCATGCAATAAATTATCGTCTTCGTTCTAAGAGAAAAGATGGCAGCACCAGACAACTTTATATCTTAAACTGGTCATAAAAATGGCATCGCTACACAAAAAAGTGATATCTCTTCTTAGCTTCATATGAGAATAATTTTTTTCCCTAAACTCACATTAACCATACTTTCGAATGATACCACTTTTAATCCCTTACTCTAATAAATATTATGTTAAAAACGTAGGACAAATTTCATGTTTGCGTATTAATATCATATATAGATCATAGACCTATTATAAAAGTGGACGGAACATTCCATTATTAAGGGAATATAAGAAAAGGTGCAAAGATGAAACCATGTGAATGTTGAAAAAGATTATCTTTTTTGGCATTTATCGCATTATTGACAATTTTTTATTTTGAATATAAATATATATTATTAAAAGATACAACATTCTTTCAGCAAAACTAGTGTAAAATATTACAGCTGCTGAAATTTATTTTTACATTGTTATTAACATCTAACAAAGTTCAAAAGCTTTTATAACATTGTTTTGTCTATACTCGTTTTAACTCTCATAAATAATTATGGACATTTTTGAAATAATATAAGATATAATATAGTTAAACTAATTCAATTTAGAGAAATAAGTATACAATTATAAGCTTTTTATAAAAATAATTACTTAAAAAAGAGCGAAATAATAAAATATTAAAAAGAATCTTATCTGTGAAATAAAATCCTTATTTTACATAACTTCTAGGGTTTTTAAAGTACATCTAATTACTATTTCTTGCTATAAAATTATTTTTAAATTCAAAACAATCTAACTTTTAAAATGAAATAAAAATTTTAAAAAGAACTTTGAAAGAAAAAGAGAAAATATCGTCTGCTTAATAAAAACAGAGTTTAGAGCATGGCGAAGAAATTTCAATGTGGCCAGATTGGCTTCCTGTAGATCAACATTCACATGACCTTTTTATGAGTTATCTTTGCCACTAAAAAAGGTTGTCATTGTCCCGTCCACTCTTATAATAGGTCTATGATATAGATACTAGATAGTCCAGAATGTTCGTGCCGATTTTCGGTAGGTAACATAAAGGATAAAGGTCAGGCCTGAATATATCAGCATGATTTAAACAAATGAAAAAAGTTTGGTTACTATGCGTTAATTTTTATCGATAAAAATTAACGTATAGCAACCAAACGACTGATATCAGTCGTACATGCTTCTGAATACGGAAGCAAACAAAGTGCATTTATTCAACCCCTTAGCTGCAGATGAAAATTTAAGAAATTCGCTTCCCGATGTCACCGTTCTCTCTAAACTCTAAAATGAGTAAATTTTTTGAAAACTCTAAAGATCACCAAGTTTATTTTATTGCATTGTCAAATCTTGTCAGTATTTCACTGGTAGCAGTACAGTACAAAGAATCGTACTTTGGAAAGACGCATATACACGCCCGGGACACTTGAGTGGTTAATGCTTTTCTTTTGCTTATAGGAATGATAAAATGACAACAAAAAGCAAACAAAATATGCGCTGTTAGAGCACAGGTACTCTAACAGAAATAATTGAACGAAACTTTTTAGATTTGGGCGTCATTTTAAATGAATTGGTATCGTAAAATTCAATTTCATAAAGAATTTAATATTCAATAATTCAATATTCAATTAATTCATTAATTCAATATTCAATTTTATTAAAAAAAAAAAAAAAAAAAAAAAAAGGAGGGAAGAGGAAGAAATTGTGAAACATTTATTTTAAAAGCAGCAATTTTCAAAATATTACTTTTGTGCACAAATTACAAATAAAATGAAAAATGCACTCTATTATTGTCAACATACATTCAAAACTGTTATTATTGTTCATTAATCAAAACTAGTATCGCCCAGTAATCGAAACTCGACCAATTTTTTAAGCACTTAAATAGGAAATGTAGAAATTCTAAATTTTCCTGTAAACACTATTCTTAATAGTTACTCTATCCTTATTTAAAAGAAAAAAAAAAAAAAAGAGCATTTTAGTTTTTTCTACTTGACGATGCATTTTCCTCATATTCCACTCAATCCAACCGATCTAAGTTATTTTTCTGTGTCAGCATTTTGAAAAAAAAAAATAAACAGTATATACTCATTTCTGTTGCCAGACATATAAAAAATAAATAAGGAAAATAAATCCAAAATATAAGCTAAATCACGAGCCGTTGCATTGCATTTTAAAGGATTGCCATGCAAAATTAGCAACTTTCCAACAAACATGCAACAAATTATCATCTTCATTCTAAAACAAAAGATGGCAGCACCGGATATCTTTATAGTTTAAATTGACCGGAAAAATGACGTTCACACGGTTGGTTGGTTGTAGGATTAAGGCCGATTGACTCCTTAAGTGTCCTAGGCCTATAGGGGGAATGCCCTCCGTGGGGGTCTTTCTAAGGGGTCCTAGCCCGTATTTACGCGAGTTTCGGAGGAAACCACGGAAAACTCCGAACGGCTAGGTCGATGAGCGCGACCGGGGATCGAACCCGGCACCTCCCATCTACCAGCTTTGAGCGCAGAACCGCTCGGCCGCTGGTGGGCGACGTTCACACGGAAAACTGTATAAAAATTTTATATCCCCTTTTGACCTCCCATGAGAATATTTTTTTCCTCAAACTTTTCGAAAGATATCACTTTTAATAACCTACTCTTATAATTAATATTTAAAAACCGTACGACAAATTCCATGTTTGCATATTAATGTATAGATATTAAATGGTCCGGAAAATTCGTGACGATTTTCGGTAGATAACATTAGGTGTCTAAACATATCAGCATAATTTAAACAAATGAAAAAAGTTTCGTTACTAATTTTTGTCAGTTGTATATTCCCTGGAATATGGAAGCAAAGCAAATAAAGTCATAATAGATATTTAATGCTTTTACAGGAAAGACAAAAATGACACACAAACAGTGAACAAGATATGCGCTGTTATAACGAAAGTGCTGTAGAGAAATACTTGTGCGAGTGCGGATGTAGTTTACTAAGTTCATGTTCAAATATAGTGGTTTTAACTTTGAGAATCAAGAAAGCTCGAATTGTATCATGAAAAGGGTTGTGCCCTTCGTGGGGGTCTTTCTAAGGGATCCTAGCCTGTATTTACGTAAGTTTTGAAGAAAACCACGAAAAACTCCAAACGGCTAGGCCGACGAGCGTGACCTGGAATCGAACCCAGTGCCTCACGTCTACTAGCTTTGAGCGTATAACCGCTCGACCGCTGGTGAGCCCAGAATTTCCCCTGGAAAAAAAATCCCCGGAAAAAAGTCCCCCGAAGAACCATTTCCAGAAATACATTACGAAATTTCACACTTATATCTTATAGGTCATATTACTAACAAAGTTTATTTATCATTTCAAATTAAAAAAAAATTATAATAATAATTATAATAATAATATGCTTCAGCCATCACAAAGCATTATTCTTTATCATTTTATATAATAGTGGATAACATGCACAAACATAGGCACCAACTTCTTAAAATTTCATTAGAGCACAATCGGTTTTTCCTTTTTTCTGAGAGACAAAGCTTTGTTCCACCTCCCCCACCTACTCCTTTGTTATACAGTCAAGTTTTTCTTTTGATTCAGATTAATTAATTAATTTTTATTTATTTATTTTATTTTATTTTATTTTTTTTTTTTAATAAAAATTCATATTAAAGATAAGAAATAACATTTTCTGTTCCGGATACTCTGTTGCGTCTTTTAGGTTAATGTCAAGTGAAAGATTGTTACCACTTAAAAGAAAATGGCTTGATTGGAAAATATTTCAGAACAAAAACTTTATTTTGTGTCCCAAAATCTAAGACGGGAAATTAATAATATAACGAGAATACAAAATCCCAAATTCTAAAGACCCCAAAATTGCATACAATATATTAGCTCTAACTTTAACTTGTAAAATCTACTTACTACAACAATTTAACACCCTGCTGTTGTTGTTGTGTTGTTGTGGATTATTCCTCAAGGTCCAGCTACAAGTTAGACCAGGTCCAGGAGGTCGTGGATCTTCAAAAAGTCATAAACAATAATAGGTGTAGTAATAATGTCTTCATGCAAGAGCCCCATGCTCATGCAGTGGAGGAGATGTTCTGGGGAGGCTCCTGCTGACTTGCACTTGGTGCACTCACGATAAGATTTCTGTCCATCAATATATGTAGGGCTCCTAATATGTCCACTCACGAGCCTGCTGATGGCGGTCTGGGCAGCTCTATCACTCCCAATTGTGAGGGCATTACCAGGAGTTTTCCCAGAATACCAAGACTGGGATGGAGAAGTCCTCCATATTTTCTGATTTCTGATCTTAATTTTAGAGCTAATTTCGGAGGAGGTCAGTTCGGTGCTTGAAATAGATGAGCCAGAAGTCCCGGCTTTAGCAAGAATATCAGCAGTTTCATTGCCCTGAAGGCCTTTGTGTGGGGAATCCACTGAAAATAAATCTTGTGATCATGTGAAAGCACCTTGAGGTCTTTAAGAATCATGATAGATGTTCTGTCACCCATTGCTCAGATGCTGAATGGCACTACGGCTATCTCTCAAGATCCAAATGTCTGCAGATGTGGTTTCTGAAACCAAGGTGGCAAGTCGCAAGTGCCTCTCTTATTGCAATTAATTCAGCTCTAAAGACAGAGCAAAAATCTGGAGTTTTTAGACTAATTTGTACGACTTAATGAAAAATCCACTGCCACTGGCATAGTTGTCGTCTCTACTGCCATCTGTATAAACCTGGATAGCTGATGTTGGAAATTTAACACCCTGTCCTTGGTTACCGAATGGATTCTCTTTGCTTCAGAAGGGGGGGGGGGAATGAAGCATGCATTTAGTATGCATTTATAAAACTTTTAAACCAAAAACAACACATATATTTAAAAAAAGAAAAACACATAATGTTCGTTGTTTGTATTGTGCTGAAATTCTTTTTCATTTATTCTTTTAAATATATGTATAATGATGCGTAAATTTTTCCTACGTAAATTATGCTGTAATAAGTTTCAATTACATGGATAAATTTCTTTCTGTTTGTAACATTTTTAGTTTCTTAAAGTACAGTTCAAAGACATACTGAGTGTAGATCGTTACGTAAATCAAATTATTTCTTGCGGCACCGCTAAAACAGAATTGTAAATGATATATTAACGGTAATATACAAACTATTTTTCAGTAGGAAAGTTCTGTACGATTGGTGGCCCTAACAACTTAGGGGACCTGTCGCAAAATATTTGAAGGAACCCCTACTCAATAATAATAGCAATAATACATTATGTTTTTTAATAATTCACTTTCAGCAGAACGTTGTTTAATCACAGAACACTGCTACAAAACTTTTTTTTTAATAGCTCTTGTGTAAAAAAAAAAAAAAAAAAAAAAAAAAAAAAAATTGTAACATTTGCAAGCTAATTAAAATATGTTGTACTTTTGCACAGAATTGAAATTAGAATGTTTAATGTATCAAAGTATGCTCTTTTACATTGCAATATTCAAATTACACTTGTGTACAATTATCACCTGATGAATATCACACTTAATTATTTAGATTCTAAAAAAAAATGTTACATGTTTTTCCATTTTTGGTGTTTGCTATTTGTTGTCCTTTCTATCAACATTTATTAAGAAAAAGTCAAAAATACAAATCATTGAATTCCAACTCAATATAGACAGTGAACATTATTTATTTATTGTTTTTTTTTTTTTTTCCCCCTTTGCAAATGATGCTTTGGATTTAAAATATTTATAAATGAATACTAAATGCATATTATTCATTCTTTTTTCTTCTGGAGCAAAATTAATCTGTTCCGTAACCAAGGGCTGTGTATTAAATTGTTGTAAGTAGATTTTACAAGTTAGATCAAATAAATTTTATGCAAATTTAGGAATTAAAGTTTTAGGGATTCCTTTTATTCTTCATTGTATTATTAATTATTTCCCGTCTTAGATTTTGGGGCACAAAATAAAATTACTGTTCAGAAATATTTTCCATCAAACCATTTTCTTTTAAGTGTTAACAATCTTTCACTTGACATTGATCTAAAGGACACAGCAGAATACCCAGAACAGAAAATGTTACTCCTTATCTTTAAAATAAAATTTTATTAAAATAAATTAATAAATAAATAAATTTGAATCAAGAAAAACCTGACTGAAAAGTAAAGGAGGAGGAGGGGGGAGGGAGGGAACAAAGCATTTCTTTGGAAAAACCGATTGTGCCCCCAATGAAATTTTGAAAATTCGGAGCCAGTGTTTGTGCATGTTAACCGCTATTATATAAAATGATAGAGAAAAAAGTTTTGTAACGGCCAAAGTATACTATGGTTTTTTTTTTTTTTTTTTTTTTTTTTTTTTACAATTTTGTTAATAATTTTGAATAATAAGTAAACTTTGTTAGTAATTTCACCTACAAAATATAATGGGAAATTTCGAAAATTTAATTCATTTCAGGGGACATTTTTTCCATGGGACGTTCTTTCCAGGGGACGTTTTTTCCTAGAACTTCCACCATCCATAAATGTATACCAAAATTTAATTGTGCTGTATTCAAAATTTCCTTCAAAATCGGGAAAGACTCTCACAGAGGATTCCATCCATAGACCTAGGACCCTGGCGTAGTCAATCGCCACAGAACAACAACAACCTTCAAAATCGGCATGAACTTTTCGTATAATCCAATAATTTAAAGTTTTATTTATAATGTGATTCCAAAGAATTATCTAAATGAAAAAGTGTTATTCGAAAAATGCATATAAGAATCATTTGTAACAGTTTTTTCCATTTATTTTTAAACATTTGTTGGATGCACAAAACTCATAAAATGCAATTTTGGGGAAAACAGATAGTTTGAGCAAACAAACGGATACTCTTATATGATAGAACGAAATTTGTATATTAGTCTGCTTTGATTGTCATGTTAGATAAAAAAGTTGAATACAAATTCTCTACATGCATCTATTTTACAAGTCATATTTTTGGAACATTACAGTTTTTAGTGTTTAGTACAATTTTGGAAATGTCTTTATTGAAAGAAAAATAAATAAATGAATGAATAAAAATGCTATTATGGCTTTGGAATAAATTTATTTTTACGGAAGTTGTTTTTTAAATAAGTAAACTTTAATAATTGTTTAATGGGAGTGAAATACACACACACACACACACACACACGCAAAAAAAAAAATGTGATGAATGGTGAACAACTTTGTAAGAAAGCATAATAAATTGTAAAACAAATCATTAATTTTTTCGAGTCAAATAACTAAGCTGGATTCTTCAAAAGGTGAATACAGTGGTGGACATAATTATAAGACACCTATCTAATTTGACAAATAGAGAAAGAAAAGATTCAGAGCTTAAAAATGTTTTATCAAATACGTCAAAAACATAAATTTTTTCTGTTATCACACGTAATTGTTTTACAGAAATGATATTTCTATAGAGTTTAATAAAAAAAATTAAAAATACCATGGTCAAAATTATAAGACACCCTAACATTTTAATTAAAACACCTGCTTTTTTTTTCGAAAATAATGTGCAATATGCAAATTTTCTGCACACTGTTATGACGTCAGCAGTTAACTAAAGCAGACGATAACCGACTTCACGCATTTACAAACATGCCAAGAGGTACAGAATTAAAAGAAAGTGAAATTCGCGAAATTTGGAGAATTAAATTGAACTGGTGCTTCAATTAATAATATTTCAAAGTTATTAAACGCTCTAGATGTGCAATTAGAAATGTTTTGAAAAGAGGAATTAATGTATCGGTGATTAAAAGATCTGGACGTACTCCTTGCTTGTCCTCGAGAGGCAGACGCCATGTGCTTTTGCTCGCTACACAGAATAAGATGACCACTACAGGCATTAAAAATGCTTTGAAACTGAATTGTTGAAGGAGAACCATTCGCAGGGTGTTGCATAATGCTTTCTATGTGAAACATAAAAAATTGAAGAAAAAACCATCGCTTCTAAGCCGGCACAAAATGGAGCGTCTAAACTTCGCTAAACAAACTATAGCCTGGACCTCCAAATGGTACTCTGTGTTATTTTCTGATGAAAAAAGTTTAACCTGGATGGTCCTGACGGGTTTCAATATTATTGGCATGATTTACAGAAGTCTTCTCATGTACTAATGAGCCGCCAAATGCATGGAGGCTCAGTAATGGTTTGGGCTGGTTTTTCGGCTCAAGGGAAAACGGATATTGTTTTTGTGCATTCAAGAATGAATTCCGAAAAGTATAAGAATCTTCTTAAAGATCAACTAGCCATACATGGTGAACTTGTTTGTGGCGAAAACTACACTTTCCAGCACGATAACGCGCCGCTTCATGCATTACAGGAAACAAAAAAGTGGCTTTCAGAGCAAAGTATCAATGTTCTCCTGTGGCCTTCTGGCTCCCCAGACTTAAATCCCATCGAAAACTTGTGGGGGATCTTAGCTCGTGTGGTTTACCGAAATGGGAGGCAGTTTATATGCGTCGAAGACCTAAAGAATGCTACAAAATGTGCTTGGAAAGAACTGTCTTGAGATATTTTGTTAGAATTGATAGATTCGATGCCGAATCGCATCTTTCATGTTATAAAAAACAATGGCGACTCCACCAAATATTGAATAACCATGTTAGAGGATTTTCTTTTAGACCATTAGTGTTTGTTAATTATGTTGACCACTGTATTTGGAAAAAACGGTTGGTGTCTTATAATTTTGTCCATTATGTTTTTAAGTTTTTTCATTAAATTGTATGAAAATATCATTATTATAAAGTAATTATATATGATAACAGAATAAATTTATGTTTTTGACGTATTTGATAAAACATTTTTAAGTTCGGAATCTCTTCTTTCACTATTTGTCAAATTAGATAGGTGTCTTATAAATATGTCCGCCACTGTAAGTGCAGACATAAGCACCGTGGAAGTATCGATGCACCCAAAAAAACAATGAAAAAACAATTAATAAGAAGAATAAATTAAAAAATAAAAAAAAAAGAATAAACGAAAATAAAAACAAATAACTAGTTTTCAAAAATAGAACTAAAAAGCACTTAAAAACAAAAAGCAAATTGTGGTAAAAGGAACCAATAAAATTGTGTTCATAATGAATAATAAGAACTTTGTAAGCAAACATTTAATTGCAAAAAAATTAAACAAATTTTTCGAGTCAAAATAATTAATCATGACCCTTCATTAGGCAAAAAATAATAATCTCTAATATCATTTGTTTAAAGATATAACCTAATTAAAAGACGTATTGTAATCTAGATAGAATCTAGGGAAATCCACAGTTAACGCAGACACCTTTTAATTGCAAAAACATGAAACAATTGTTTCGAGTGGAAATAAATAAGCATGACCATTTATCAGGCGGAAAAATGTAAGCACTAACGTTGTTAGATTGAATGTTATTACACAATTAAAAGACCTACTATAATGTGAATAGTAGTCAGTAATATTCACAGTTTAAACAGCATTTATTAAACATACAAAAATATTTAGGCAAAAAATTATCAGCGTTCTTTAATATTATCATTATTATCTTTTTACACTTATACATCTTCAGTACAACAAAAATTAAGTTACGCTTATACGCCTTATTACAACTCGTAAGTTAAAGCGACACAGCAAATTATTCACACACTTATTAGAGAACAGTTTATGAATTTCTCATATTCACACCTTTCTCTTAAAAACCGCCTCTTATCTATTTATTCTAAACTATAGTTTAAGTCGTTCATAATATTGACATTTTAGTGTCTGGGTATTATTAGAAGCATTTCAAAAAGTAGAATTTTTTCATTTGTTCATGTCTATAACATATTTTAAACTTCAAACGCATTTTTCTCGTAATATAATTTTCAAAATCGCATGCAGCATAAACTCCAACAATTTTTAATCTTTTTATTCGGAAATTTAACCACAACTTTGAAATAACATTTCAATTTTATTGAAATAACATTTCAAAGTGAACCATGTAGGGGACTTTTGATTAATTAATTTAAACAATATTTATTAACTCGTAATAACAATATTTATTAACTCGTAACTCGACTGTCTTTTTTTTTGGGGGGGGGAGGGGGGAGGGGATTGAACGACTCTATTCAAACACTCGTCAATTACACAAAAATTAATATTTCTAAAATTCCATACGTAGTGTACTAGCTACACTCATGTAGACTAGATAGATTTTTTTTTCTTTTTTGTAGATTCAAACTGGCCCCAGTTGTAGTGCGTGCAGCAGATCGCCTGTAATTCAGCATGCCTAGGAAGAATTGCTGCAGTGTCGCCATTTTCTAATATTTTCCGACAAAATTTTTTTGTAATATACTTAAATATATGCTCAGTAACTGCCCTATGTATCATTTCTCTATCACCTCTCTTTCCGCCCAAACAAAATTGTCAAAAAACGCTTTTTTTAGGGCGCTACAGTAGTGTTACCCTTTAAATATTTCTCAAAATACAGAATATTATTCAACAAGGAGATTAACTTTAATTATGGGGTCGACACTGGTCAGTTTAAAGCAAGAGAATAATAAAATCACTTGCTGTAATCTTCTCTCGAAAGATATAAGACCTAGAAGAGAAGTAAACAATGCACACGGGCCTTTAATGGAGATTAATTAGTATACGGTTTTATGAAGAAATTTTGGGATCGGGAAAAACTGCCTTAAAGAGTGGCTCTTCAATAGATGGACTTTTACAGGGTTTCACTGTAGTTTTATTTGGGAAAAAAAAAAAAAAACAGAGGCGTGGCGATCTCCCCCCCCCTTCCCCCACTCGCACAAGAGTAAAAATGAGGAATGAAAAATTTGAATTTGTATCTTAGCCACCGTATCTGCCAGACTTTATCCTTCAAATTTCATTCGGTGTCAGTTTGTAAAAAAATGTATATATAGACCAGAATGTGTAGACTTATAGACAATGCTACAAATTAACATAATTGAATAAAAGAGGTGGTCGACAGATGACGCCAATGATGCTGTTTTCGGACATGTAAAAAAGACCAAGTGTCATCTAAACATTGTTTTAACATATAAATGGGGGTTTACATTAAAGTATCTTAAACCCTTTTGAGTAACGCTGTCCAGAAATGTAAACCATAAGGAAATGAATTAATTGATTATGAATATGTGCCTTTATTTTAATTTTTCATTTATTCATTCTCGTGTACACGGAATAATACAATTATATCCTTTAAAATTCACAGTAAAAGGTTGTTTCAATATATATATTCAGAACGAAAATTAAATGTGAAATAATAATAATTAATATTGCTTAATACAATATAAAATAGTTTTTAAAAATATAATAAGGAGATAACATTCAATAAAACTTAATGCTGATTCCAATTTTTCTCCTTAAAATAATACATTAAAAAATGAAAATATCTGTTAAAAACAGAAAAGTCGATCAGTAAGTTTTATAAATCAAGATTATTATATACATTGAAAAAATTCAACCTTTAAACAGAACCACCTTTCACGGAAAAAAGTTATTTCACAAGTTATTTCAATATATATATTCAAAACGAAAATTAAATGTAAAATAATAATAATAATAATAATAATAAATATTGTTTAATACAATATAAAATAGTTTTAAAAAATATAATAATGAGATAACATTCAATAAAATTTAATGCTGATTCCATTTTTTTTTTTTTTTTTTTTTTTTTTCTTTAAAAGAATACATTAAAAATTGAAAATATCTGTTAAAAACAGAAAATTCAATCAATAAGTTTTATAAATCAAGATTGCAATACTTTGAAAAAAATTCAACCTTTAAACTGGGTTTTTAAATTAAAACAAATTACAAATTGTATTAATTTTAATATTTTTCAGGTAAAAGTTAAACTGTCTGACTTTTAAAAATTTAACAAATAAATAAAAAATAAATTTCTATATTCTAGTTTTAAAATTCAGAACTAAGCCTATTTAATAATTTATGCTTAAGTAATAATTTTTTTAAAAGAAATTAAAAATACTATATGTTTAAAATTAACTTCTAGTTTTATAATTCTGGTTTAATGAATTTTTTTTTAAATATTGTTGATTTATAAATTCCCCACAGCTTCAAAAATATATTTAAACCAGGTTTAATCAGTTTTTCAAAGGCAAAAATAAACAAGATTTAAAAACAAAAAATCAATATGGATTAATTAAAAGTCCTCGATCTTTTGATCGATATTCATTCATAAATCTTTTCTTGTTTTATCGTACATTTTTCCTCGTTAATTTATTTCTGTATGAAATCCTCATAAGTTTGGGGAAAAAAATAAAGGAAAAACCTTTCTTTCTATGAATCATTCTATCTTCATTTTACTGAATTGTTTATGGCTTTGAAAATGACAAAAAGAGGAAAAATGATACTTCTAAAATATTCCAAAAGCATATGTTTTGCTTTATTCTCTTTCAAGAATTCTAGTTTACAGAAGAATAATGAAAACTAGGAAAAAACAAGAAGAAAAATGAAATCTTTCTGCACGTATTACTATGTAAGTTTATAAAGTATTTTAAAATGGAAAAATTTTCATTTAATATTATATTTTGTACACGAATAAGGAAGTCATACAATAAAGACTTGCATCTATTTAAAATTCTTCAAATAAAAACAAAATTTTCAAATAATCATATTTATATTTTCAAAAATATAATTACACTTTATTTTTTAACAAAACTAAAATTTATTTAAGAAAATACAGTTCAGTTTGGTAAACCAATTTATAGATCGAGGCAATCACCACAAACATGTAGAAATCAATTATAATTAAAGGATTATTTAATGTTAAAGAAAGTAAAAGTCAACAAATTATTTTTGGTATTTGATTTATATATCTGTATTTTTTCTAATATATAATTAAGAAAATGTGTTTGTAAATTTATCAATAAAATTAAGTTCATAACCTGTAGAAACGATCTAAGCAACTTTAATCCAGAAACTATTTAGATTGAAGTTTCAGAATTCAATATAGCAATATACTTAAAATAATTACTATATAAAAAGAACTTTTTATATACCGCGTTTTTAAATTTTCTGTTGAATCATATAAACTTGGCAATTCTATGTATTAATAAATACTTAAAAAAAATTTTTTTTGATGAATTATCCCATCAACTTGAAAGAAAATGATCAAATGCGTAATAAAGAGAGCAATTATAAGAATTTTTCAAACATTTACTAAGTGAATAAGAGTATTAAAAGAATGCATTGTCATCGTGTTCTAAGCTATTCTAAAAGTTTTAAATGCCTAGCTAGTCGGCAAGTTAGTTGAAAATCGATTGCAAGATTTGTACTGGACAAATAAACAAGAAAGCGAGTTAATAAAAACATGGTAAAATAAATAACAAGCAAGACAGAAAAAAAAATAAAACGAATAAATAAATAAATAAAAGTTAAAAACACTTATGATAATATCGTCTTAAAATCAAGCGATTAGTTTCGAAAACAATGTTATAGCTCTATTCAACAAGCAAAAAAATTTGAGCAATCACATTAATCCTATTCAGTCTAGTGTTATATGACTTACAAAATAAAAGAAAAAAAATCAAAATATGAATAGCGAAGTTAAAGAGTACCAGTCTGAACAGTGAAAACGAAAAAATGACAGAAAATTCAAGGAAGCCACTTTTCTTTTAAAAGTCTTCCACTCTATCAAATGCATTGTGACTGAACATGACCGATGTCTAAATAGATCCTGTTCCGTTACCAATACAATTCTGCAACAGAGAACCCAACCTGAGCGATCCTAGGTCGCGCTCGTCGACCTAGCCGCTCGGAGTCTTCCTTGGTTTTTTCCAAAACTCACGTAAATACGAGTTAGAAACCCTCAGAAAAATGCAGGGTACACCACCCCAGGCCTAGGACCCTCGTGTAGTCAATCCGCCTTAAATCTCAAACAAACATCGTTCTGAAAGACCTTAGAAATCTACGCAATGTCATAAGGTTATAAACGTATTATTCTATTAACGAATTTCTATACAACTTTCTAGGAAAATTGTTTCGTATTATCTAGTCATATTTAAGCCTTAGAATAAATATATGATTTATTATTTTTATTTTTATTAATCAATACTTTAAAAATATTTTTTTTTCTTCTTCAAATGTAACATCATACTGCATTACGCAAAAATAATGCGCTCATTTGTTTTTTGATAACTTTTTCAAACAATTAATCTGAGAGGCGCCGTGATACTTTTTGGATCTGTGCCTGTTGTGAATCGATTCAAAATCCGGCTTCTTTGTATAAATTTTAGAGTTTATATATTTCTGTTTAAAAGAACAAACTTTGTCGGCTTGATATGACGGTTACTACTTTTTACTTATTTTTCTCATTATAAAAAATAATAATAACATATGCTAATTTCTAAGTAAAAAATTGTTGAATCATTTTTGACATCTAAAAACAAAACATTATTTTATATTGAATAATATTTAGTCTATGTATAATAAATAGTGTCTATAAATTAAGAGAATTTAGTTTTTTATTTATCCACTAAAATGTATGGAAATGAAGAAACTATTATATGTACGTGTTAAACTTAAAACGTTATTCAAACCCCATTCTCGTAAAATTTAGAACTCCAGTGTATACTTAAAAGTGTTTTGACTTACTGTTTGTAACAAAGATGTAATGAAAAACATTTGAGGATGACTTTTTTAAGGTAAAAATCTTTTCTCTACAATTGTTACTGTGTTCTTAAATTCATATTTAATTTTTGATTCCCATATTTATATTTTTATTTTAAAAAATATTTAAAATTTTAAAAAACGCTGAAAAGTATTTATTTATTTATTTGTTTTTCATGTGAATTTTAAAATAGTTTGCATCACACAAAATGAGTAAAAATTGACATTCCTTCTAACTATATGTTATATATGTTGTAATGTATAAATAATCGAAAACTTCAAATTCAGTAAATTTAAACTTATGCACTTAAATTTACAGAATTTATAAATTAAAAAAAAAAAAAAAAAAAAAAGTAGATTATTAAAGAAATTATTTAACATTAAGAAAAAAAAAAAGTTCATCGATTTAGAATGCGCATAGATCATTTTAATATAGGTCTGAAATGTATAATTTTATTTTATACAATCATAATACATCACATTAAAAAGAGTCATCATAGGTTATGCCTATGATGATTGTGAAAATGCTAATTCTGTGCCTTTATGTAGTACATAACACTACAATAATAAAAATTATAGTGTTCTTTATCATCTTTAAATGAAGAGCCATTCATTTAATTAAAGTCTTGCGATTTCATAAGAATACATATACACTTGTTGAGGTAAAGTGAATACTAAGCCTAATAAAATATTGCTTTTCAACAAACAAATACAGGGTGATTAGTTTAAAAGAGTACCCGTTGTTTTTTCTTATTACCCTTAAATATGACGGATGTGGCAACTATTCTAACATTGAAGTATAATTGTTTGAACCTTGTTTAAGTATGGGAAAAAATTTCCAACACTGTTTGGACTGTTACAACTTTATTTGTGAGGTAAAACAGAAATGGAGACGCACAATGTTATTTAATCCTGTGATAATTTTATTTATGAAAAAAGAAATTTAATTCAAATTTTTTTACATTATCATTCCTACATTACATTTACATTATCATTATCATTTTACATTAACATTTCATATGGTTTTCCAGAGAAGTCCTGCAAATATCGATGAATTAAAACATATCATAACTGAAGAAATCTCGTCAATAATACCAACAATGCTACGAAGTGTGTCAAAAAACTTGGTTCGATGTGTTCATGTTTGCATTCAAAATGGTGGCGAATATTTTTAACATTTTCTGTAAGGAATAATAATGTAAAAATTTTGAATTAAATTATGTTTTTTAAAAATAAAATTATCACAGGATTAAGTAACACGTCTCCATTCCTATTTTACCTCACAAATAAAGTTGAAACAGTCCAATAGTTAGAAATTGCCTCCCACACTTAAGCAAGGTTCAAACAATTATATTTCAGTGTTAGATTAGTTGCCACATTCGACAGATTTAAGGGTAATAAGGAAAACCAACGGGTACACTGTTAAAAATTTCTGTAAATTTAATATAAATATTTATCCGGAGTCTCTTTAAATTTACAATAATTCTTAGTTAAAAGTGAGTAATCTATATTCTCAATCTTTATTCTGTATTTTTGCGTAATTTAATTATTAAATTTTTTAATTAAAATAAAAAATGACTGTTTCTACTTTAGAAAAAGCATTCCAAGTCCGAAATATATTCTCACCAATAATTAATTAAACTAATATTAGGTATTAAAATGAATGTATAAAATAAGTTTTGTGACATCTGATCTCCGTTTATTTTTCTCTGTAATTTTACGTAAGACTTAAGATAATAGATTACACATAGTTTTCTGCTGAAATTTTTAACAGTGTACTCTTTTAAACTGACCACCCTGTATATAGCCCCAACCCCATATCCTATAGGTGTCAAACTATTACGCATTGTCCATAACGCTCATACCGAAATTCCACAATAGTATTATTTAATAGTATTTAATTCTTCAATAGTATTTGCCGCTCTTCAAAAAGTTAAATATGAATACATATAGTGATAGTTTCTGTACTATAAAATCAAAATACTTGCAGGAATTCTTTCATTTTAGCAGCATTTGTATAATTTTTTTAATCTTATAATTTCCGATTTTCTTTTTTTTCTTCACTTTCTTTTTAAAAATGCTGTACCTCATGCCTAGGAAGATTATTTCACTAAAAGAAGGTTTTGTAATATACATGTTATTTATTTTTATATGCTTATTTTATCATTAACAGCATATATTGGTACATTCTTTATAAATGATATTCATAAAAACTTATTACTTCTCTTTTAATACTCTTTTAATACTTAAATTTTTGATCTATTTTTTTTTGTTCGTTTTTTTTCAAAATGTAAAATAAAAAAACAAATTGTTTAATAATTGTGGTGTTCCTTTCAGATGTTGCCTTATTCAAAAATAAGAATTTGCACATTAACGGAAGATCTAGTAATTTGATCGTTTTAAGTACAATTGCTCAAAATATTGTGACATGGCATACTCGAACAATTCAGTGATATAAAAATGATATTGTATATCACTTCATACATTCCCTCCTCCCCCCCCCCCCCACCTTTTGATTACCCTGTTCTATTTATTGCCAGGATTTAAAAGCAAATGAAGAGATTAAATAAGTAAATCACTTAAAATTTTTAATTTCCAGATAAGAAAATAAATTTTAAAAAATCATTAGAAGATTATTAAAATGGTTATTATAGATAACACAATCATTACACTTTCAAACCATTTTTTTTTATAAAAGAATTTAAATAAAATGATATTTAGTTTGAGATTTGACACGAATTTGTAAAGAAGGGTTTGAAATACCAAACACAAACAATGTACTAAACACAGAACAAAGACAATATTCTCAATGTGACTAGTTTATGAATCTGTTAATCATTATACAACTTTTATTTATTAAAACATATAAAATTCATCAAAATTTATCAACTAAACATAATTAATTTAAAGTAACTTTAAAATATTTTTATATCACATCTAGAATTTTCTCTGTTGAACCTATTTCTATCGTTATTAAGTGCCATCTTTTAACGTTTGATGTTTTGTAACATATTCGTATGTAATACAATAAAAAAGCACTTCAAATCGCTATTTAGCCCTTTGCGGCGCACTGTCTTCGCTGCGAGGACGCAATTATTATGTTCCAACTGAAAAAACTCCTCCCGGAAATTTTTTTAGCAAAATTTTACTTTTATAACATAGCAGAAAATGTCATCAATTTCTTTTGTTTTAATTTTGTTCGTGAATTCCGGTGGCAGTGTAATTTAAATGATCCCAATTACCTTGCGCCGCAAAGGGTTGATGCGTTAAGAATCACTTTTAATTTTATAAATTACAAATAAAGTTACAAAAAATTCAATTTTTAAATAATGTCATTTAACGCCAGTAGAAATAGTAATGTCTGCCTTTTGATAAATTACAAACGCATGAAAGACCAGTAGAAGCTGAAATGGCTTTCCGATTTAATGACATTTAACGATGTACATCCTTCTTATAATAATAGCTGCAGTTAAAGTTCGACTTATTACAAATTCGAAGTATCTAAGCATCAACCAATCTTTATGCCGCTTTTATGGTAAGTAATGAGTTTCGCCTTATACATGTATAATTTAAAATAACCAATATTTCACATGAAACATTTCTAATAATTTTTATAAAGACATTTACTTACAAGATATTTTAATTCATAACTACTTAAGAAACTTTTGTCTATATTTATATGAAAGTTCAATTGGTTAAATTCCTTTTCCTCTATCAATGAGCACATTGATTTCATCATAATTAGCCATACACTACTTTTCAATAAATGACGGGACACTTTCGATTTCAGATGTTTTTTGAAATATCTCAAAAACTGCTGAACAAACCATCTTGAAACTTCAGAAGTGTGAAGAACATGTTATACCTCATATATTTCAGTGATAGTTTTGTGTCGAAAATGAAAGGGGGGGATCAGTTAAAAATGAAAGAAAAATGAAAGCGTTTGACACACCCTGTAAAAAGTAATGCTTGAAATGCAATCTGGCTGAAGCATGTGATTATGGGGCTCTTTCTTATTATCTGTATAAAATTTCATGCCTCTACCGCATGTATTCAGGAAGATATAACGGTTTCTTTAAAAAATTGTAAAAAACTTTTTTTAGCTAAAACACGCAATGTATTCAACCCAGTGCAAAGCTATTTTCAGGAAACTTGACATACAATATTAAACACAGCATACTGCAATCAGAAAGAAATAATATTATATTTTTAAAAATTAAAGAACATGCTTTTATTGAAATGTGAACTAAAAAGAAATGTGAACTATCTATATTTATAGTATTAAAATGCAGGGTAAGAAAAAATCGTGTGAGTGATACACCATAATATTTACATCTTTAATAAAAAGAATTAATTGATTAATTGTCGCCACTCAACATTATACAAATACGGCCAAATGCTGTGCCACATACAATAGAGTTTAATATACATATATAGATTTTTTTGTTTGCCCCTGATGGGATAGGAGCCTGGAAACACTTGTACGTAGTATTGTCATTTTATAAAGGAAAGAATAGAGGTCCACATATGTGAACCTCTGGAGCAAAGATGTTAAAGTGCGTGTTTTTAAATGATAGTAATTGCATGCTTTTCTATTTTCATAATTCAAAAACACAGGATCCATTCATGTCAATAATATTTCCGATGCACAAAGACACTTTATCAATTTGTGGCGGTTAAGAAATCTCATGGTAACTCACAGGAACATTTTGTTAAGGGGATGGTGATTGTTAAAAATCGTTCTTTAAAATTACTATCTAAGAGTTATGAAATTTTGCATGCACATGCATTGATATGTATGAATGTTAAATATATTAAAATTTCTCGAAAACTATTGAAATTCAAAATTTTAAATTACGAATTATAATTTTTTTGGAAAATTTTTAAAGTGTTCCATATGACTGAATTTTTAAGCATTCCCCTCGACTTTACATTATTATAGTTTATCAATATATTTTCAACATATTTGTGCATTAATTTGTGAATTGACTGATAATTTAATTTTTTTTTTTTAAATAATTTAAAAAATATGTTTGAATGTTAAAATTTTGCATGAAATTTCTGCATTCAAACATAAAAATATTAAAAAGAAATTAGTTTGTTGATCGAAAAACTCGGTCACATGGAGTATTTTAAAATTTTATAAAAAATTAAGATTTTTGAATTTTAACTTTTTGAATTTTAATATTTTTCGAAAAATTTTAATATACTTAATATTCATACATTTCAATGCATATGTATATACAAACTTTCATAACTCTATGACAGGAATTTCAAACAACTATTTTCAATATCTACCATCATACCTCATGACCTTTTCCTCTCTAACTTTTTATTTTATTTTTTATTATTATTATTATTTCAATTTTAGCACTGAAAACAAAATCCACAAAATAAATTTAGAATTAATGTTGCAAACTCTTCCAGTTTTTTAAAACCATTATTTAAGAATTATTTTTTTCTTATTTAAAAGAAAAGTTTAAATCAGCAAAAAGTTCTCTTTTGAAACAAAGTGTTAAAAATTTCAACAGAATAAATACTGGAAATTATTTATCTTAAATTTTAAGTAAAATTATAATGAAAAATAAACTAAGATGTTAAAAGGTTTAATGTAAATATACAGGGTGTTTCAGAAAGGACTCCCCAAATTTGAAAGGACATTACTGCGAAATAGTGAAAGACAAAAAAAGTGAAACAAGTAGTATGTTGGTCACACTGGTCGGGAATTTGTTATATACCAGTTTGCAGAAATAGTTCCAATACTGGCTAATAGGTGGCGCCAAAAAGCACATGAAGCTTTAAATATTAGGTCGTTGCAAAAGTTCGTGCGGACGCGGATGATTTTATTGCCTCCAAAGACGAGAGCTTCTATCGCCGTGGTACACATCTGATACCCGAAAAATGAGCAAAGGTTGTAGAAAGTAAAGGAGAGTATTTTGATTAAAAATTGTCATTTGATTTGATGTATTTTTATGAAATGAAGCAATAAAAAACCGCACGAATTCATGCAAAGACGTAATAGTATTCGAAAGCACAGATAGTTCGTTCCTCAATCTGTTTGAATGCTGACATGTGTTAGTTGTATCGAATTAGTTATTATAGGAAATTGCAGAAAAATAAGTCGCAAGGGCTTAATTTGCATGGGAATGCACTGCAACGCAGTTCCCATACTTTTTTATTTTTGTGAATTTTTACATGTTAGATGGAACGCGTGGGAACTCATTAATAGTACGTACGGGAAGGCCTCAGTGCATCATTTCTAAAAAATGAAAGCTCCAGATTGTTTTTTCTCTTCTTAATCTTACTTTCATTTTCTTATAAAGAATCTACATTTGTTATGTAACTGGGGACACCAGCTTTTTCTTCTATGTGATTTTACCTGAAAAGAGTAGTGGTTTTTCACTCTCACTTTTTCCACAGCGGCTAAAAATTGTTAGAATTAACCGTAAATAAAGACAGTTTCTGTTTTTAACACTTTCCAACAAGGTTGAAAAGTGTTTATGACTTCGGTTTGTCTGTCTGTCCACGCTCTAACTCCTGTAAATATTTATGGAATTTCTTGAAACTAATATATGTTATTCAAGTTCACTATCGGATGTTCCCTATTGAAAATGGAGTTTATACCTCTACTGGTTTGTGTACAGGGACCCCCGAAAATATTTCAATGCATTGTGTTCTATGAGAGGCATTTTTATAAACCATATTTTCATACCCTTACTGTACAAAAATCTTATTGAAATTGAAATATGTTGTACAAGGTCACTATCGGATGTTCCCTGTTGAAAATGGAGTTTATACCTCTACTGGTTTGTGTACAGGGACCCCCAAAAATATTTCAAAGCATTGTGTTCTATGAGAGGCATTTCTATAAACCATATTTTCATACCCTTACTGTACAAAAATCTTAATGAAACTGAAATATGTTATACAAGTTCACTATCAGATGCTCCCTGTTGAAAATGGAGTTTATACCTCTACTGGTTTCTGTACAGAGACCCCCGAAAATATTTCAAAGCATTGTGTTCTATGAGAGGCATTTCTAGAAACCATATTTTCATACCCTTACTGTACACAAATCTTAATGAAATTGAAATATGTTATTCACGTTCACTATCGGATGTTTCCTGTATAAAATAGAGTAAATACCACCACTGATTTGTGTACAGGGATACACAAAAGTATTTTAAAGCACTGTGTTCTATAAGAGGCATTTCTATAAACCATATTTTCATACACTTACTGTACAAAAATCTTAATGAAATTGAAATATATTATACAAGTTCACTATCGGATGTTCCCTGTTGAAAATGGAGTTTATACCTCTACTGGTTTGTATGCAGGGACCCCCTAAAATATTTCAAAGCATTGTGTTCTATGAGAGGCATTTCTATAAACCATATTTTCATAATCTTACTGTACACAAATCTTAATGAAATTGAAATATGTTCTTCAAGTTCACTATCGGATGTTTCCTGTATAAAATGGAGTAAATACCACCTGTGATTTGTGTACAGGGACACACAAAAGTATTTCAAAGCATTGTGTTCTGTAAGAGGCATTTCTATAAACCATATTTTCATACCCTTACTGTACAACAATCTGAATGAAATTGAAATATGTTATTCAAGTTCACTATCGGATGTTTCCTGTAGAAAATGGAGTAAATACCACCTGTGATTTGTGTACAGGGACACACAAAAGTATTTCAAAGCAATGTGTTCTGTAAGAGGCATTTCTATAAACCATATTTTCATACCTTTGCTGTACACAAATCTTAATGAAATTGAAATATGTTATTCAAGTTCACTATCGGATGTTTCCTGTATAAAATGGAGTAAATACCACCACTGATTTGTGTACGGGGACACAAAAAGGATTCCAAATCATTGCGTTTTATGAGAGATATTTCTGTAAACTAAATTTTAATAACTTTACTTTGCACGAAGATTTATGAAATTGAAATGTGTTATTTATGAGCATAAAAGAAAATGCTTTGCATAGAATATAGCATGATTAGCATTAGATTTATAGGGTGACAAAAAATATTCAGTTATGTAAAGAGCTATTAATAAATATTTGCTAAAATTGTACTTTCGTGTACATTATGCGTTTTTAACACTTTCTAACATTTGTAACACTTCCCAACAAGGTTGAAAAGTGTTAATGATTTCGGTTTGTCTGTTAGTCTGTCCGCGCTGTAACTCTCGTAAATATTTGTGCAATTTCTTGAAACTGATATATGTTATTCAAGTTCACTATCGGATGTTCCCTATTGAAAATGGAGTTTATACCTTAACTGGTATGTATACAGGGACACCCGAAAGCATTTCGAAGCATTGTGTTCTATGAGAGGTATTTCTATAAATCATATTTTCATACCTTTACTGTATACATGTCTTAATGAAATTGAAATATATTATTTCAGTTCACTATGGGATGTGTCCTGTATAAAATGGATTAAATACCACCACTGATTTATATACAGGGGCACCCAAAGGATTTCAAAGCATTGTGTTCTATGAAAGGTATTTCAATAAATCATATTTTCATACCTTTACTGTACAGGTATCTTAATGAAATTGGAATATTCTATTTCAGTTCACTATTGATGTTTCCTGTATAAAATGGATTAAATGCAATCACTGTTTTATATACAAGGACACTCAAAAGTATTCTAAAGCATTGTGTTCTATGAGAGATTTTTCTATAAATCAAATTTTAATAACTTTACTTTCCACTAAGTTTTAGGAATTTGAAATATGTTATTTATATGCACAAAAGAATGCTTTACATAGAATAAAGCATGATTAGCATTAGATTTAAAGGGTGCTAGAATAAAGTTGCTAGAATTCTATTTTCATTTACATTAAGCGTTTTTAACACTTTCTAACATTTTTTTAAGTTTGAATATGATATCAATTTGTGTATCTGTCCGTCTGTCTGTCTGTCTGCGCTCTAACTGCCGTAAATATTTACGGAATTTTTTGAAACTGTTATATGTTATTCAAGTTCACTATCGGATGTTCCCTATTGAAAATGGAGTTTATACCTCTTCTGATTTGTGTACAGGGTCACCCAAAAATATTTCAAAGAATTGTGTTCTATGAGAGGCATTTCTATAAACCATATTTTCATACCTTTACTGTACAATATCTTCATGAAATTGAAATATGTTATTCAAGTTCATTATTGGATATTTCCTATATAAAATAGATTACGTACAGGGACATTCAATAGTACTCCAAAGCATTGCATTCTTTGTGAGATATTTCTATAAATCAATTTTTAATAACTTTACTTTCCACACAGTTTTAGGAAATTGAAATATGTTTTTTATATGCACAAAAGAATGCTTTGCACAGAATATAGCATGATTACCATTAGATTTACAGGGTGACACAAAAATATTCAGTTCTATTAAGAGCTATTAATAAAAAATTGCTAGAATTGTACTTTCGTTTACATTAAACGTTTTTGACACTTTCTATCATTTTTTTTAGTGTGAATATAATTTCAATTTGTGTATCTGTCTGACTATCTGTCTCTCTGTCTGTTTTTCTGCGCTCTAACTCCCGTAAATATTTATGGAATTTTTTTAAACCGATTTATTTTATTCAAGTTCACTATCGGATGTTCCCTATTGAAAATGGAATGAATACCTCTTCTGGTTTGTGTACAGGGATACCCAAAAGTATTCGAAAGCATTGTGTTCTATGAGAGGAGTTTCTATAAACCATATTTTAATACCTTTAATGTATAGAGACTTTAATGCAATTTTAATATGTTATTCAATTCCCTATCGGATGTTTCCTATGTAAAATAGAGTACATTTCTAACTGGTTTGTGTACAGGGTCACTTGAAAGTATTCCAAGGCATTGTGTTGTATGAGAGTTATTTTTATCAACCAAATTTTAAAAATTTTATTTTCCACAAAGCTTAATGCAATTGAAATATATTATTCGTATGCACAAAAGAGTGCCTTCTATGTAATATAGTACGGTTAGCATTAGATTTACAGGGCCACACAAAAATAATCAGTTACATTATGAGCTACTAATAAAAATTTGCTGGTATTGCACTTTTGTCTACATGAGCGTTTTGGCACTTTCTTATAATTTTAGTGGGAATATGATTTCAATTTGTGCATCTGTCTGTCTTTCTATCTGTTTGTCTCCAGCTCCTATCATCAGTGAATATTTTGAGAATTTTTAAATAATGATACACTCAAGTTCCCTATGGAATGTTCCCTATTTAAAATGTCATAAATGGGTCCTGTACAACTAGTTTGTTTACAGGAACAATAACAATAAAAAAAAAAAAAGCCAATATATTACGTTTTAGGACAGAATGTTTTAAAAGTTATATTTTAAAAACTTTCTACTATAAAAATCATAAAACATTGACATGTATTATTAATGTTCTAATATATTGTTTTGTATAGAATATGATATGATTAACTTTCAGATTTACAGGGCTACAGCAAAATATTCAGAGAGATTAAAAGCTGTAATTATAATCTAACGGCTGCATTTTCTTTTGCGTTAAGCCTTTTTAACACTTTCCAAAATGCCTAAGAGTAATTTTAAAATCAATTAGTCTATCTGTATGTTTTTCACTCCTTCTGTCTTTTGTGCGATAACGTAGGCAAAGAATATTAAAAGTTATTCGATACAAAAATTGCGTACAGTTGGAAAGTGTTACTAATCAATGCGTACTGCATGATTTTCCTTTCATGTTTTTTTTTTTCCTTTTCTTTTACTGAGCATCAAATTGAAACTATAATTTAATCAAAATATCAAAAGCAAGAAATAAAGTAACAGCAATTTGTTTCCAAAGAAGAAAACAATCCACTTAACTGGAATATCAAATGAAAAATATCTTGCTGATATTTTGTAAGATTTGATTTACGCTTGGAAAACTAACTTGGAATAAAATTCCTCAAAATTCGTTGATAGACTTAAAAATGAGAAACATGCTATCTATTGTTATGGCACCTCAAACCATTATGCCGCGTTAATGAGCGGTATAGCATTCAACAATAATGTACAGATAACAATGATAGTACTACCAGCTTTTTGTATTGAAAAAAATTAGAATTGGCCAATAAAAAATTAAATTTTGACTCACAATTTTTAAAAAATAAATATTCTATTCAATTATAAATCTTCAAATAGACTGAAACTAGATGATACTCCAGTATGAATTTCTACAATTTTATTGTTATTATTATTAACCATTACTCTAGGTACTTTTACAAACCAAAAGATGGATTATAGAATTAACATTGTCTTAAAATACTTTTGTATTCTTACTCAACAACACAAATTTTGTTATAATTAAGAAATATAACGTAATTTAACATACATTTATGTGTATTATAATGTATGTATTTAATATATAAATACATCAGCTCGTTATAATTTAAATATTCAATAATACAATATAGAATATTCAATATATTAATTCAGTAATAAGTCAATACAGAACCTTTAACACTTTCATTTTAAGCTAAATGATTTTTGTTTTCCTACAATCGCTGAACTTGACACGAATTTATTCCACCATGATTTCTGTCAACCATTTAAAAATGTATTGTACCTTTTTATATTTTTTATTTAATTATATCCCTCATCATCTTCTTCTGCTCTTTCTTTTTTCACAGTGGGCTGAGCGAAAATGCTTGATTCGGTTCCTCATGACTATGCTCCGTACATCGTCCTTCTTTTTAATACTGTTGTCCTCCACATATTGAGAAAAGGATTACTACTTGTTAGCCCTCAATCCATCCAACTGGTCATAGCAGAAATCATTGCAACACTAGAATTATGTGCAGATTGTGCTGAACTAGGTAAACATCTTTTGGAATTTTTTTTTAAAGTATTTTCGAAGTATTTCTAAACCTTCCACTTTAAATTCTTTTAAATACTTCAATAATTAACTTTTATGTTAAAATCAAATAAATGTTCATTAGTTTGGCTGAGCATGGGCTCTAGCAGTACAATAGTCTGTTATATATACAGATTTTAAATATAGATGTATTGCAGCCCAAAGAAACTGAGCGCCACTAAACATCGAGATTTCATAGAACATGATTGTAGTCAGGGGTTGTTCACTGATAAATTACGATTCAATCTGGAATATATGACACCTAAATACCTAACGTTTCTTGATATGGAGGGAAAAAGGTACTCGAAATAATCCCCCCTTTGTTCGTGAAAAATCACAAAACAGACGAGGACGGCTGATGGTATTGCATGTTATTCAACATAATTCTTTGACAACTCAACGTTAAATGGAATAATAATATCTCATGTCATAAATTACATTACAATTATTGGGGATTTCTTTCTTTTATTGCAGACCACTTATGAAGAAAATGTTTGACGTGGCATCAATTTGGCATATTCTCCTGATCTAAATTTGATAAATCATGTGTGGGTCACATTCGGACGATGTATCGCAACGAGACTCGCATTTCCGTTTACCGTCCCGGCCCCAAACTTAGAGATTTCATTTACTGAAAAGCGGAACGGTATCTGTTGTCTTAATCTCATCGCATTCATGAAAAATAAGTGTAGAACCCAGTAAACTGTTCAAAAGAACTACATACTATATTGAAAAATCCATGTCTTTTTCAAACTATATATATATATATATATGCAGGGCGCGAAATTTCCGCTCGCCAGCTCGCCATTGGCGAGTGGAAATTTTACTGTAGCGAGTAAAATTTCAGTCTAATTATAGATAGAATTCTTACAGCACACGGTGCTATATATATCTATATCGATTTAAAAACGTGTAATCATGCTGATCTTAGGTAAGGTGACCAGCTATTATCATCTTTTTAAGAGTACAGTCTTCTTTTTCAACGCTCTGCCTTTGTAAACGAAAAAAAAAAAAAAAAATTACAGGACTAAAAAGCCTTCTTTTTTTATTTTTTCCGTGTTTTGTCCTTCTTTTCAAATGAAAAGGATTTAGTCCGTAATTTCAAAAATTTCGCAAAACTGGGAAGCTCGATCGGCTGTTGGCTGTATCGAACGGTGAACACTAACTTAAAAAAAAATTTATATTGTACAGTGACATTTATAAAAATTAGGGATTTTTCCTCTCGTATCCGCATATTATTAATTAAAATTATGGTGTACTGATCCAAATTCATCATTTGGGACAAAAATGTTTCCATTACTGGTGTAAAGTAGCTTTTGAATCGACTTTTATAATCATATTCATTCAATTTTGTGTCCTCTAAAATGATCTCTTTTTCAAAATTGAATGCCTTCTATTTTCTTATAAAATAAAAGACACTGTGTAATTTCTCCTCTCTTTCCAATAAAAAATTCTGGTCAGATATAGAGTAAGTTAATCATATTTTGTGGGGAGTAACGTTTTTTTTTCAGCGAGTGTAATCTAAGTTGAAATTTCGGGCCCTGTATATATGTGTATATATATATATATATATATATATATATATATATATACACACACATCGTGACCAATAAGTTCTCATACACTTTCAAATTTTTATTACAGTAACACAAAGTAAATCATACAAAAAATTTTTGCATAAAATTAAAGTGGTAATCATTGAGTATCTTTACAATAAATGCTTTGGAATAATTCCGCTTTTTAGTTTCTTAACGAGATTAAGTCTCTTTTCTTCTACAACTCTCCTGTTCTTCTACATCATAACTTGCGGACTCATTTGAAAGTTGCAAAGCTTGCGAAGCACATTTATATGTTAAATTATTTGCATAATTCGGTTTCTTCTTCTCGGAGTCGTATTCAATATTCCTGATCATTTATGTTTCTGGTAGTCGGTAACAAAAGTATCCGAACACTAGCAAAAATTCTTATATAAAAAAGTAGAGTTAATACTGTTTTGTTAAATAAATCCTTGTCGAATCATGTTCTTAGACTGACTAAGAACATGATTCGACAAGCATTTATTTAATAAAACTGTATTAACTCAATTTTTTTATATAGGAATTTTTGCTAGTGTTCGGATACTTTTCTTACCGACTGTAATTTTGGTTAGTTGTTTGTCATTTTACAAAAGCAATTCTTTTTAAATATAATTTATATATTTTCAATAAATTTAAAGTTTTATATTTATTTTATCGTTATGTACAGTCGGCAGCAAAATTATTGAAGCGCTAGCAATAATTCCTACTTAAAAGATTCGCACTTAATACAGTTTTATTAAGTAAATATTTGTTGAGTCATGATCTTAGTTCTTTACTGTTTATAAAAATGTAAGTTGATGATAAAAATTAGCGATCAAACTAAAAAGAAATATATGAAAAGTGGGGATGTGTGCTTCAGTAACTTTGCTCTCGACTGTATTAGATGAGACTAGTACCGCGCAGTGGTCGAAACTCAACCACTTTCAAAATGGCCTTAAATTGCAACTTAACAGCGCCACTTGTTGGCCGATATGCACTCAAACTGAAACAGCAAAGTTTTACTTAATATATATCTCTAAGATTGGTACACTGTAGACGCATAACCTTTCCTGAAATGAGAGGAAACCACAACGGGGAAGCGCCCCCTGTTGAGTGATATAGCCCAAAAACTAATTGGCACCAATTAAAACCAATTTCCAACCAAATATCAAGTTCGGTTAAATTCAGTTCATTGGTTCATGAAGTATGGTGTTCGAACTCAGAAAGACAGACATTTTCTAAAAATGATCGAATTGAGTTCAGAAAATCTCGAAACGTGTAACTTCATCGAAAACTGGAAATTTATTTATTTTATATATTTATTTTTTTTTTCTGAATCTTATATCTTCTTCTAAAATATGCAGACGATAGAATAATAAATCCACTTATTAAAAAAGTCAGTAGTCAATTTCAGTCAATTGAAAAGCAAGGAAATCTCAAATCGTGTAAATTCATCGAAAACCGCAAATCAAAAGTTTTTCCGAATCTTATATACTTTCTTCTTGTATATGATGCAGAAGATATAGTAATGAATTCTTTTTTTAGAAAGTAGTCGATTTCAGTTAATTGAAATGCATCATGTTTTAGTTTAAAAATATATCTTCAAATTAGAGTTGACGTAAATCACAAAAAAAAAAAAAAAAAAAAGGAAAAAGAAAAAGAAAAAAAAATTATATCCTTTAAAAAAGAAAATAATAATAATAATAATAATAATAGCACTTTCATAAATCAAATCATTTCAATAGAACTTTCGATTTACCACTCATTCACTGAAATTTCTACCACTCTAATGGTTATGTTGTCTCTAAGGGGTACATACAAATGAAACACTTTCGTTTGCAAAGCCGTTTGCAAGCGTTCCAAATGTATGACTACAGTCGACAGCAAAAGTATCCGAGCACTAGCAAAAATTCCTATGTAAAAAAAGCACACTTAACACTGTTTTGTTAAATAAATCCTCGTCGAATCGTGTTTTTAGCCTGACTAAGAATAGGATTCGACAAGGATTTATTTAACAAAACTGCATTCAATGTACTTTTTTTACATAGGAATTTTTGCTAGTGCTCGGATACTTTTGCTGCCGACTGTATTTTCAAAAAATTTGCATCGAAGTTGCAAGCGTTCCGTCTGTATGTAACCCTTAGAATGAAAAATCTGCAGTTGAGAGTATAGTGATGCTACATCTATACAAATTACTGTGTCTGTGGTTTTATTTGAGTTTTAAGAAATTACCAGATTTAACAATTTTATTCTTTAGGAATTTTTTAATACAAAAGAATGCGTGTATAAAATAAAAAAGTGCATAACAAATAAAAGCATTTTTAAATACCTTCTTGACATCGTAAGGAAAATAATTTTTGTATTTTGCAAATATGGCTAATCATACCTTTCGAATGATACCACTTTCAACCCTCTACTCCCGTAATTAATAAGTTAAAAGCGTACGACCAATTTCATGTTTGCCTATTAGAATATAGATTATCGTACCTGTCCCCAGAATAGCGTTTTCTGATAATTACAGTCAGGCAGCAAAATTATTGAAGCACTAGCAATAATTCGTACTTAAAAGATAGACGCCTAATGCTGTTTCGTTAAGTAAATATTTGTCGAGTCATGATCTTGGGGGCCCTCTGTGGCCGAGTGGTTATGTCACCACACTGCTAATCGCCTTTGAGCGTAGGAGAGCGGGTTTGATTCCCGTGCTGGTCCTGGGTGTTTTTCCAATTCTTCGTACTGTAATTCTGTCGTGTGCTATCTGTCTTTATCTGACGATGATTTATAATCGGGCTTCGAGAGTCAAGCATACAAATCTGATGTATATGTTATCAATTTAATTTTAATTTAATTGACATTTATTGGACCTATAGTTACAATGACTTTCGTCTCGAATAATCCATATTACAGAAAATCACAGAAACAAGAGCACAATATTTTTGAAGACATAGGACAACACAAACATCCATGCCCGCACCAGGATTCGAACATGGGACCAGCAGATTCAGAAGGCAGCGCCCTACCGACTGAATATGTTATCAATAAATGCCAAATGTCATGATTTTGGTCTTATACTGTTCATAAAAAAGTAAGTTGATAAAAATAATTAGCGACCAAACTAAAAAATAATATATGAAGTGGATGTGTGTTTCAATAATTTTGCTGCCGACTGTATTTATATATATTTTTTTTATATATTTTTTTTTTATCGATATCACAAAATTATTAGATGTTCCTCGTCAACGTCAACGTAGTTGATTCGGAGTACCTGCAATCGGTCGCAACCGTTGCTTACCTCCATCGAAAATGCCAAAAAACATAAAAATAATTTTATAGAAAAGAAAAAAATTAAAAAGCCGAAGGCTTTTTAATTAAAAACTAAATTTAGAATTTTAGTCTCAGTAACTCCCCTGAAGTCAGGGAAATTAAACTGAGTGAAGCAGCAGGAGATTAAAAAAAAAAATAAATAAATAAAAATAAAAATAAAAATAAATAAATTAAAAAAAAAAAAAAAAAAGGTTTTAAAATCTCCTTGTAAATATAAGTGCAGCAGAAAACAGCTGCGTGCGTTGACGAAGACAGTCTGGACGGCGAAAAGGCATAAAGAGCTGAGCAGGGCGCCCCAAGGGGCACAGGAAATTGCTCGGAGTCCCGCAATTAAAAAAAAAGGGGGCCATACATTTTTATTTTATTTTTTTTTTCCTACGAATTCTATCAGAAAATAAAAAATAAAAGGACAGAGGAGGATTAAAGAGAAATAAAATGCAGTTTCAGATCGAATCCCGGTTTCCATCCAGAAACTAAGTTCTGAGGTGGATCCGTGGACCAATCAGCAAGCAGCAAGTTATCCTCAATCCTCTCTGAAAAATTTTGAGCTAAAAACGACGGAATTATGTCCTAGGCGACCCGGCCAATCAGAGCGCGAGGCTTTGACCAATCCGGTATCGCTTTTGGGCATCCCGTCAGAAGTCAGCAACTGAAGTAACAAACTTAATAAAAACGATAAAACTTAACAAAATTAGCCAAATAATAAAAAAATAAAAAACGGCAGTTCATAATTTTGAGAGGAGACGACAAAAAATTTGAGGAATTCATGAGTAGAGAGGTGGAAATCGCGTCTGTAAACAATAAAACAGTACTTAGGCCTGATGCTAGGGTTAGCCAACTCTAGAGAAACATTTCGTTTGCTCTAGGGAGAAAAATAATTTTGTGAGGAAATACACTGTTATGTAACTCCAGATGTAATAATTCTACTCTTCTTAGAGACGGGCAGAAAGTCGATTCCCCTAGTTAAAATAGCTAAGGGTCGTTTCTTTCCACGACCGACTCCAGGATCGTAGCGATGAATTGAGTTCAACAGAGGATTTCCAACATTGGGGATAGATCTGTGAAACTTCATCGTAAGTTTTCGAATTTCGGCAAAGATTGGCCTAATTCGAAGATCTCGGTGAATAGCATCATTGCGGACATAACGAGTAGCTTTGACAAACCTACGTAAAAGATTATTTTGGAATGTCTGAATTTTTCTTAACTGAGTTTGAGCAGCAGAACCATAGATCATGCACCCATAGGTAATGATCGGACGAATCATAGATTTGTATAATAATAATTTATTCTTAAGAGACAGGCGGCTATTATAAGCTAAAAGAGAATGAAGGGCTTTTGCGGCCTTGTCAGCTTTTATCAGAGATTCTGAAATGTGACGAGACCACGTTAATTTCGAATCTAGGTAAATTCCTAGGTATTTATAGCAAAGTTCCCAGGGTATCGGCTGATTATTAAGTAGGAAGTTAGTGGAGGTGTCATATTTTTTATTTGTGAAGAAAATGGCAGCACTTTTGGAGTTATTAACTTTGATTCTCCATTTTCTTAACCAGATCGAAAATTTATTTAAATAAGTCTGGAGTACTTCAAAAACGGCTTTTGTTGTGCGTTTGTGACAACAGATGGCAGCATCGTCAGCGAAAGTCGCTAATTTGACATCCGGATCTTTCGGCATGTCATTGACGTAAATATTAAAAAGAAACGGTCCGAGCAAGGAACCTTGGGGGACAGAACTAAAAATGGGAGAAGGATTAGAATAAGAATTACCAACTTTAACAGAAAAAGTTCTATTGTTGAGATAGTCATGCAATATTTTAGTTAATTGGTCTGGGAGACAGATAGATATTAGTTTGTGGATAAGGCCGTCATGCCATACCTTATCGAAAGCTTTTTGAACATCTAAGAATATAATTCCAGTGACTCCTTTTTGGAGCCCGTCATGAATGATTTCACTCACTCTCCATAATTGATGTTGAGTGGAGTGTTTCGGACGAAATCCGAATTGCTCCGGCATTATGACGTCATGAGAGTCAGTAAACTCATTCAAGCGCTTTACTAGAACATATTCATAGACCTTCGACATGCAACTGAGAAGAGAAATTGGCCTGTAGTTTTCCGGCGCATGCGCATTCGTTCCAGCGCCCTTCGGAATTGGAACGATCACGCTGGCTTTCCAGCTATCAGGGAAGATATTTAAAATAAGCATGCGGTTAATTAAAAAAGCTATATAAAAAACAAAATTAAGGGGGAGGTTAATAAGCATATTAGTGGTTATATTATCCTTGCCCGGGGCCTTGTTCTTTTTGAGACCAGAGACATAGTTGATAATTTCAGAAGGAGTAGTAGGTTTTAAAGTATTTGTGGTATTTTTGTTGAGCAAGTTATTGACACTATTATCAACTATGGTAGCTATCCTAGGATTTAAAACATCGTGGTGAGGTGAAAACTGACTTCTAAGACTGAGAGCAATTGCCTCCGCCTTTTCAGTGTTAGTAACTGCCATCCCGTTGGGGCTGTCAATAGCCGGAATGCGTGTTTCTGGCCTACGAATACGGGAAGAATACTTCCAAATTGTGTTGTCTTTAGTCGAGAGACTTTCGACAAAGTTGTTGTAGTGAGTTTTACTGTACTCCAGAATTGCAGCTTTAGCCCTCCTAGCAAGCATATTAAACCTGCTTCTAAAATACGGGGACCTATTGACCTGCCAGAGTTTACGAGCACGATTTCGTTCTCTGACCATCTGTCTGATATCGTCAGGTAACCGGAAATAACTACCAGCCCTCTTTCTAGGAACTGAGCTATTGCTATATGCATCTTGAAGTTTTTCCTCAAGCATACTGATAGCACTCTCAGCTTCAGACTTAGTAGATGGAATAATTGAGGGCGGCTGAGTGTCAGCCAGGATCTCCGTGTAGTGGCTCCACCTAGTGGTGAGAGACGCAGGTAAATCCAAAAAATAATTATCAGTCCGGAAACTGACAATTACAGGCAAATGATCAGAATTGAGCTCGTGTAGCGTTTGAATGCTATAATTATAAGGGAAATTGCGGGTGATAGCAAAATCTATAACATTATTACTTCTGGTTGAGGTGGGTTCAGGGGAGGCTATAATTTCAGCATGATTTTGATCTACCCACCTTCTGATGATATTTCCTCTACGATCATTAGAGGGGCAATTCCAAGTCAAATGCTTGGCATTAAAGTCACCCGCAATAATAAAATTTGAATAGAGATTAGTGAGATGGGAGAGTTCTCGCTCGAGCAGGTCATTCCTTGCAGAATTAGGAGGAATATATACCGCTGCAATGAGTAATTTTGGAATATTTGGGAAGTCTAAAATAATAGGCGTAGCTTCAATGGAATTTAGATTTGGGACTTTAATGAAAGTAGCATTGAAGCCGTTCTTAAGATAAATAGCAGTGCCGCCACAATGGTTGCCATTATAAAGCCTGTCAACATTGTATAATTTATAATTTGCAACTTTGGTGAAATTACCCTGGGAAAAGTGGGTTTCACTAACCAAGATAACATCTAAATTATTATTATACACAAAATCTTTAAACTCAGACGCTTGCCTCCGGAGGCCATTGGCGTTCCAGAAACCAAGCGTAAAACAAGAATTCAGATTCCCGTGGGGGGTGAAAGTGGAAAAAATGCCGGAATGAGAAACAGGGGGGAAAAACCCTAGCCCTCAAGAGTTATTAAACTCTCGTACAATAAAAATATTTTGTCCATGTTCGTGGACGCAACACGAATTTTTGGAAGAGCCTCTTTCCAGGCCTTAACAATTAATTTTTTGTCATGACTTTTTTCTAAAGTCATGACGTAATTTAGAAATTCGGTTTCCGAACTTGCGTCAGCTGGGACCGAAGAATTTGGATTGGTCAATTTGACAGGGGGCGGGGCTAAGCTCTCGTTGCGCCCTGTGGCAGCCCCTGCAAAGCTGCAGGTCTGCTCCACCTTCCTACTTTGAAAAACCTTAGGTTTGGGTGTCTCTGTGACTTACGCTTTGATTTAGCGTTTTTAGAATTTTGACTTGGGAACTTAGGGCAGTTCCGGAAATTAGCCGGATGGGCACCTCCACAATGTGCGCACTTGCAAGGCTCAGCAAAGGGCTTGTTGCAGTTTCTGGAAGTGTGCTCACCGGCGCATTTAACACACCGGGGCGCAAGATTACAGGCCAGGGCTGAATGGAAGTAGCCCTGACAATTATAACATTGAGAGGGACCCTTTTTGCCCTTGTATAGTTCTACAGTGACGTCAGTTCCCATGAATTCTGTTATTTGGAATATCGAATCAGCTTCAATTTCAAGCTGATTCTTGGGAATAGCCAGATGGAAAAGCGGCATGAGGACCTTCTTCGAGGGGGGTCCTCTGTACATTTGGGTCACAGTGACACCCATGAACCCAGAAATGGATAATAATTTTGAAATTTCCTGAGGAGCAGTATTGATGGGGAGTCCCCTAATTACTGCTTTGAGGCACTTTTCTGCCTCCAGAAGATATGACTTGTATTGGATTTTTTCATCGATAAGTAAGCGTTGAATAAGTCTATACTCATCTTCATCCTCAACATTTAACTTTAGAAAGCGCCCCTGGGCCTTACTCTTAAGATTTGGAACTAAGTTCCGCATCCCTGAGAGCAGAATTTGCCAATGGGGTGGTGGCACAATATGGAAGGCAGGAACCTTCTTGCCTTTAATTTTGTTATCATTATTTTGAGAACTGGTCGAAGGAGTAGCCTTCAAACCTCTCTTGCGCTTAACTTCCTGCCAGTTGTTATCATTTATCTCTTCTTCCTCGAAAGAACTGCCGGTTTCTTCCCCACGAGAGCGCTTGAGCTGATTGGAGCTTTCGCTCATCTCCGCGTCGGTAGATGGCGCCTCCAGTTCAGCCCCAGTGCTCTCGGACCTATTCTGATTACTACCCTCATTCGGACTAGAAATTCCCTCAACAGGAGAATTAGCAATGGGTGGTGTAGACGTAAAATAGATTGAAACGCCACTAACCTGGGAGAGGATGGTGGCGGCCTGCCAAGCCATCAGTCTCTCCTTTTGTAGTGACGAGAACTTAGCAGCTGAGGTGGGGTCATCTGTCTTTCTTTTTCTTAGATTTGCCAGAGCAGCATCATTGCAAGCGATGTTCGCTCTGAGCTTAAGCATGAGCTCCTCTGCCTCGTTTGGAGAGAGAAGTCTCAGATCGACTTGTGGATACATAGCCGTAATGACGGGCTTATCGAGGTTACTAGAGGTTTGGAGGTCAGACTCGCCGCCGCCAATCCCCATCTCCATGTTTGAAGGAGAAATATCATTCATGATGAAAACACAAACTGATTAAAGTATCACAGAATAAAAAAAAGGATCTTCTCGAGAGAGATCCCCGCAGTGCCGCCCTAGTTGATCACGGTCGGCCTTGAAAAAGGCCGGGAAACACTGCGAAAGAGTCAACTCTCTAACGTTGGAGGAGAACTTTTATTTATTACGCTGGCCGATAGATGGCGCAGCGCGGAGCTCAAAAATCTACGTCCGCTCGCAACGAAGGTTGGAACGGGAATCCAGCGAATCTGGTTCATTAGATGTTCCTGTTGTTTTGCAACCCAGTGTATATATTTTTGATAACAGATAACATATACATCTGATTTCTATGCTTGACTTGTAGTCCCCTTGTAAATCTTCGTCAGATAAAGACAGATAGCACATGACAGAACTACAGAGACGAAGAATTGGAAGAACACCCAGGGCCACCGCAGGTATCGAACCCGCTCTTCTACGATCGAAGGCGATTAGCAGTATGGTGACATAACCACTCGGCCACGGAGGGCCCTGTATATATTTTTCCTTTTTCTTCTGATTGTTGAGAAGATTATTATCAGTTCACTGTTTCCAAATTTGCAATATTATTTTTTTAGGTTTTGATACAGATTAAAAATACAGTCGGTAACAAAATTATCCGAACACTAGCAAAAATTCCTATATAAAAAAAAGTAGAGTTAATAGTGTTCGGATACTTTTCTTACCGACTGTACCTAAAATTTGTTACCGACTGTAACAAAAATTTATAATATGGCAATCATATCATTATTATAATTATTATCATTATTATGCATTTAGGGAGAGACAGGTTTTTTTTTTTTTTTTTTTTTTTTTTTTTTTTTTGTCTTTTTAACTTCAAGTTAGGTTAATTTTTCTCGGTTATAAAACGACCGTGGTATCTCAGTCGGTAGAGGGCCGAGCTCGTAATTGGAAGACTCGTAATTGAGTTCGATACTCGAACCGGCCAAAGACCTTCGTGTACACTAATGGTGGCTGGTGCAAGTAAAATCTGTCGTGGCCGAAATGTCTTCTATGTTTAAATCGAGATTATATCTCTGGGGGTCACCAAAGTGGAGCAGCCATCCCTTCCGTGCAGGATCAGATTTGCGATGGCATGTTTCCGGACCATCCTTAGGACTGCGCCCCAAACCGTCACCAATTACCCATAGCACAGTACTAGTACGATGTTAAACCAAACCAGCCAACTCAGTTGTGAAACATGGATATGTCAGTTTTCATTCAAAGTTTATACAGTCGGCAGCAAAAGTATCCGAGCACTAGCAAAAATTCCTATATAAAAAAAATACACTTAATATTGTTTTGTTAAATAAATCCTTGTTGAATTATGTTCTTAGACTGACTAAGAACAGGATTCAAAAAGGATTTATTTAACAAAACTGTATTAAGTGTACTTTTTTTACAAAGGAATTTTTACTAGTGCTCGGATACTTTTGCTACCGACTGTAGTTGTTAAAATATTGCTATTGTGTACATTTAAAAAATGTGCGAACGTGTAAATTTAAAAACTATATGGTAAGAAATACATTTTATTCAAACTACAACTTTTTTTCTGGTATAAAAAACATTTTTTACAAAAAAGTTATTTGAAAAATATATAAAATGCCACTCTCAGAGTACTAACAAAATTCTATGAAACATCATAAAAAAAAAAAAAAAAAAAAAAAAAAAAAAAGTTTGCATTAGTAATCACGAGGATTCTTATCTGGAAGAAGTATATCAATACGTGCCGAAAAAAGTAAACTTTATATCCTACAGACGACATTATAGAACATGCATTTTTTTTTTAAATATATAATGAAAATAAACGATAAATTTGTTTTAAATTGTCACATATGTATGGTTCAACCAACAGTTTTAAAGATATTGACGAGTGTTTTTGAAAAATATTCACATTGAAAATTTACACTTTTAATCCCGTCCCAGCCGAAGAAAATTTACGAGATTTGCTTCAAAGTGCTGCCGTTCTTTTTCGACTCTGAAATGAGTAATGTCCGTATTCACCATTAACTTCAACTCCAGGTTCAACGCAAAAACTTAAAAAGCGTCTAAAGGCAGGGTTACAGTTTTCCAGCAAAGTTTTGCACGCTGTTTCTGCCATCTAGCGTCGAAGATTTCATATAATCTTTGATTGGTTATTTTCACCCAAAAAATCTGAAAGTAACTATACCGCTAGATGGCAGAAGCAACACAGCAAAATTTGCTGAAAATTTGTACTCTGCCTTTATACGCTTTTCAGATTTTCATCTTCAACCGGGAGTTGAAGTTATTGGTGAATAACAGCCCAAATCTTTCGAAAACACTGTCAAGATCAGTTTCGAGGTTATTTTATTGCATTGTCAAGCTGTGTCAGTAGTTTCACTGGTAGCAGTGCAATACAAAGAAACGTACTTCGGTAAAACGTATATATACGTCCGGGGAAGTTAAGGGGTTGAGATAGGAATGTATTAATGCTAACGTAGTTGAGATTCTGTAGAACTGATACAGTTTATAAGGAAATGTTATTGTGCCCCTTAAAATATTTTATTTGCTTTGTTTCCTTCTTATGAATATAAAAACACAATTTATTAAAATCCATTAAGACATTTTTATAATTCTGAAAATATTTATTATAGGAAAATTTTTTGTCAGATCAGTTTTCATGTGACATCGTAGTTTTCGTGATAATCAGATAAGTGGGGTTGTTTAATAGAGGACAGTTGTCCCTTAATCAGTCTAACTGATAACAATGCTAAATAGTTAAAAAGTGCGCAAAAGAAACTTGCAGAATTACTAAAATTTATTTTATGGGTTTCCATATCCATTAAGAAATAACTATACATAAAATTAAAGACCCGGTTTATGCTTATAGTAAGACTCGGAGTGAAGAAAGAGATGCCTCTTTATATGTCTCATTATTTTATTACAAATTATCTAAAATAATAAGGGGAAACAGACGCAAATACTCCCTCCCCCCCATACACGTCTTTTTTGGATTGCGGCAAATTCAACATTCTCCACGGGAAATGCTGAAGACAGTCCACTTTTTTTTATCATATTTTATAGAAAATAAAATTAATTCGTTCAATAAATAAAATAGATTCTGGTCAAATTAGCTCTAGTAAACAAAAAATGACTTTAAAAGTAATAGACTTCACACAAAGTACATTGAACTAACTAACATCAAGAACGAAATTAGTTTAAAGAAAAAATTTTTGGTAAAGCAATTATCTACTTAATATGCGCCTCGTTGATTAAAGTGCCCCTCCGCCTTCTTACCAAGAAATGGCTATCATTGGCACAACGTCAGAAACGGCACTCATCTGTGAACACAATAGATCTCCACTCCAACTTCCAATGAGCTCTAGTACACTCATGCCCATAAATTAAGGATAATGCTAGCTGAGGCAAATAAAGGTTCAGAAGCAAAACAAACATGACTTATTCATAAAGTCCATTTATTAAACAGAAGATCAAGAACAAAAAAAGGTGGTTTATGTAGGATACCATTTATAAAAACTACGATTTTTGCTCCCTGAAGCAATTACAAAAAATATCTTCCTTACAAAAACTTAACATTACATGGTTGGTATGATGGTTGATACATTGTATGTCTCTCAGATGATGAAATACAGTCCTTACAACGCCTAGGAATGCTGAGTATTAAATTATTGATCTGATTTTGGGGAAGATTACTCTACTCAGTAAGCAATGCTCTCCGAAGTTCCGGTACACATGTAGGAGGTGGTTGACGGACTACAACTCGTCGAAAAAGCATGTACTACACATGCTCTATCGGATTCTAGTCAGGTGAGAATGCTGGCTATTCCATGCGAGTGATAGCTTCAGATTGTAGGCATCCGTGTACAACGTTAGCATGGTGAGGGCGCGCATTGTCATCCATAAACACAAATTCTGGGCTCATGGCACCCCTAAACAAATTTACATGTTGTTTCCGAATGATGGCCTGATAAATTTGGCCTATCATTCTTCCGATTTGAACATGCAGATCTGTTCTGGTGCCCAATATGATCCCCCCCCAAACGAGCACTCCTGCCCCACACGGTGTCGTTCAATGACTTTGTTTTGGTGGTAAAGGGTACCTGACGTTCTACATATGAATCTCTGGCGCGAATCACACTGCAAGCTAAACCTGGACTCGTCGGAAAACATCACACAAGCTTACTGTGCCGCTGTCCACATTGCATGTTCTCCACTCCAAGTTAACCGCTGGCACAGTGCATTGCCGTGAGTGAAACACATCTAACAGGCCTGCGAGCATATAGACCAATATCTCACAAACGTCTAGCCACGGTTTGTCTTGAAACTGTGGCACTCGTGGCTGCAGACAACTGACGAGACAGGTCTGATGCTGTGCTTTATCTGCTTATTTTGACAGTTACTACCAAATACCGGTGGTCATTCGGAATTGTAACTCGTCGCCGATCAGTACTGTAACGTCGAATGGCATTTCCATCATTTTGGAATCGTTGCCAAATCCTAGAGATGACACTTTGTACGATTCTAAGTTCCCCCGATACTTCTATCTGAGTACGCCCACATTCTAGTCGGACGATAATTCTACCACGTAAAAAATTATCTACATGCGTCCTCTGTGTCATAACTATTCGATTGTGGCACTGAGCGGCACACAGAACGCTTGTGAACAATTTTCCTGCTTTGCTCCCATTCCTTATCTACCCCCTTCTTACACTTTCGTCAGTGTAACATCATATCGGCGTCATCTGATGCCTTCGTATAATTTGCATATTATTCTTAAAGATGTGTGTGGTGTTTCTACACATGAAATTTTTGCATTAAAGTTCGATTTCAGTATGAATCTGAATTATCCTTAATTTATGGACATGAGTGTAGTAATCATGCGTTAGTAAGGCGGCAGCGGCTAGGGTTAGAGCCCCTAAATAAAATAATAGGCCGGCGCATCACCACCATTTTTTTGCCTCCGAAGAGGACAGCATTCCCGCTTGGCGTCCTTATCGCTTCCCTAATGATTTTAAGAAATCTTGATCTGAAACTAATCCGGTCAAGATAAGAGCAATAAGCGACAATAATATTCCTGAAAACACATTTTTTTCACAGTACATTCTCAGGATGCCATTTTATTCTGAGGATATCCTACGGATGTACTGAGGTAAGATGTGTTGTTAGGGCGGTTTCTGTTTCTCTTACAAAATGTCGCCAAAACTCAAACACACAGCAATAGAAGGTCTGTGAACACTTTATATTCACTTCTTGAATGATTATAGCAGTTTATCGCTAAACAAACTTCCATATCATAGTTTACTTAGCTAAAATTATGAAATATAATAAAACTAGTTACTCTAAAGTAACGTAAGACGATAAAAAAAAAAGTCGTTTGTTTATCAGAGAAACGCGCTGGGTACACGTGGCAACCCTAAGGCAACAAAATGCCTGATGAGCCAGCTCGTTTATATAGGAGCCTTAGCTAGGGTAAGGGGGCATTTTCAACCAAGCAGTCTGTGGCTCTGACACACGGGACTTGCACAAATAATTTTAGTCTGAAGAAAGATTTTTTATGACAGCAATACTTTCGTCGTTATCCCAGTCATCACAACAGAAAACTTGTGATAGAACCGACTGTGACTTCAAGAGCAATATTAAAGAGAGTGTTTACCAACAAAATAACGCTTTTCCTCAAATTGCAGCTCTATAGAGTGTTGACATGTGCCCATGATCTGCAAGCTTACTAGAACTTTATTTCTGTCGCGGAAACATAGAACATGACTGAACAACCAATTCAGTGTCATCCATAACCAGCATTAATCACTGCTGACAAGGATGTGGACAAGAGGGGCTATGAAGCTTAACCGCCCCCAAGATACTTTGAAAGTAAATAATTCTTTATTTTTGATCGTTGAAACAGATAATAATTCGGTTTCAGCCACCTCGCAAGCAACCTTAGTCTTTTCTAGATTATGCCTCGGTTACGCCCCTGCTACTCATTTTGCTCAGCTGGTTACAGCGGTTACAAATTACAGTGTTTATTAAAGTACCACCATTGTAAAATTAAAATGGCTCTTTTCATACATACCTTAATCGGTGACCTTAAAACTTTAATGAATTAAATATGTTGTCAATGATGTTGTATGAGTTGACTAAACTTCATTCCTCTAAACTTAATTTGTTCTGGGTTTTGGCCTCTTTTTTTTTTATCTCTCTCTCTCTCTCTCTTCGCCAAGGTACTATAGGTTGCTTTATTATAATTTAATTTTCTTGAATAGTTTAACATTAATGAAAATGTATAAAACAAATTATATTTTCTAACATTGGCTTTTAAAATATTAAAAATATACTTTCTTGTTTTTCCTTAGCACTTAAGTTATAATAATGCATAAAAATAATACAGTAAAAACCTCACTAAGTTGGACACCTACGGTTCCAAGAAAAAGTGTCCAACTTAGAGAGATGTCCAACTTATAGGGGTTAGACATAATGTTAATGGATACATTCCGTTCCGAGAAAAAGCGTCCAACTTAGAGGGGTGTCCAACTTGAGAGGTTTCACTGTATATTGCGATACCTTTAATTTTACTATCCCTTATCTTTTATTTTTGAAAAAATTGTAGTGCACGAACACAGTCGGCAGCAAAATTATTCAAGCGCTGGAAATAATTCCTATATTTAAAAAAAAGTACACTTAATATTGCTTTCTTAAACAAATCCTTGTACTTGTCGTATCATGTTCACAGTCAGTCTAATGTCCGTATTCACCATTAACTTCAACTCCAGGTTCAACGCAAAAAATTAAAAAGCGTCTAAAGGCAGGGTTACAGCTTTCCAGAAAAGTTTTGCACGCTGTTTCTGCCATCTAGCGTCGAGGATTTCATATAATCTTTGATTGGTTATTTTCACCTAAAAAATCTGAAAGTAACTATACCGCTAGATGGCAGAAGCAACACAGCAAAATTTGCTGAAAATTTGTACTCTGCCTTTATACGCTTTTCAGATTTTCATCTTCAACCGGGAGTTGAACTTATTGGTGAATAACAGCCCAAGAGCATGATTCGACAAGGATTTATTTAACAAAAATGTATTAAGTGTACCTTTTTTTTACATAGGAATTATTGCTAGTGCTCGAATAATTTTGCTGCCAATAGTATATGTATAAATTATCCATTGTATATTGATGTTAAGTAAAATGAATCTCACTTAACATTTTTCTTATATTATTTTTAACATTCCTCTGTTGCAGCAATATTGTAAAAATTGACCCAAAAATTATAGCCAATTTTGTATTTGCAATTATAATTTAATTATATGTTTGTTTGTTTTTTCTTTTTTTAACATTATTTTAAGTGTTAAAACTTTTAAGGTGTTGCATACGAACTTCATGGATATATTGGACTTGGTACTGCTCTACTTCTATTATGCTTTTGGTGGTGCTATGTCTGGGGAGATGCCGAAGCTTGCCCTTGTGGCCCAGTTGAAGAATGTATTTTTGGAGAGGGTTTTGATGCCACTGTGATGAAAAAACTTATTGGACAAAGTATTGGGGGAGCCATCACAACATTGTAAGTTTTATTTAACTTTTCTTTATTTTTTATGGTTACTTTTTTCGTAATTAATAAAATTTAAATACTATATAGGCTAAACATTTTTCGATTTGTTTTATTTTAAATTACACATTTTCCTCTTCTTTCCTCATTGCATCATGTTAAGATGGAAAAGTACGTTTTATGCAATTGTTTTTCCTAATCTGAGTATCTGTTTATTCATGTCTTTCAGTTTTATGAAACCTCATTCTTACTTTTCTAGCATTATCTAATTTTAGATTCCATTAATAATGTGTTTTTTCTTTGAATTTGTCCTATGTCTGCGTTGCGTTGTTACCTCGCTTTTATATCTCTTTTCAAGGTTGCTACACAATGCTACAAAATGTGGATATAAATGACAATCAGTTGTAATAATACGCTATAAATTATATATTTAATAAATCCACCGAGAAAGGAAAAAAAAAAAAAAAAAAAAAAAAAGAAAAAGAAATTAAAAGAAAAGAAAACCATCATGATCTATACAGTAAAAGATAGTAGTTACATTTCTTTTTTTTTTCTCTCTCAGGATCTGTGAATATGGATAGTCAATGCTATGCATTAAGAAATATACGTTCTTTTAGATCTCACTAAAAAGGGTTGTATGTTTTGGCCAACTTTCTTCTATATATTTTCCTAAACAAATTCTCGCAGTACAAATTACTTATTAAAATTTTTTTCCATGGCCAATGCAGACGATTTTCATCTCAGAGAAATATAACTCGTAAACTAAGTCAAACAATTGTGAAATAATTCAACATTTTCGAAATGCAGCAACACTATGGCGTATTTCGGAAATCAGCTTTGAGAAATATATAAATTTCTACTAGCCGCGAAATAATTCCATATTTCTTCAATCAGTTGCACAAAAAAATCTGTAACTAGTTGTGATTAAATTTAAATTAATTAAAACAGCGGTGATATAATCATTCATTTCAAAAATAGGCTTCAAAATTATTACGTATTTTTGCAAACTGATATATAACAGGCATATCGTTGATTGTCTATGAAACAATTACGTATACCGGTAAACAGCTTTGTAAAAACCGGGATTTTTGTCAATTAGCGGTGAAACAATTGTCTATTTTAAACTTCGTTCGCGCAAAAAGAAAAATTATGAATTTCATCAATTACCTGCGATTAAACGTAATTGTTTTAATCAGCAAGGAAATAGTTCTGTATTTCGGAAATCGGCCTGAAAAAGGTCGCATGTTTTTTAGGGATCAGCCACAAAAAAAACCTCACAAAAAGAAAAAAAAAATTTCCCATAAAAATTTAAAGACCAAAAACGGATTTTTCCCAAAATCGACAATCTTGAAAGCGATTTTGTGAAATGAATTTTGGGAGAGAATGTAATCACGCAAAAATCAGCGTATATAAAAATTACCCTACACGAAAAATCGGCAAACTTAAAACAGGTCCTTCACAAAAGTGGGCGAACTTGGGCCCCTCATAAAAACCGGACAATTTAAAAATATTTCTTTTAAAAATCCAACGACAATATTGCTCATTTCGGTAAGCAGCCGAAAAATTTGAAAAAAAAAAAAAAAAATGGCGAAGTAAACAAAAAGAATCTGCTGTCCACTAGCAAGTATCTCAAAATTTTAATTTTCAAGTCTAACTTCTAATGCAGTTACTACTATATAAACAAACCTAAAAAAAAATTAATTAAATTAAAAATTAAAAAAGAAACTTTTTCTAGTCGAAAGTATTTAGAAATGTACTACGGAGTGTCCCCCCCCCTTTCTTTCTTTCTGTACGGTGAATTTTAGAAATCGAAAGCAAAAGCATTTTTCTAGGTAATATATCCATTTGATTACAATTCCAAAGTCACAGGCTAAAGTGAAATGGTGGTTAATTAATAACAGCTATAGTCACCACGATTTTGAATGCAACTCTGAAAATGTGCATTAATTATGTCGTACATGTGCCGTATGTCATTTTGAGGTATGGAGTTCCATGCCTCTTGCACTTTATCAGTCAAATTATCGATGGTTAATGCTGGTTGTGAATGACTCTAAATTTGCCATCTAATTATACCCTACACACGCTCGATGGGAGAAAGATAGGGTGATCTCTCAGGCCAAAGTAGCATTTCGACATACTGTCGAGTACGTTGAGTAACAGCAGCGGTATAAAGACAAGCGTTATCTTGTTGAAAAACATCCCTTTGATTACTGTTCATGTATGGCCACCGTTTCAATTACAAAGTAGCCACAAAATAGCAAAATTTCAGCTACAAAATAGCACTACCACTTTAATCATCAGTCTGACGCATACATTTGCAGTCAAGGTGCTTGGGATGATGGTGAGAGTATTTCCTACTGTCATAGAAAAATGCTCCCCAGACAATAACTCCAGAAATAGATCCACTGTATCTATGCCGCAAACAGTTTTGCTCCAAACGCTCTCTTGGCCGCCTTCTAACCAACATACGGCCATTACTTTCACCGAGACAGAAACGGCTCTCACCGAAGAACCTAACAGATTGCAATTCCGCTCTCTAGTGAGCTCTAGCTTGACACCACTGAAGTCGCCGGTGACAGTGATTTGGAGGTGGTGGTGAGAACGATATAGAGCATATCTGGCTTGGATCTTTTCCTCAAGCAATCAAATTGTTACAGTTCGCTGCAGGTGCAGTATAAAGCGCCACAGTCATGCAATGAGTTCGACAGACTTATTCGTCAGTCGTGGCCCGTGAGCAGCCTGACAACTGCCTTATTGTTACAAAGCCTTCCCGTGATCACTGCTGCCAACAAGCATGTGTAGTGGTAGTAGATATATCTCTCCAAAGTCTTTCTGAGATATCATGGAAAGAAAATCCACCTTTTCACAGCTTTTATTATATGGCTTCGTTCAAACTCACTAAGCTGCTGACATTGTCTTCTTCGTCTCCTTAAATGTATTCTTGATTCAAGTCCGCTCACTACATTCAGTCTGGATGGTAAACAACGCTCAAGAAGTTTGCATCGCGAATTTAAAGCAAACGTGATTTAATATGTTCATAGTGGTGCTACTACCGTCAATCTCATTTGTGTGTCGCGAAGTCTGACAAGAGGTCATCTTTCCGATATGCAGTCATGCTTCCCGAATTTCGTTGATATAGTACAACTCTTTCTTGGTTTGGAATTTTGTTTTCCGCCAATGTATATCATGAAAAAACTGTTTGTTTCATTATGAGAAAGAATATGTTTAGTTCAATACATTAACATTAGTAATTTTTTATAGTAGCGTTGTTTGTTCCGGCCTTTTTTACACACCAGTAAACTTTTAGAGTAATATTCTTCAAATACAATTACAATTAAATAAGAAGAAAAATACTCTAAAAAGCTACTGGTGTGAAAAAGAAGGCGGGGCTAACAATACTTCGGAATATTATTTAGTGCGTTGGTAAGTATGCCTTAATGTAACCCAATGTTTCTGTGTGGCCCTGTAAATCTAATATTAATCAAACTACATTCTATAGAAAGCATTTTTCCGTGGGTTCCATCGGTGCCGCTGCTTGCCAGTTATATTTACAATTGTATCCATCATACAATTTATTTAATCCCACTGCTGATACAATGCCATTAGGTAAATTTAAAACAGCTAATTGGGATTAACTGGAATTTGCTTCAAATGCTTGTCTAACACATCTGTGTGTCACTCACACGACTTTCTCTTACCCTGAAATTTAATACTATAAATACAGGTTGCAGATTAAGAGGTAAGATAACGAGAACTGTCATGTAAACCAATGCTAAACAATTCAAATTAGGCTTCAGAAGAGTTTTATACGATAATTAGTTCTGTGTGAGGGGGCTACCGCCCCCCTCAACCCCCCGTTTCATTAATGCACCTACATTTATATAGAATTTAATTCGGTTATTAAAAAATAATTCTGTTTTTAAAAAATAATTTATATTAAAATTATTATTTTAAAAAATTATCTTTTATGATAATGCAGACGATTTCCATATTAGAGAAGTAGTGTAACACTAAATAACAAAAAAAAAGTCCATTTTACTTTCAATATTTAAAAAAAAAAAAAAAAAAATACGATTTTTTTTTCTAAGTTTTTTTTTTTTTTTTTTTTTTGTTAAAAGTAAAAAAAAAATCTATAACTTTGTTTTAAATTATCACAGATTTAAGTTCAACCATTCGTTTTAAAGGCATTGGTGAGCTCTTTTGAATGATACCCATCATGAAAATTTACTCCCCTCGAGGGGGGACTTCCACCCCAGGGGGGGAGGCGAGGCTCCTACATACACAAAAATTTTTTCTCAGTTAACTATCTCTATTACAAAAAATGTATATTCGTTTCATTTGGTTTAGTGCAGTCTATAGACGTTAAACTCTACTTACCTGCAATTTCCCCCATAGACGTAATGTATTAGAATTCTCTTGATTGTCCCTGTACACGAACCATTTGTTTGATCTTAACGAAAAGCTTACTGTAGCATCCCTATATGATACACATTTAGAATACCAAGTTCGAACTTTCTGCCATAGCTTGTTTTTGAGATATGCTGATAACAGACACACACACACACAGACAGACACACACACGGACATACACACAGACCATTTGCTAAAAACATGATTTTCGTATTCAGGGGACCTCAGAACATGTAAATATAACAAAATCTCGCTTTCGAAAATTTGACCCAAAAACAATACTTTCTCTACCTTATGGGTAAGAGAAAGTAAAAATGAGCAGAAACGGAGGTTTTCGGATTCAGCATTTTTGAAAACATAAAATTTACCAGAAATATTTCACGCAGCTGTAAAAAAGTTTTTTTTTTTTTTTTTCTCTCTTTTATCCCAAACCTGTCTAATTGCATTGAACATAGAAAAGCTTATTTATTTATATTGTTTCAGGTGGATAAATTACATTTGGTCATTTCACATGACTCCAGAACACGCATCATTACATACAGCAGCAGAATGTCAAGCAGGCCTACAAGTATGTATTTATTATTGCTATTATTCAATAAAATTTTTGTATAAAAAGTACTGCTGAGGAAAATTATTTTCTTATCACTAATACGAAATTAAAAGCGTGAATCTTGAAATATCAGTATGCAAAAAAGATGGAAATTAATTTGATAATATACAACAAACTGTAATATAACTGTTTTATTAATGCAAGAAAAGTTTACTTATATTTTTAATTAAATACTATGCAACAAAATATCAAATTATGATGACATTTTTCATTTCAAATCAACTAAAATTTCAGTCTGCAAATGCATTTATATGACAAATCGTCTTACATGATAATTACCCCAATCTATTCTTTAAAAACTTATCGAAAAGTTTTCTTCCTTTTAATGCATATGAAGTGTAAAGGGTGAATAAAATTTTTAAATCAAAAATACTTACTTTTATGTAAGGCCTCCGATAAATATTAAATAGTTTTAAAAATAAACAATTAACTGATGATAATGATAATAAATTGAATTACAAAATGACGTGACAAAATATTAGGAATGGTTAATTATAAATAATACTGAGAATAATCTTTCAGGTAAAATCTATAAAAATAATAAAACTGTTCAATAAATTACTTTAGAACTGTATTTTAAAAAAAGCGGCTTTATTAGCCTTCTTAACCTAAATCACATTAATTGATATAAAAATAACATCAAAATTTTTATCAGATTAATGTCTTGTTTAGCCTTTATTCTTATTCTGTTTATTTATTTTTTAATTATTATTTTTGTTTGATTGATTGATTGTTTTCTTGATTGGCATTTATTGTCCTTCTTTGACATTTTTATTCGAGGTGGTATCAGTAAAGGGAAAATTATAATACCATTTCCATATAATTAATGTTGTCTTTAACCAATTTCACTTAAGAAGTTTAATTACTGGGGCATTTTATATGAAATATGAAAATTTGATTTACATTTTTATAGGTGCATATGGCTCTTGGAGCACTCATTGAGGGTACAATAACACTGATCAGCAGAGTTATAGCATTAGAATCTGGTTACTGGACAACTGAATTATCAATTACAGCCAATGCTGTTGCAACAACTATTCTTGTTTTAGCAGGTAAAGTTCTCATTTTCAATCATTTATTATTTAAAAAAAAAAAAAAAAAAAAGAACATCAAAATTCTCATTGAAACTATAAATATTTTATGTAAAAAATAGAGCATTATATCAATTGCAGTAAGAAGCACACACACACACACACACACACGCACAAAAACAAAAAAAAAAAAAAAAGCATTGAATGATAAAAATAAGAATTTAAAAATATAATAATAAAATAAAATTGATTTTGTGAAGCTTTTGTTCATCTAATTAAAAGGATTTGTTAATACGATGAGACAACTGATTTCATTGACATGTAGAATCTCACTAAGATTAATACCACTTGTACTCATCTTCAGTGGAGATCAGTGGGGAGCAACCAGCGACCACTTTTAGTAACACATGGAGCTGGAGCGGTATCTGAAGACAAGTTTGGCGTATACTTACCTTTGTCTGTTGGTTATATTTGAGATCATCAAAAGCGAATACCAACAGAATTCGACACTCCTTGTGTGATAATTCTTAGGATCCAAATCATTCATTTGATTCATCAATCTCAGGTCTGAAGTTTCTTAATGGAATCAGATAATCTTATTTCTTCAGTAATAACTCTTTCCACTCTCTACTCGATATGATGGGGTGTGGTTTGTTTATATGAACAATTCTACCCTTAGTTTTTCTGTTTGAATCTACATTGTGTCTTATGGGTTTAGATTGTTTAAATAGCTTACTCTTTGTCTCGTTATAATTTGGAATCTGCTTCTGTTCGGTCTTTTTCTCCTATCTTTTGATTTCAAACTTATATATTATTTATAAATTTAATTGAGATTTTGTAATGAGGAGAGTTGCCCGATGTCGTTTACTAAAAAGAAATTCGACATGGCTCAAGCCATTTTCCAGGATAGTGGCTCTTTAAATAATTTGTGCTAGATTATAGTCCAACGTTTGCAAACTCAGAATTAAAATCGTACCATTCAGAAAGAACGTTTAGTTGGTACAATAAATATTAATGAAATTTTGCTCATTTAAAATCAAATTCCACCAGAATTTACGAACAATGTTAGAAAACATAACAGTAAGATTTTATTAAAAAAAAAAAATCCGGGTGAGTTTTTGCAATTGGGAATAAAAATTAGGTATATATAATATATCCCACCGCCCCTGAAAGGGTTAAATGATGGTTAATGGTGGAAATAAATGAGCGTTACTGTGTAGTACTGGGAATTCAAATGCTTACCAATCAGGTCATAAGTTCATTAGTCAGGGCTATTTGCACAAAGCTTTTTTTCTTTTTTTTAAGACATTACCAAAGTGTTTGTAAATCTAATCCAGTTAGAAAGACTTGAAATGTGGAAGCTTCTTTAGATACCCTGCATTGTTTTAGGATCCATTTATTATTTCCAGAAATCAATAATTAAGGCATCAGTAAATATTCTGATTAATATATTAAATAATACGGATATCAGCTTTCTTAATGAGAAACGTGGCTAAATGTAGAATGGATATTGAACCATATTTAGGAAAATGGCTAATTCTTCTGTGGTCACTAGAGGCAGCTCGTAAATGATATTTTGGGAGGGCTGCAGGCTAGTGACTAAAAACAGTATATCAGCATGGAAGGCTTTTTCTTCTAATTGTCTCTTAAAATGTCAATTCATTGTCAAAATAAGCGAATCAACCAATAATGTGAATAAAGATTCCATTTTCTGTACTTTTCCTAGACGTTTCGATGCAGCACCCCCAATACGTCATTCACGAGCCGCCACTGGTGGTCATTGAAGTGGTTGGTTGTTGTAAAGTAAGGTTAAGAATTGAAAATTTCATTTATCACAACGTAAAAACCCTTAATTAAGCTTGAATGAACTCATTGAGAGATTATGACATTTCAAAGGAATACTGATCAATAAAGACTAAACTGACAATAGACTTTCACCAATAATCTGTCCTTTAGCTGTACTGCAAGTGCATTCTGTTTTACTGTTTGCTAAGTTGAACCCTGAATCGAGCAGTGCTTACAAAGTCTAGGCGTCATGCTGATGAGGACAATGATTTTATGGCAACAGAATTTCCGAATCTTCTTCAAGGTGTCATAGAGCAGAGCAATTATCTCTAGAGGGCTAAAGCATTTGTTATTAGAGGATAAAATCATAAGTCCAGAATGGTAGTTGACTACTCATAGACAATTAACAAACATAATTTGCTAGATGCTTATTGACTAAAGATATAATTTCAAAAAATAAAATGCTTAGTAAAATTTATCTCTAAAGTACCTACCACCAAATTTCTGTTCTGAGTAGTGAAAAGCATTACACAGATTTTGAATCTTGTGAGAAATTATTCCCAAAGAGGTCAGAAGATTACAGAGATGAAATCAATGTCTTCCACTTGAAGCCTGTATTACAACCCTAAAATCTAGTTCAAATGTAGCCCAAACATCGACACGTGCACTAGTGTGAGCAATGAGAGTAGCCCATTATTCAGAAAATCATTATGCTCTTCGACCACGCCCATGTGTTTGGACTACATTTGGGCATTTAATTTTGATCGATAATGGCTTCAGATTGCATACTCGAGTTTAAGGTTGACACCATCTCTATAATCTTCTAACCTCTTTGATTATTCTAATTCGCACAATCAAATATCCATTCAGTGTGACTAATGGAGTAGCTTGTTTTTAAAGAGTCATTGACATCGACAAAATCATTGAGAATGATTTTGTCGATGTTCATGTTATGTATCACTGAGGGCGATTCTTATTGTGCAAATATCCGAAAGAGCATTTTAACAAAGTAATTCTTGTAAGTGGCGATGAAATTTCATTTAACTTTAAGTGAAGGAAAGTGTACCTACACAAATAATTCTGTCCAGTTTCTGGGTTATATGATTCAAGATGGTAAAATTAAACCACCTCCTGAAAGACTAAATCCTTCAATGGATATACCTAACCCTAGTGATTATTCAGCTTTACAACGTGCTTTGTTATTTTTGCCTATTACAGGCGGTGAATTCTTGATTTTTTTAGAAGATACATTCATTGCTAGAAAAGAAACAGTTTCCTCTCTCAAAACTCGCTGTATTGGTATTTATTTGCTGAAAGTTATATAGCTAATGCTAAACATGGGAACAATAAAAGACAACATTACATGTCGAAACACATTCATTAGTCTTATAAATATTACTAATAGATCTAGTGTAGTCACTATCATTAACAATTAATAATTAAGGATTAATAGTAAAGTACAGTCGGTAACAAAAGTATCCAAACACTGGCAAAAATTCCTATGTAAAAAAAGTACACTTCAAACAGTTCTGTTAAATAAATCCATATCGAATCATGTTCTTAGACTGACTAAGAAGAGGATTCGACAAGGATTTATTTAACAAAACCGTATGAAGTGTACTTTTTTTACATAGGAATTTTTGCTAGTGTTCGGGCACTTTTGTTACCGACTGTAGGAGATGAAGAAAATTAAAATATTAATTTACGGAGAATGAAATGTTAAAAGAATAAATTCATTACAAAACGATAGACTACAAGCATATTTGAGTTTAGGTACAGCAAATGATTTATTGTTAACTCCATTAATTGATAACTTGTTTTTAATTTTATTAATTATTTTTATGATAGCAGATTTATTGTAACCAACATTCATATTAAATTTGTTAAAAGAAATTTTTACGTTGATTCAGTTGGTGTTTTGTACTATCGTAATTGTTTCGCAACCTCCTCTCTCTGGAAAGAAACTTGTTGATTTGATTAGTTACCAAGATTTTCAGTAATACCAAACTCAATTATGTCATTATAACCTATTGGTAATAATCATTTGCGTTTTGCATTTATACTTGATTTGATGTTCCATAGCTAATCCCTATAGGGATTAATGTTTCTCTAATTATAATTAGAGAAACATTACAATTAAAAATTAGTGATGGATATTGAATAGAAAATTTCAAACAAGTTATCAACACTGATTCTTATTCAAAAATTATATGTAGAATAGTAAATTGTTCTTTGAAATATATTTATTTTATTTTTCAGCTACAAGCACTACTGGTGGGTTCTTTAATCCTGTATTAGCAACAGCCTTGACTCTCGGATGCAAAGGAAACACCGTAGTTGAACATTTTGTTGTCTATTGGCTGGGATCATTGATTGGTGGTTTTATAGGTCGTTACCTCTTTCAATTGTACCACAGGTCTGAAAAGTTAAAAGACTTGTAAAAGCATTAAACAAAAAATCATTTTATTCATATTTCGAAAATAAAGTATATTTTATTATATTATTGGAATTACAAGTTTCTGTGAAATATACATATCTGTACCCCATAGGTGAAGGACACCATGTTCATTTTGTGAAAAGAGTTAGCACTATGTCCTTTATGTGCATTTTTTGCTCTATATAGAGGTATTAATTGCTAATGTCCCGTTATTACAAAGGAAATAAAACAGTGGAAAATAAAACAATGTTCATTTTCTTTATTCGTGACAAATGTATTTCATCGTAGCACATCAAAAATATGGTGGTAACTCTTTTCACAAAATGGACATGATATCCTTTATATCCGGCTACAGATATATACACTGAACGGCCACTTTATTATGACCACCTCACACTTCTATCAAAGGAATTATTGCGTCAGTATTACCACTAGAAAGCTAAGATAGTATGGAGGAAAAATGAAAAAACATGCGATTCGCACGGATCATTAGCATTTCCCAAATGTACGTACTCGTTTAACAAAAAATCAATTTAATTTATAAGTAAGGATGGTTAGAATTTTTACACCTGATACATTGTTACAAAACAAAGTAGAATTGTTGTTCAAACTTTGGCAGCTGTAAAACTACTTACGATTTTCTTTGGACTTGGCAATGAAAGTTCTTCCACAACAACGTAGTTTCATCAGAATTAAATACTTGATCTTTACAATATCTGCTGTCGTGTCAAATCTTGGCAATAAACTAAAAGAAATAAATCGCCGTGACCAACCAAGAAATAAATCAACCCAGGGGTTGAATAGCACATTCTGTTGGAAATCTATATTTTTTAATCATCAAAATAATATATTGTTGAGACTTACCACATGTGTTCTTTGCTATATAAAAAGGAATTGAAACTAATATTAAGCAAGAAGACTCCACTGAACATCTACATTTCCTTTATTTATATTTCTTCTTTATAAATAAATTTATATCAATTTATCTTCGGGGCATCAGACGTCCACTATAAATATAAATCCGAGACCCAAAATCTTCCCTCCTGCTTATCAGATATCGTTGAACTTACCGCCCGGCATTTATCGTTAACTTCCGCAGGGAGAAAAAGAGAGCGAGAGCTGGAGAGGAGACGAAGAGAGAGCCAACCGCCGATCGCGGCGCGTGTCCGCTATTTAAGTGGGGGAAAAGGTTATCTTAATCACCGACCATCGCCAGGTGCGAGATAAACGCAGACGATCGGAAAAGCTAGTTGACAGGCTAACGGACATGTTATAAACAAAAGAAAAGAATGATTATATAATCGCCAAAATTGAGAAATTTAGAAATATATTGTTACCCTGACTAATGCCAATTAGGAAAACAAGCCAAATGACGTATAAAGAGTTCTACTAATCAAATTTAAATAATTATTTACGTTTTTCATAGGCGAACTCAAAACTCAAACTGGCGAATGGAAAAATTAGAAATAAATTCGGGAAGGCGTTGAATAAGATTGATTGACAAGGTGCTCACCGAATTTTGAAAAAAAACTAAAGTTCTAGAACATACCACATACAAATAGTGTATAATAAAATACTTATTTATTTTCTGAAAACGGAATAATGTTTTAAAATGAGAACAAAATGGCTATTAATTAAATTATGTTTTTATACTATAATTATTTCATAAAAACGATGTAATATGCAGAAAGAAAAAATTAAATGTTTTTCTTCTTATTTATTTCAATTTCTCCTCACCCCCTTTCATATTTATTATTATCATTATTTTATTTATTTATTTTTTTAAATAGAAAATTTGGGTTTCTTATTAGATAAAAAGATAAAACTATTTATTAGAGAAAGATTTCAGACGAAATATTGATTTCGCATGACATACACCCGCAAAATGTGCAAAAAAAAAAAAAAACAATAATAATTTTTGGCTTGGTTTCCCCCCCCCCCTTTTTTTTTTTTAATCAATAAATTTGTCTGGAGGAAGATAATGGGAAGACGCAGACGTTGGATGCACCCAATGATTTGTAATATGCATCAACACTATTTAATAACATAAAAGAAAATATTTGAAGTAGCACAGTTACATATGAAGAATATATGAGAAATAAAACAATATAAGAGTACATAAATCAAAAATATATAGATAATCACCTATTGTACCATATACCGTAATACTGTAGTACAATATTCTGTAAAATAGTTGGCATAATTGGTTACATAAGACGTATAGTAACACTAATTAATACATATGATATGTGGAAATATATAAACAAATACTTAACATAAGAATGCAATCTACCCAAATATAACTACTAAATAAGTAAAATATAGTTCAAGGATCCTTGAGAAAAAAAAAAAAAAAATATATATATATATATATATATAGATAGATAGATAGATATACATAAATACTGTTATACATGTAACCAGACACTTAATTACCTAATATAATACTGAGGTACATATATATAACCTTGTATATCAACAGACACTTGGATACAATATATTGAATAATAAGTTTTATAGATAGTATTTTATAATACCTCATTTATTACATCATAGTATACAAGTATACACACAATTTTATTTTTTTTTATTTTTCCTTTATTTATTTATTTTTTTTTTATTGACCAGCGCTGGCAAAATTATGTCACTTATGTACAGTCGGCTGCAAAATTATTCGAGCACTAGCAATAATCCTTGCCAAAAAACAGTACACTTAATGCAGTTTTGTTAAATAAATCCTTGTCGAGTCATGTTCTTAATCAGTCTAAGAACATGATTCGACAAGGATTTACTTAGCAAAACAGTCTTAAGTGTACTTTTTAAATATAGGAATTATTGGCTAGTGCTCGAATAATTTTGCAGCCGACTGTATAATTACATATACAGCTGAATTTTATTTTATAATAATGTTATTTTCAAGTGGCCACCTGTATTAACTTAAATGCTGCTTAAAACAATACTGAACAAATGCACAGATACATATTTAAATATTTATCTTATACTAAAGTAAGAATTATTATGTAGTTACAAATAGTTAAAAGTTTTATTGCATATCTTTTTTTTTTTTTTTTAGCATAACGTTAAGAAATAGTAATAGCAGTAAATATGCACTTGGATGATGTGAGGGTGATCAAGTCTCACAAGTCCAAATGCTTAAAAGTTAAATAATTAAGATTTTATTAGAACCTACTACATTTATTAACAAAAGTTATACCAAAACACAGAAAAATAAGGGAAAGAAAAAAAAAACAATATGACTACTTTAAATTTTATGGAACTGTCACTATGCATTGCATCAGGTATCAGCAGCATCTGCAAAAGAATACTAAAAAAAAACGATTATTTATAGTATACAATTTATAATTAGTAAGTTCTAAAACATAAATAATAATTTTACGTGCTTTTCTTTGGGAAAAAAAAAATCAATTTACAAATGGGCCAGATAATGTAGGAATAGTTTGTTTATAGTGTTTCGAGGAATTATTCCTAGAATTGTCTATTTGCCTGCTATCAAGAGGATTATGTTGAGACAGTTGAGGAATGTCCAGTTCAGTATCAGAACTATTATCTGATGAAAAAATGTCAATAGTTGAGTTATTGTTTTGAACTGGAATTTGAGAATTTGAAGAGTACTTAAAAAGTTCTTGATTATTCTCCATATTGCATGAGTCAGAGATGGAGAATTTTGCATTACCACTGTTCGTGTGAACACTTTGAGGTACACATTCTTTTGGATAAGTGCAAGATGATGAATTGTTTGAATTCTTTTGCTGTTGATTGGTATCAGCTTGTGCGGTTTCTGATATAAGGTAAGTTCGACGAGGTGGTGAAATCCATAATCTGTCTATATGAACAGTAAGTTGTGGTGCATTTATTTCATCTTCTCTTTGAATTTTAACTACTACAGGCGATATTATTTTTACAATCTTGAATGGACCAGTGTAGGATTTTTTTATGGTATTATGACTTTTTAAGTATACAATATCATTCAATTGAATTCTACGTAACTTTTGTTTTTGTTGATGTTGATTTTGTAGAAGTTGTGCATTCAATAAGTTTTGATGAACTTTTTTATATATTTCATTCAAATCTTGTGACAACTGTAAATATGTGCGATTAGCATTAAGGATTAGGTCTTCATGAGTAATGATATATGTATCATATAGATTAGATAGATGACGCCCAAAATGTATAAAGTTGGGTGAATACTTGGTAGTAGAATGAGTTGACGAATTGTAAAGCGTTTGATGGATGAAAATACTATTATGAAAATTATATCCTTCAGCAATAAGGGCAGTGATGGTTGATTTAATAGCTGCGTTGATCCTTTCACTCAAAGAGTTGCTCTGTGGATGAGCAATGCTAGAATGAGTAAGACGAATACCAAACTTTTCAGTAAACATCTGGAAAATGTGTGAAGTAAATTGACGACCGAGATCTGTCATAATTAGTGACGGTCTTCCATGTACAGTAATGTACTTAAATAAAGCCTGAACAACATTTTCTGCAGATATAATTTTTAAGGGGTACATTGCTAAATGTCTTGAGATGTGCTCGGTGATTGTTAAAATGTGATGTCCATTCTGAAATGGTCCCACAAAATCCATCGATACAAAATCTCCTGGGTGAATTGGAATTGGGTTATTCTGATATGGCGCCTGAGGAATATTGTGATGTTTGAGTAAATTGCAAAGATGACAAGATTTAACGTAATTTATGGTATCAGCAGTCATGCCGTACCAAAAGTATCTTAATTTTAAGTTTTGTAAAGTTCTCTTTATGCCACAATGGCCTAGATGAGCAATTCTGAGAGCTTTTGTATGTAGAGATTTTGTCAGAAGAATTCTAGGGTACACTGTTTTGTCACTATCATAATCCTTAATGTACATCAATAAGTTTGTGGCAGGATCAATAATATAAGTTTCATTATGTTGTTTATTTCTCTTATGTAGAATGTTTTTATATATTTGTGATATTTTCGAGTCTTTATTTTGTTCTTTTAAAATTGTCGTGATAGAAATCTCAAGTAAAGGATCTTCTTTTTCTGATTGTGGATGAATATTATGTATGTTTTGGGACTCAATACAATTTATGGCCTCATCTTTTTCCTGTTGAGTAGTTATAGGCAATACTTCATTAGATTCTATAATTTGTGGATTGTTACTTAGATCTGAGATGTTTTGCTTGGATAGGACAGTTCGTGACAGAAGATCTGCTAAGACATTTTGTTTACCAGGTAAGTGTTGAAAATTATATGAATACTCGCTCAACTTCATTAACCATCTCGTTGTAATATCTGAAGGAGATGATGATTTAGAATAAAATTTGAGTGGACTACTATCGGATAAAATAATGAATTTCCGTGCATAAAGATAATAATGAAATGCCTGTACACCATACACAATTGCCATCAATTCACGTTTCAGCGCGGAATATTTAGATTCTGAATTTTTTAGAGTTTTACTAAAATATGATACAGGAAAGAGAGTTCCCCTGTGGTCTTGCATAAGTATTGCTGAAATTGCTATTTGTGATGCATCTGTGTTCAAGTAAAATAACTTGTCGAATTGAGGTTGTTTAATAAAGGGTTTGGATAGAAATATGTCTTGTAGATTTTTGAAAGCCTGGTCATGAACAGGAGTCCACTTAAATGGCACCTTAGGAGATGTAAGAGCAATTAATGGACTAGAGATATCAGCATAGTGTGGAATTAAATGACGATAAAATCCAGCTGTTCCAATGAATCGTTTTAATTGTCGTTTACTGGTAGGTTTAGGAAAAGAGGTAATTTTTATAATATTAGATTGAATAGGAAATATTTTATTATCTGCAATTTCGAAACCAAGATAATTAATTTTCCTTTGATGGAAGGAGCATTTAGCAGCAAATAAGATAATGTTGTGTTTTTCCAAAATTTTGAATAATGTTTGAAGTTTAGAATAAGTTTCTTGGAATGAGTTGCTTGCTATTATCAGATCATCCTGATAAGCAAAAATTCCATCAATATTACATTCTTCAATAATTGCATCCATAAGGGCTTGAAATGTGCTACTGGCTGTCTTAAGACCAAATACCATTCGCCGATATCTATAAGTAGCCCATGGAGTAATAAAACTTAATTTGTCTTGATATTGTTCTGGTAAACTGATTTGATGATAAGCACTTGGCATATCCAATGAAGTAAAAAATGTATATTGTGACAATTGATTAATTAAATTACTTATTTTGGGAAGTGGATACGTAGCATGTTCAATGATAGAATTAAGTAATCTTAAATCAAGTGCAAGGCGGTATTTTTGGGTATTTGTATTGTCCGATTTCTTCTTTACAAGCAGCATGGGACATGCCCAGCTGGAGAGATGTTTTTCGATAATTCCTGCATCTAATAGTTCTTGGATTTGTGCTTTGGCCTCTTTTTGAAGAGCTTGGGGTATAGGAAATGGCAAAGTGCGTATTGGAAATGTACTAGTAAATTTAATTTCAGGAATTATTAAATCAGTATGCCCAATTGCTTTAAGAGATTTTGGAAAGACTTTAAAATTTTGTTTGAGTAATTCTTCTAATTTATGTTTTTCATCTTGTGTTAAATGTTGTAATTGAAAGTCTTGTATATTAAATTCATCTTTTCTTAAGGCAATAATATCTTCGGATGGCACAATGGAATGGATTTCTTCTTTAGCACAGGGAAAATTATCTTGCGAACTACATATTTCATTGTTGTTATGAAAAGGCATTCGTGTTTCCTGGATGTCATATAAATGTTCAATGTTTGTATTTTTGTTTACATGGAAAGGAATAATAGTATTTTTAACACTGCAACAATTTTCTGCAGGATTGATTAGAATATTGAACTTATTAATGGCATCATATCCTAAAATTCCTACGAATTTTGAATCTGTATGTAAATCAATAACATAGAATTGATGATTTAAGAAATGTGGGCCTATTTTAAAAGAAAATTGTACACAAGCATGGAATTGTACACTTGAATTAACAGTTGAGATTTGGACTCTTCTTGATAAGTATTTTGGGGTAAGTAAGAATTTTATTTTTTGAAAATATTTTCTATTAATTATTGAAATTGAAGAACCTGTGTCAATTAAAAATGGAACTTTTAACTCCTTAATTTTGATTAAAATACCGTAATTTCACGCACATAGTCCGCACCACCGTATAGTCCGCAGGTGAAGTTTTGTGTATAAATTATTTTAAAACCATCAGATTGTCCGCACTACCGTATAGTCCGCAGGAGAAAAATATAACCCCAAGAAAACAGCAAGTAAAACACTATGTAGTTTATATGAAAATATTATAGCATTCCCGCTATTAAAATAAATAGTATAAAGAAAAGAAGTACTTGTTATTAATAAACCATATTTTAAAAATTGTACATTAAAAGGAACCTTTAAAGTTGATGTCACGGATTAGGAGACCAGGATAGAACACTAGATAGGGCAGCGAGCGCGAAAATAGAAGCTTTCCTTTCCGCATTAATTCAGCTGACCAGAGTAAGCGATCCGATCGCCGCCTGGTGTAGTATCTTTGAAACTTATCGGAAGAAAGGGAAAGCCCGCCCCTTAGGCTTCAGTCATCCAACGAACGAACAGCCAGAAATGTAAAAACGCGCTGATTGGTGGATTCTCGAGATTGGTCGCCCTCTATATGAAAGATGAAAATTACTACCTTCCCGTAACGTTAGTAATATATCCTGTAGAATCTCCTAATCCGTGGTTGATGTTTATATTTTCTATCGGAATTCCCGGTGTAATGGTTGAGTCATTGAGTGAGTTTTACTTTCCTACTAGAAATGCACTATGGCTGATTGATTCAGCACTAGGAGATATATTTTTTGGAAGATTATCTCAAAGTTGTCATTGGTATTGCTCAACAGTAAAACTTCGACGATATTTTGCAAACATAATTTAAAAAATAGCAGTACAGGAATATTCAGCAACATGCTATACTAATAGTAATCTTTTGCTTTATGCTCCATGGTTCGCTACCGATACGATACGATGTTTTCTTTGTGTCTTATTCTTTTGTTTATATTTATATTTGATCGTCAGAATCGGCAGTTCGTAGTATTCGCATGTTTAATTCTGATTTTGAGGATTTGAACTGTGAATAACTAGCAGATAATCTGCACCACCGTATAGTCCGCGGGTGAAAAAAAATTGCCTTTTAAACACACATAGTCCGCGGACTATACGCGCAAAATTACGGTAATTGGAATGTATGAAGACTGAGTCTGGGTGACATTAGCTATTATTTCAGGACAATTATGAGTCTGATCTCGGAGATAATTCTCCATTTGAGTTTCCTTGTCCAGGACAATAATTTGTTGTGTCTGCGAGTCCTTGTCATGTAATTTATTTCGGTTAAAATGAGAGTTGTCAGATGCACAGTTATTGAAAATGTTAGGAGGACAAAGGGCATCTGAAGACAAAGTCCTCACCACTGGTTTTCCTGTGCAGAGTAAGACATCATAGGAAGATTGTTAGAGTTTGCTGTATTTGTGGTTTGCTGAGACCAGGACTGTGGGCAGGCGTTACTTGAATCGGGTACAGTCTGAACATAATTAATGTCTCTATTGTTAACTGCATGAGGATAATTTGGTGGAAGCGCTGATTGAGGAGCTGGCATAAAATGATGTTGAGTAGCAGGGAAGCATTGGGGTGTATTGTTGTAAACATTTTGGTAAGGGGAAGCCCGAGCAAAACCAGCTGCATCACATATGTTCTGGAGTTTGCGACAGTTCTTTAACAGGTGGTTATTAAGTCCACAGCACATGCATTCTGGGAATAACATTTTGCGTTTGTTCTGGAAATGTGTATGCTTTTTATAGTTAAACTTGCTGGGAGACGTTTTTATACCGTAGTGGTTTCTATTTGCGTTGTTTCTGTATCTAGCTTTTGGAAGCATATTTTTAGGACGTGTTTTTGTTTGGTGTACTCTAACATCTTCATTCGGTTTTTGTAAACTTTCTTTGATGCAGTGAATTTCTTGTTTTAGTTTGTCGATATCGTTATCTTTATTAGCAATCTGATTTAGCACTTCATTGGAAACAGAACATTCTTGTACCAATTGAGCTTGTTCTATTGCCTGATCATAATTATTGACATTATTTTTTAGTATGTGTGATCTTATATCAGGTGGGAGAATTTGAAGCAAGTACATTTTGATCCGATATATCTGTATAGGCTCTTGCCACTGTGCAGTTCAGGCGATGTGCTAAATTATTCATGGATTCGCCTGGGAGTAGCCTAAAGTTTGCTAAATCTACAAGTGCTTGTGGCAGTGAAGACGGTTTAAAGAATTTCTCCAATGCCAAGAAAATCTCCTGTGGAGTTGAGAAATTCTGTGTATGAGATAATTGTATAATATATTTTAATGCTGGGCCTTTTAAGTTATTTTTAAGAAAAATTGACGTTGCTTCCGTTGACCATTTGTTTATTTTTGCTAGGTCTGTAATTTGTTGTTTAAAAAAAGGTAAATATTCAGGATCCCCATCAAAGGGAACAATGTTCGAAGACGGTAAATTTACCTTAGCCATATTTTAGTATATTACATACAATGATTATTGTGTATCTATAGTATATTTTCTTTTTTTATTATTATTATTTTGCTTTTAGAAAACTAGCAAAACACCTATAAATGTATATCATTCTTCTTTGTTGAATTACTTAAAATATTCAAGATATTAAATATCTACTTTTCTCTTTAATTCACAAATTAGGCATATCAACTCAAAGTACCAATAAATTATACAACTATAAAATATATAAAATAATCACCTTATATATCACTAAAATAAAATATATATACATATATAAACATCAGGAAGTGAGACCATTAGTCTTTATTTTATTTCACATTGTCTTCATTACAATGGGAATACACTTAGTTTTAATGAATACCTAATTATTATTATTATTTATTATTATTATTATTATTTTTAATCCAGGTAGACATTTATAATAACGGTCAAGTATAATACATTTTATAAAGTCATTTCCTGTTTTGAACAAAACTATCGTTTTTTTTTTATTATTATTATTAAGTCATTATTATTTTATTATAGAAATATAAAATACTATTTAATATTAGTCATTTCCAACAAAACGTTTCAAATCTACATCATAAAAAAAAATTTCCCGGATATTAGGCACCATGTTGTTGTGCCAAATCTTGGCAATAAACTAAAAGAAATAAATCGCCGTGATCAACCAAGAAATAAATCAACCCAGGGGTTGAATAGCACATTCTGTTGGAAATCTATATTTTTTAATCATCAAAATAATATATTGTTGAAACTTACCACATGTGTTCTTTGCTATATAAAAAGGAATTGAAACTAATATTAAGCAAGAAGACTTCACTGAACATCTACATTTCCTTTATTTATATTTCTTCTTTATAAATAAATTTATATCAATTTATCTTCGGGGCATCAGACGTCCACTATAAATATAAATCCGAGACCCAAAATCTTCCCTCCTGCTTATCAGATATCGTTGAACTTACCACCCGGCATTTATCGTTAACTTCCGCAGGGAGAAAAAGAGAGAGAGAGCCAACCGCCGATCGCGGCCCGTGTCCGCTATTTAAGTGGGGGAAAAGGTTATCTTAATCACCGACCATCGCCGGGTCTATTCTGGCCTGTTCGCTTCGTTATATTCCTTCGGAATTCAACGATCTTCGGAATATAACGATAATTTGGTATTCTGGGCTGTTGCGATCGAAATTTTAGCGATATTTATCTTCGTTATTTTTCGAGAGCTCTAAGGCTGTCGTTGAGTGGCTCTTGTATTCGTTACAATACGGCGCGCCCTTTTGGTTTTATAAAAGTATTTAATCATTCTTTTTTTTTTTTTTTTTAAGAAATAGTTAAAATAGTTATGATTTATGAAATAAGGAAACTTGGTTAAAGAAATGTTAGCAAAGCTTAAAATACAAAGAATGTAAACAAAAATTAATCACTTTTTCCCACACATATCCAAATTTAAATAAAGTGAAAATGGAATAAAATACAAACTTTATTATTTTAAAATTATGAAAATTTCAACTGTATTTGAGAATCTAGTTATTTATTTATTATTATTATTATTATATATTTAAGTAATTGTTTTGAATGACTCTAAACGATTGCATACATAATTTAATTTTTTGATTTAATGTTTATTATTTAAATTTATGATTTAATTTAATATTTTGGGTATAGTAAATCTTCTAAACAATTTTAAAGCTTAATATTTTTTAAAAAGCAATGCATTATTCATCATATACATTTATGTAAAAAATTGAGTAATGCACTTTTCATATAAATTTACAAATAATTTTCTAGAAATTAATATACAGATTAAATCAAACTTCTATATACTTTTTCTTCTTCTCTTTTTTTTTTTTTTTTTTTTTTTTGGGGGGGGGGGGGAGGGTTAAAAAGTTAAAACATTATTTAAAAACAATTCACATTTAATTTTATAAAATCAAACAAATTTTATTATATTAATATAAAACACTAATTAAATATTTTTTATCATCTCAATAGACAATGACTTAAGCTTTAACTTCAAATATTTAAATAAAAATGTGTTTATAAATAGAGAAAAATATTTTTATGTTCCATTTATTAAATTAGAAAAAATGAATAATATAAAAACTTTTTTCTTTTAAAATTATAAAAATTACAGCTGTAGTTGTAAATATTTTTTTTTTTTTTTTTTTTTTTTTTTAAATAATTATTTTGAATAATTCTAAACAATTGCATACTTCTATTTAATATTTTGGGCTTAGTAAATCTAAACAACTTTAAAGCTTAATATATTTTAGAAAGCAATATATTATTCATATATTTATGTAAAAAAAATAAGAAATGTACTTTTTATATAAATATACAAATAATTTTCTAGAAATTAGTATATACAGTGTAAATCAAACATTTATATACTTTCTTTTCTTTTTTTAAAAAGAAAAGATCTAATATCATTAAAATAAATTCCCGTTTAATTTAATAAAATCGAACAAATTTTATCACATTAGTTCAAATCAATATTTAAATATTTATATCATTTCAATAGGCAATGTCTATATAAATTTTAACTTCAATTATTTAAGTAAAAATAAATTTATAAATAAAGAAAAATATTTTTATGTTTTACTCACTAAATTAGCGTTACAGTTTAATTAATTTTACTCAAATATATCTAAATATCAAATCAAACAAGGTGCATTGTACGTACAATATTTAAAAATTAATTTTTGGAAAAAATAATTAAAACATGAGTACATACCATGTAAATAAAATAAATCTATTATTTTGAATCTTTAGAAAGTGATACTTCCTCTTTATTTTGCCGAGTAAATAATTATATCGTGTGGCCGATTTCATTTTAACAGCCAGTCTAATATAAAAATTTACTTAGCTATTTTAAATTTCCTTCTCATCGAGACGATACAATTAAATTGAACTGGAAAACTGCTCTGCTACAACACATAAAAGAATCCACACTGTGTCTTTGCTTTTTATTTTTTTCATTTTCACAACAAACAAATTAACAAACAACCTATATTTAACAAAACATGGCGATCATCGTCTGCTCTTACTTGTAATCACAATAAAACAAACCACGTGCTTCGTCCTGATTGGATGAAAGAATTAACCTCGAACGCAGTTTTCCCCCACCTCGTTTGATTATAACGTTCGTAGGGCAGAATTGCTCTACCACGGAATATCGTTATGAAAGAGTTTTCGATCGAAAAAATAACGATCGATTTGTCTTTTTAACGTACAGGCCAGAATAGACAGAGAGATAAACGCAGACGATCGGAAAAGCTAGTTGACAGGCTAACGGACATGTTATAAACAAAAGAAAAGAATGATTATATAATCGCCAAAATTGAGAAATTTAGAAATATATTGTTACCCTGACTAATGCCAATTAGGAAAACAAGCCAAATGACGTATAAAGAGTTCTACTAATAAAATTTAAATAATTATTTACGTTTTTCATAGGCGAACTCAAAACTCAAACTGGCGAATGGAAAAATTAGAAATAAATTCGGGAAGGCGTTGAATAAGATTGATTGACAAGGTGCTCACCGAATTTTGAAAAAAAACTAAAGTTCTAGAACATACCACATCAGTGGCGTATGCAAGGGGAGGGTTTGGGGGTTTAACCCCCCCCCCCTTGACAAAATGTATGATAAGAAAAATTAGGCTGTTCCTTACATTTTTTTTTCACATTTCAGGCGGAAGAAATGTATGGCAAGCGTAGAATATTTTTTTCTACGAAGTGGTTTAAAATTATGACTAACTTTTTTTTTTCATTACTCTGCGATAAACACGCCTGAAAATAACTAAATTACGTCATTTGCGCGGCGCGAAACATGTTTCCCCTGAAAACAATTCTCTGAAAGGATTTCATCTTTACGAGTTCATTATCAAGGCCAAGAGGGGTCGACCATATGGGGAAGGGGCGACCATTGAAGTAGTGACCTTGAAGGAGTGACCCAAACAATACCCCAACAGAAGAAGACATTTTAAATGAACTAGCGAAAACGTCTCGTCGATTAGACTTCGCTCTGTAAATAAGAAAATTCAATGAAATATTTTGCGTAACTATGTATTGAATTTTATGTTTTGTGTAGCAGTTTGTGTAGGCTCTACGTTATTCGTCGCTAATTAAAGATTTTTTAGTTTGATCTTATAATTGGTGAGTTTGTTTTACTATTTTTCATTTTCTTACTCTTATTTTCGGCAAGTAATTATTATATTTTAAAATATTGTTAAACTCAATTAAAAATAAACTTAATTAAAAATAAACTTAATTAAACCTAAATAAACTTAATTAAAAATGCGGAAGGACGAACCCCCCCCCCCCCCCCCCTTGGAAAAATCCTGGATATGCCACTGTACCACATACAAATAGTGTATAATAAAATACTTATTTATTTTCTGAAAATGGAATAATGTTTTAAAATGAGAACAAAATGGCTATTAATTAAATTATGTTTTTATACTATAATTATTTCATAAAAACGATGTAATATGCAGAAAGAAAAAATTAAATGTTTTTCTTCTTATTTATTTCAATTTCTCCTCACCCCGTTTCATATTTATTATTATCATTATTTTATTTATTTATTTTTTTAAATAGAAAATTTGGGTTTCTTATTAGATAAAACTATTTATTAGAGAAAGATGTCAGACGAAATATTGATTTCGCATGACATCTGCCATTATCAATAATTCTTGCTAACTCTTTAGAATAATTCATAGCAGCATTTTTATTAGGGTGCTTCTTTTGCCCTTATTTTCTGATAGTAAAGAGTGTGTAGTAATAAGAAACTTGTTAACCTACCTACCATCCATTACTTTTACGGCTGTATTCACCAATAACTTCAACTCACAGTTGAACACGAAAACTTTAAAAGCGCATAAAGTCAGGGTACAACTTTTCATCAAAGTTGGATGCGTTGCTTTTGCCATCTAGCGGCATAGTTACTTTCTGATTTTTTAGTGGAAAATAACCAATCAAAGATTATATGAAATCTTCATCGCTAGATGGCAGAAAGAGCCAGTCAGTTTTTTTTAGAAAGCTATACCCTGCCTTTAGATGCTTTTCAAGTTTTTGCATTAACCGGGAGTTGCAGTTAATGGCGAATACGGCCGTTAGAAAGTTTTGCATTTCTAAGATAAATTTTCGTTGACAGGGTACGTTTTTGAGTTAATTCTTGAATTCAAATACGAATACTTTTCCGTTTTCTCAATTAAAATATTGCTTGAGAAGGATGCCTTTTAGTGCTTTCGTTTGTGGACCAATTACTATATTTATACATTTCACCTGCACATTTTTGTATTCCTCTAGGAATCTACATAATCTAAATTCTGTACCAAAGCTGTAGATCCTTAGTCTTCTGCTGTTCAATCTAAAATAGAAATTTTACAAGGGAAATATGAATCGTTAAACTTCCTGTTGAAACCAAAAATGTTTAAATTAAAAAGCACTAACGAAAACATAGGATAGGGTGCAAATATTGCGTAACCATACGGTCAAAGTGTGGACCTAGAACTTTCAACTGTTTCTCTCAAAGCAAACGACGTGAGCAGTGATATGTATTGCTATAAGGGGGAATTAAAATATCTAAGAAAGGGAGTTTATTATAATTTTCTTGTTCTAAAGTAAATTGAAATGATGGATTAACAGGATTAGCATAATGAAGAATATCAGAAACATGTTGTGATAATAAACTCCCTTTCTTAGATATTTTAATTGAGCGTTCGCCTTCTGATACTTATTCTAAATTTGTTACTTCTTTTTATAGGAAACCTACATTTTCTGGCCAGTATTTAAAATTTTAATTCAGCTAACCCTTCTTCACATAAACCTGCTGTTTTCCATACTTTACTTCACCGTGCTAAGTCATATTGCAGTACTGATGAGCTTTTCCAGTTAGAATTGAAAAGGATTTTTTCGGACTCAGAGCATGATAATTATCCCTCTCGCTGGCTTAAAAGAAAATTAAAAGAGTATGACTTTAATAACGATAATCATGAAATTAATTCCTCTAAATCACCTAAATCGTTCGTTACTATTCCTTACTATAAAAATATTTCTGAATCTATTGCCAAAGTTTTACGCACTGTTAATATATCTGTTTCCTATAAACCCCAATTTCTGATTCGTAATTTCCTTTCTAATTTTAAATCAGTTATCCCCCCCTTTTCCCGTACTGGTGTTATTTACAATATCTCTTGTAAATCTTGCAGTTTGGTTTATATTGGTGAAACTGGCCATTCTCTTCATACTCGAATTCTGGAACATAAAAGAAATTTCAAGAACCGTGATATACGTTCGAAAATTGTACAGCATGCAATAGAAACTGACCATTTACCTTTTTAGCAATACTAAAATAATCATATCTAACTGTTTAAATTATCATTCAAGAATTTTCCTAGAGGACTGGTACACAAATCAACATTTTTCACCACTTAATGAGACATGTGCAGTACCCGCTGAGTACGTTGTACTCTCTTAAAGAATGTCTGTTGTTCTTCTCAGCATTTACATTTGATGTTTTTACTGATGAGGAGCCTGTAAAAGGCTCAAAACGTTTAATATATGTTTTGTGTTTTTAATGTTTTAAATTGTATATTTTTAGTGTATATTGTCTCAGATTTTAATGTGATTAAATTTTAGTTTAACTATATGAGACAAAATGATTTTTAAATATTTTAAATACTAATTTATGTTTTAAAATATGACCACCCATTTAAGACATATAAATATCTGAATTTAAAACCCATGGAATTGTAGTATATAGTGAACCTTTCAATGCTATATAAGCATTTTCAATAAGGTTAAAGCTGTGTTGCAATGACATGTTTGATAACTACAGTTATCTTTTGTCCTCACATTAATTAAAACATTTCTTTATTTCTTCCACATATATATTTAATTTAAAATATCCTTTACTCACTTTTTTGAAGGAACTTAACTCTTTTAATGCTTTAATTATTGTTTCCTTATTTGAAAATTTCTTGTTTATGATACGCTACTTCATTTCATTTTCATTTATTGATAACATATACATCAGACTTGTATGCTTGACTCTCGGAGCCCGCTTGTAAATCCTCATCTGAGAAGACAGATAGCACATGACAGAATTACAGTACAAAGAAGAATTAGAAAAACACCTAGGGCCAGCACGAGAATCGAACCCGCTCTCCTACACTCAAAGGCGATTAGCAGTGTGGTAACATAACCACTCAGCCATGGACGGCCCACACGCTACTTAATGGCAATTGTCGATCTTTGTTTATATTTCTATCGTTGCCATTCTCTGCATTTCTAATTTTACAATTTTCATTGTTGCCATCACATCATAAATGTTTAATTTAAATTATAAGAATGTTTTAGCTTTGGCCATGAGGTAGCATCATTATTGATGTTTTTAATGTTATCAATGTTTGATAGGTTTATGCAAATATGACATTTTCCAGAAGTATAAAAGGACAGGACTTCTGTCAGAATAGGCAGTTGAGCAGTTGAAAGGCAGCAAGAGCTTGTGGTGTGTAGGTGGTGAGCTGGTCTCACGTGTAGTTTTTAAAATGATTTTTTGTTAGCTCATTAATTGAGGAGTTGGCTTCCTTGAAGAATTTAATATGTTTAGTAGTGTGAGTTAAGTTTTGATCAATTAGATTTTTCAAGAGTTGATATGTTTAAAGTTTAATATGAGTTAAGTTTTGGTCAATTAATTTTTCTGTGATGAAGGGAAACTGTTTTACACTGTTTGAATGACTTTCGTTTTTTATATCAATGGTCAACTCGGCAACCTTGAGATGTTAATCTTCACGTCAATTTTTTTCTCAATGGTCAACGAGGTGACCTGGAAGTGATGTGCGATAGTTTCTCAAATAGTTATATTTAGGGAGGCATACTATTATAACAATCGCAGCTATTGTAGATCACAAGTCGGATCGTATGCTCCGTAGCAAAAGTATCCGAGCACTAGCAATAATCCCTGTCTGAAAAAAGTACACATAATACTGCTTTGTTAAATAAATCCTTGTTGAATCATGTTCTTAGACAGACTAAGAACATGACTCAACAAGGATTTATTTAACAAAGCAGTATTAAGTGTACTTTTTTAAGACGGGGATTACTGCTAGTGCTTGGATACTTTTGCTGCGGAGTGTACAATCAGACTTGTGATTTATGATAGCTGCGATTGTTACAATAGTATGCCTCCCTTAAAGTTTTGTCTTTCTAGGCTCTCGACCGATCCAACTGGTCTTGGAACAATGCGTCCAGTCTCATGGACTGGTCTGGATCAAAGTCGTCCAGTAGAATGCATCCCGTGAACCGATCGTGTATAAAATCATCCAAGAAATTTTTCTGAGTCATTTGATCCATTTACAAATCCACTGCTATGATTGGTTATTGCTCTGGTTCTGCCATCTATCGGTCATTACAAACGCGAATATGCATACAAGCATTTTTTTTATTTTTATGTAACTATATAATTGTTTTAGAATTATAAATTTATGCATGCAATGGATTGAAATACAATACAACAATGCAAATTAAAATTTATCGAATATTATTTAAATTTAATAAAATAAAATTTTTAAATGCTCCTTTCTAACAATTTTTTTTAATTTTGAGTTTAACAAAATATTTTAATTATGTTTTGTACTGCTTTGTTAATTTATCGATGAGTTAATTTTTATAAAACCTTTTTATGTTTGAATACTAAATATTTGCATTAAATTTCAGCATTCAAACATAAAAGAAATTAACAATATTTAAAAATCAATGTTTAATTTGCATTTAAATTAAAAAAAAAAATCATAAATATATTAAACAATTAAAATATTATTGATTGAAATCACAATTAATTGAATTTAACAAACCAATTTAATGAAGTGATAATTTAAAAAACTGTAATAATTTTTTATTTATTTATTTATTTTTTATTTTTATTTTTTTTTTTTTTTTTGATATTATTGATTTAAATCAAAATTTAAATTTTATAATTTTTTGACAATGTGTAATAGTTTTATATTTCTTACCTTAGATCATAATAATAAAACTTGAACCTACTTCTTATTTACATCAAATATTTTAATGCTAAATATTTGCTTTAAATTTCAGCATTCCAACTTAAAAATATTTTTTAAAAATTAGCTTGATAATAAATCCATAAAATAATACTTAAAATTGTTTACAATATATTGTTAAAATAAAATAATGCATAATTGAGGAAAATAATTAAACAAATATTTGCTGGAAAATTTTCTAAAATTAAAATTTTATTGTCATTTTTTTATTTAAATAATCTTCAAAAAAGAATTACATAATTATTATTATTGTATTTCAGTGCATATGTACCCAACTATGCAGAATAGAAAAAAAATAGATATGCATCTATCTTTTTTTATTCAAAGTTAAATTACATTTTTAATCAATGAATTAAATTTTTCTTTAATTAATTTAATTCTGTAATATTTTACAGCTAATTTCAAACTAAGCCTACAGATGGCAGCACTGATTTTGATCCAATAAAGGGATTGGAGTTGTTCAGCCGCTGCTTTCGACCGGTCATGGATCAAATGTTTCAGGGCCGTTGGATCGGTCGAAGTGGTCCAGATGCTGGACTCGCCCTAATTCAGTGGTCAACAGGGCGACCCTGAGGGCCTAAGGTGATATAAGTTCGTCACCTCAGGGGCATAGCAATTTAAAAATCATGGGAGGGGCTCAAAAAATTTCATTTTAAAAATAACTCAAAATTAATCTTAAGAAAATCAACAATTAGATGTTAATTAATTATTAGTATTAATTATAAAATATCACTAATTATAAACATTTATAAGGCATAAATTTTAATTTTAAATTGGTGATTCTTTCATTTGGCATTAAAAGAAAATTTCATGATAAGAAATAGGTGGCTTGAGCCCTCCTTTTCCTATGCCCCTGATACGGCTATCCCCCTCATACATAATTATCTGTCAAATAGAACTATTCTTAAACCTAAGTTTGGATTCTTTTTAATGCTGGTTTATATATAGTACTTGTTATTTTATTCCTTAATCTGCAATCTGTCTTTGTAGTATTGTAATGCAAGATAGGAAAAAAAGTATGTGAATGTCACACCAGATTGCTTTACTTTAAAATGGAAAAAAATCAATAACTTTGTTTCAAATTATCCAAGATGTATGGTTTAACAATTCGTTTTAAAGGTATTGACAAGGTCTTTTGAAAGACACTCATATTGAAAATTTTTATCTCCTCACCTTCAGGAGGGGAAGTGAAGAAGTACCCCTTTACAATTTAATTTTTTGGTTAACTATTATTTATATATTTGTTTTATTTCACATTGAAAAAATAATAATTCTCATTATGTAAATTTATACGAAATTTGTTCATTCTGCCATATTAAAAATTATATAAAAAAAAATGGGATGACAGCCCCAATATGTTGAGCAAATTGATCCTCAAATGTAATCAGCAACAGTTTTGCGAAACCAATACTTTCTTCTTATGTATATACAAGTAATAAAGGGATACAATACATATTATATGTGAATATATTTTAAAAACAGTACAAATAGCTTTAGAAACAGTTTTGTTTAACATATATTTGTGTATGAGAGGTGGCCACCGACCACTCAACCTCCTTTTTGAAGCAGATATATAAGTAGTGACATTACCTTGTTACTTGTTTCTTGCTATATTATTAGATAACTTTTTTTTTAACGAAATCTTTTCCAAAAATCGCATTTTAATTTCTTTCAAAGCTTTTTGTTTATTTTGGGGATTTTAGCTATGAGAAGCACTAGGTTGAGGCCTAGTTGGCCTGTGCAGTAAATCAGGCTCTGTTTTGGCCAAAATTGTGTGGACGATGTATCTCATAAGCCAATGAACGAAATTTAACCAAACCTGATATTTAGTTGGAACTTGACATAAATTGATGTTGATTACATTTGGGGATCAATTGCTCAACAGAAAGTGCTCTTATCCCATTTTTTTTCATAATGTTTAATAAGGCAATATAGGACAAAATTTCGTACAACTGTACATAATAAGGATTATTTTTAAATTTTTGATGGTATAATATTAATAATAGCAGGGATAGAACACTAATGTAGAACTCATGCCGGTATTTGTTTAAGAAATTTCTCTGCCTATAATATTGTTGATTTAAGAAATAAAAAATTTTGTTTCATTCATTGTGGTATGAGTTCTGCACCAGTGTTCCATTCCTGTAATAGTGATAGTCAACCAGGATTTTTTTTATATTTGGAGAAAGGGTATCACTCCCCCCTCCCGAAGGAGGATATAAATTTTCAATATGCATCTTTTCAAAGGAATTTGTCAGTACCAATAAAAATAAAATGAATGGTTAAACTAGAGGCACCGGAACAACAGTTTTAGTGGAGGAGGTGTGTGTGTGTGTGTGGGGGGGGGATAATCTTTTAAACCATATTTAGAAAGACACATACACAAAAATATATAATCTCTTTCCCTCTTCTAAATGTGATAATCTTTCTAATAAAATTACAGTTTACAAGTTAAAAGTACTTTTAAATAAATCAATTATTTAAATTTATTTAACAACAATACTTTTAAATGTCACTTTTATACACACTTATAAAAAATACGCAAAAATTAAAATTGACTTTAAATGAGTTTCCTTTCACTTTTTCTCTCAAATTCTTTCATTATGTCTTCCATTATATGTACACGCAAGGGGGGGGCCCGACGGGCCCGAGCCCCCCACCCCCCCACCCCCCCCGAAATAAATGATGAAAGACTGATTTCGTGTAGTATGTATCAGGCAAACATTGCTGTCTTGAAAAAAAAAAAAAAAAAAAGTATTTAAAAATAATTTACCTTAATTTCGCTATATTTATTCGCTTAATTTCATCCACCTTCTTGTCAAAGCTATAATGGACTGTCCTACGTCATGAATTCAATCTTTTTACTTTTTTCTGTATTCAATAGAAGAAAGTATTGGATTCGAAAAAAAAATTTTGATTTCCGGTTTTCAATGGATTTACATGTTTTGAGAGATCCAGAACACGATTTGACCATTTTTAGAAAATGTCTGTCTGTGTGTGACAAATATTCTGTTCCAATTGTATCTCAGGAATTACTGCACTGCACAGAATTACATATACATTTATATGCAGCTGCACCATGACATAAATTAGGGCCTAACACTTTTTGGTGAAAATTGTCCAACAGGTGGCGTAGCCGTCTGAATTTTTTCTGTTTTTAACTTGGCGGTACAGTACAAAATTTCTTATAAATGTACACAATAAGAATTATTTATAATAGTAATAATCAAGTAGGCACAGATAGGAAGGGTGAAGTCCTCCCCCCCGGAGGGGGACAGTTATTCGATATGACTATCTTTTAAAAGAACTCGTCAGTACCTTTAAGACTAACAGTTGAACTATTAATGTATGATAATTTGAAAGTTTTCCTTTTTTTTTTCCCTCATTTTTAACAAAACGAAAAAGTGCAAAAAACATTTTTAAAGATATTGTAGTGAACATAAAATTGACTTTCTTTGGACATTAAGTGTTACATTTCTATTAGAAACAAATCATCTGCATTCATCATGGAAATTAATTTTAATAAATAAAAGTTTTAATAAAATGATTGGTATTGAGTGAATTTGTATAGGAAAATATAGACGAAAGGTTTGTGTGCAAGGCCTGATTAAAGCAGGGGCATGCAAGACATGTGACCTGAATAGCAGGGGCCATATAATTCGCCCTGAAAATGCCATTTAGCCTTTTATGATCTAAAAATGGTATCATATAGTGCAAATTCTGATATATTACTCCCATAAACAGGTGTATATGTACCTGTGTTTATTGGTGCACAATGCGAGGAGGAGGCGGGCTCACGAAACTATGTGTGCCCCGGGTCTCGCATGAAGTTAATCAGGGTCTTTTTGTGTAGGGTCTGATTAACTTCGTGTGAGGCCCGGGGTAAACACACTTTTGTGGGCTCCACTCCCACCTTTCGTACTGTGCAGGAATCAGCAAAAGTACATATATATACCTGTATATGAAACTAAAATAACAAAATTTTGCATTTTATGATACCACTTTTGTCATTTTTAGAGGAAAAAGGGCATTTTCAGGGCCAGTTTTAGGGCTCTTTGCTACTCAGGGCCCGGGGCACCATGTGCCCCTGTGTTAATCAGGCCCTTGATTGCGTGTACGTATGTTTTTTTCATTGGGTATGTGTATTAGTATATCATATTCGATGACCTTGTATTAGAAATGCGATGGGCCCCTCCCGAAAAAAAATCCTGGCTACGGCCTTGTGTACACGTGTTCTTCCTTTGTGAATGTGCAATAATATATTGCTTGGGACAAACACTTTTGCGTCATTGTAGCATGAGGTTAGGTTTTTATTCGGCAAAACATTAAAGGATCGTTTTGAAGAGGCAGTGGAGAGCAGGGGTATTATCATAAGTAACAAAACTAAACTAGAAACTTCCTTCAAAAGAATCTGTATTTTCTCCACACTATCTAAAAGCTTCTCAGTTACTTTTAAGACTGATATTGGTGTATTTCCAGGCCTATTTGTCAAAAGTTCAAGTTCTGCATGTAGATTACTAACATCAAAATTTTCAGCAATAAGCATATCAAAATATGATGTGAGAATGTTTTCATTCGGAACATCTCCCTTGAATGAATTTAGCAGCAAGTCTTCTAAATCCTAGATAATACCTGAGCTGTACAGGTCAAATCTATCATGTAATTTATTCAGCAAGAGGTTCAGAATTTCAAAATATTCCTTCAGGAATTTTTCTCGTATTTCAACTTTACACTGATCAGCAGTTTGTTCAAACCTTAAAGCCGATTATCTGATTCAAGTTCTTCCGATACTTGACCAACATTTATGTATACTTTCTCAAATTCTCCCTTTAAATGAAATGAATTTGTATTTAATTAGCAGATGAACAGTTTGTTTCATGATTGACATTGTACTGTTTGTATTTTGGAGTGATTTTGCTAGTTTTTCACATGGACTAAACATTTCAATGCTTATAATTAAGTGAAACATTCTTTCAAACTTTTCCAGCTTTTAAATATTTCTTGAACAGCCATCCACTTTTCTGACACAATTGCATGGTCAGCCAGAATGTCTTGTATTGTTTTCTGAACTCTAGACTATTCCACTTTAAACATCGAAAGCAATTTCATTCTTACAAACCATCAACCAGGACACAAACGAATGTGATGGAACATTGGCCTCATCTGTTGGCAGAAAGGATTCGCATTTAGTTTCAGAATGCATTTATTTTTAAAAACGCTGAAAGCATCATCCAAAGTGGGAAAAAACACTATCGGGGGTCTGTCCAGAGTAAAATCTGGGTCCGTTAAAGGACCCTTCACAAAATTGTTTAACCTTAAAAAGAACTCTTCACAAATTTTTTTCCTTTAAAAACAGACCTTTTGATAAATCTATTACATTTCAAAAACTAATCTTCCATAGAAAGAAGAACATACCATTTGAATAATTAGATGTGCTTTGCTATATTTTCCTGAAAAGTTGATATTCAATTTCTAATTTATAAAAGCATTCTATACATATGTGTGAATTTAGCTCTATAAAAGTGAGCCATCATTCTCTAAAGTGAAACCTTAATTGTAATTTTATTTTGCAAAATCACATTTTTCACAAAAAGAGGATCCTAGCCCAAAAGTTCAGAAGAACTTGATTTTCACATTAAATTTAGATTCACAAAATTATGCATAGATTTTTCACAATTTCACAAAAACAGAACTCTGTCTGAACAGACTTTTGCATATTGATAACCATTGATCATGGGCTAAGGAACACATATCAGGGACCTGAGATGGATGGATTTTCAGATGAGAAGAAGATTAATTTAAACGATCCACATTGTTACCAATATACTGGCATTATCTGAAGAATGCAGAAGAATTTTATTCGACTTGACAAATGGGGGGGGGGGGAGATGGTTTGGATATGGGAAAATAACAAGTCTTGTCTTTTTCGGTGGTAGGCAGAACAGGGGCCAATCCAGGATTTCAAACTTAATACCCATTTTTGTGAAAAATTTTAACAATATTTTATTTTTGTGAAAAATTGTGGTGCACTCTTTCTCTCTCTCTCTGTGTGTGTGTGTGGGGGGGGGGGGAATTCAATCTAAGTAAAATAATAAAAATAACTCTTAGCAGTTTGTGTGAGGCTTATAGCAAAACAGGAACCAAAACTCAATTCTCTCTGAAGTATGCAGTTCAGTAGAGAGAGTGTAAGTAGAAGTTGTTTTTGTTCATGTTAGTATCACTGCACTATACATGAATTGTACCAGGGAGGATAGACACATCACCATACAGTCATCAAAACATCAAACCACCTGACAAATCAGCAAACAGTACACTGCGGCCACAACTCCAGAGTGTATCTGTACCGATACATGCAAGAATAATTTTGTTTACTTATGCTACGCCATTTCTTGCTCATAGCAAATGCTTGTAGATTAAAATCAGTATCCTGTGTAATTCTTGTTTTGTGAATCGCATCAACAGAAATGCACAAATAAGTTACTTTTCTTTGAAAATGTGTTCATTTAAATGTCAGATTTTGCTGGGATGACTAAGATTTTTATGAAAGTACCTTATTTGCCAAGTAAATTTTTGTGAAGGTACCCATTTTAGCTGTATGATTTTTGTGAAGGTACCCATTTTAGCTGCTTGATTTTTGTGAAGGTACCCATTTTAGCTGCTTGATTTTTGTGAAGGTAATTTTTTTGTCAGGTCAATTTTTGTGAAGGTACCCATAAATGGTAGTAAAATCGACCTGTATTAACCCCTGCAGAAACACACAGACTATATTGAAATGTTGAATTTTGAGCTTCTCCCTAATGGCTCCAAATTAGGAAGAGAAGAGTGGATGTTTCAACAAGTTGGAACCTCCATTCATACCCCCAATCAGGGTTGGCATTTTTAAAATCAACTGTTTGTTTTTTTTTCCCCCATAAAAACCAATTTTTTTTTTTTTTTTTTCCTTTTCAAAAAAATTCCAAATTTTTATTCTATTGTCCCTTTTTCAATTGAAATTAAAAAATTATTTTTATGTGAATGACTTTTACTTTTAATTCAGTTTATTGCAATTGTAATTTTGCTTCAGAGAAGGTTTTAGTTATGTGTTTCATGTGTGATTGGCTGGTTTTATTAAAAGTTATTATACATGGGGGGAAAAAATCTAGAAATTGTAGAAGAAAAATGTCTATAATAATTATCTTTAAAAAATTATAAATGAAAGGGACTAAGGCTAAATGCAGTAAAGTAAAATAAAATAATAATGGAAAGCACATTTATTTTGTACAAGATATAAAGTGAAAATTGTATAATTAAAAAAAAAAATTGTTCTCATCTTTATTTTATTCGAAACTGAACAAAATAGTCTTTAAAAATTTTATGTATATGGTATTTGTTATAATATGGTAATTAATAGCAGCCCATTTTCTTATCTATATACTAAATCCAAAAGCAAGATATACTGATTTTGAATTATTAAATAAATAAGAAGCTGCATTAAAATTTGCATCCAGGCAGTTAAAAAAAAAAATTTAATTTCATGCAAGAAGTTCGCCATTCAAGGACATTTTGAGAATTATTCTAATCGCAAAAAATTCTACATCCGATGAAGAATGTTTTCTTAAAATAGAAAATTTTGTTTCAATAAAAGCTATAAAACTTCTAAATTTATTTAAAAATGTAAATTCATTTATATTTAATTTATCTTTATTTAATGTAAATTTTATTCAATATGTAACTTTCCAATGGATTGCAATGCAATATTCCATTACATAATCCAAAAGTATAATTATTTTCTTAAATCTTTTCCTATAACTCTTTTTTATTGTATTGGAGTTTTTTTAATTTTTCCCTAATTCATTAAATTAAGAATTTTATTGTTATTAAGTTCATTTGTTATCATTAAATTGTAGGAAAGGCATTTTAGGATTAACATTCACTATAAAAAAACAAATTTTTGTCAACTCACAGTAATCCTGTTATTACCATTTACATCATTTTAATGAAAACTCAATACTACAATTATGGAATATTTTTAGACGTTCAGAATATAAAAGAGTTTAGCTATAATAAAATTTAATGCACTTTTATATAATAGTTCTTTAATCCAAGGATGAGATTGACAAAAGTAAAAAAAAATAAAAATAAAAATAAATAAATCTTTATGAAAAAGATGAACATTAAAACAAAATATAAGAATTCAGGTGGCAAAAGCCTGTGTTACAGAAATAAATGATTTGATTGTTTTATTTTTAAACATAAAAGCAAATAAATGTTTTATTAACATGGCTATGTCAAAACTTTTTTATTTAGATGAGATATAAGAGAATTTCATGTCTGAAAGTACAAACTTTTTTTCTTGTACACATGAGTATTTTCACAATACTTAATCATTTGAAATTTGCTATGAAGCTAAACAAGAAAAATATAATTTGACAGAAAAGAAATATTTGATTTTCCCTGACTTTTGATGAAAATTTTAATATTCCCTGAGTTTCCCCCTGACTTTTTTAAAACAAAATCCAAATTCCCTGAGTAGTATGAACCCTGGTACATACATGTGTAGGAAAACTGCATATATATATATACTATATAAAATAGTGTTATAAAAAAATGTGATGCATAGTTCAAAAAATTTTATTTTGCTCTGACTCACACCTGGTCTATCTACATAAATTTCTACAATGAATAGTCGTCTGTACTGAAAGTTTAATCATTTATATTTTTCTTGATTTCAAGCATTTTCAATTATGTTGCTATGTCATTAAATACAATGTTACCTCCAAAGCCCTTACAAAGCCATAAATGTTGCCTTTTTTTTCATACAATGAAAGACGTGTGGTTGAAATCCAAAGGATGTTTGGACATGCTTCAAGTAATTCAACAATGTTCTGCCAGAGGGAAGAGCAAGAATTTTATTTTTGTGTGAAGATGTTCATTTCTTTGGAAGATTAATTATTATTACTTTTCTTTTGATAAGAGAGCAATCTAAAATAAACAAATTTAAAAAGATTTAAACTAAATCATCAATAGAAACAATACTTTCAAAACCATATCATGAAGCACTAATATTAACTTATTTAAAAATATACAACCTTTAATTAACTTCATGTCTTCTTCGGCTGAACAGTTTCACTGGGATGTCCCAGCTTTTTCAATGGCAAACACAGTGCTTGAAGTTTCGTGAAACTGATGTTTTTCCTGGCCACTACTACTCTTAAGCATTTGGCACCACTGTCAGTCTAGCCTTGCCCCATCACTGTCATTACACGAATTTGAAAAACTTAAAATTTCAATAGATTCTCTAAAAGCAGCATACCTATGATTTTGATAATTAGCTATTTTTCTGACGTCTTTAAACTAAATATTTATTTTTACATTTTTATTTACTTGGTTTAAAGCTGTAGTTATTTTACCAATTGCTATGTCATGACTATGTTCTTTAACATGCATTTTTATTTTTATGTTTGTTTTGCCAATATAATACTTTTCATTAGTGATAGTGAAGGTAATGAAAAGTGTTATATTGGTAAAATAAAAATGCGTATTAAAGAACATAGTCATGACATAGCAACTGGTAAAATAACTACAGCTTTAACCCAAGTAAATAAAAAAGAAAAAATAAATAGTCAGTTTGAAGATGGCAGAAAAATAGCTAATTATCAAAATCATAGGTATGTTGCTTTTAGAGAATCTATTGAAATTTTAAGTTTTTCAAATTTGTGTAATGGCAACGATGGGGCAGGGCTAGACTGACAGTGGTACCAAATGCTTAAGAGTAGTAGCGGCCAGGAAAAACATCAGTTTCATGAAACTTCAAGCACCGTGTTTGCCATTGAAAAAGCTGGGACGTCCCAGTGAAACTGTTCAGCCGAAGAAGACATGAAGTTAATTTAAGGTTGTATATATTTTTAAATAAGTTAAGAAATAGCAATGCTAAATAAAATACATTAAGACAACTTTGAATAGAGAAGGTTAACAACAACAACAAAAAAAAAAAAAACCTGCTTTTTAAGAAACTGAGTGTTACACTTAAATGTATTCAAAAGGTACTTTTAAACACATACATAATTGTTTATTTGATTACAATTATACTTTTATAATTTAAACTTCATACTAAACAAAGCATTTTGCTAGGAGCATCTTCAGGTTAAAAATGTTTCGTTAAGTTTAGAGAATGCAATCAACTACATTTAGTAGAATTTTCTATTATGGTCAAAATGAAAAAAAAAAAAAAACCTTGACGAGGTGAAGGAAAATTCATCATTACAGAGAACTACCTGAAATACCACTTGCAGCAGAAACATATGAAGACTTAATGATTGTGTACATATTTAACAGTGCCTTTTTAACACATTTTATAAGGTTTTTTTTCTTCTTTTTTTATACTTTAATGTTACTCAAAACTTATAGTAAAGTATCTGAAGGTCAAGATTTATCTTGCAAAGACACTCTTACATAAATTGTAAAATATAAGTAAAAATAACATTTAAATGGCTGACCTATAAAAACCCTGAATGAAAATCATTAGTATCAAATAGCCCTTTATCTGCCCTGTTATGAAACAGATAAAAATTTCATTTGAAACATAGTTTTTGTTACTTAAGAGATTATTTAAAGATAGTATATTCAATAAAAATTATGCTTATCATCTTATCATAGTAATTGAGGATTTTGTGAGGTGGTACTTTAGTATACCATCAGTACATAGAGGTCATAAAAGATATCTAGAATTTAAAAATGAGTAAAATATATACTATAATTTTTTTAAGAAATGCCGCAGCATTTATGTGTTTAAAAGTTAAATTTTTAGCTGTGCAGCTTTTCTAATAATGTTGTGTTTACGATGAGAAGAAAAAAAAAAACCTGCTGTTTATAATATATTTTTAAATGCCACTTATAATATATATACAGGGTTCCCAACTTTTCAAGAACAGTTTGAGGAGCATTCAGAGAAATTTTGAGGAGCACTTCGGCTACTTTGAGGAGCAATTTTAGAAATTTAAAAAATACATAACAAAATATAGAAATAAACTACTAACAAAAATAAATTAACAATAATATGAAATTATGAAATATTTATTGATAATCAAATATATTTAGCAAAACAGTGAAGAGAGATGAGAATGGGAAATGAATAACTCTGAATATAAGCTTAAAACCCAAAACTAATTTGCTTTCTGCGTGATGGCATATTTTCCATACATAAGTAAGGACAATATATGAAAGTAGATTATTCAGGTACATAAAAAAAAAAAAAAAAAAAAAAAACAAGAAAACACAAAGAAAAGTAAATAAATAAATTTCCAACAGTTTTCATAAATGTCAAAATAATTATTATAGTACAGTTGAACCTTCAAAATCCAGACACTTTTCCGATTTTAGTTTTACTTTTAAAATAAGATTTTGCTGTCCCTTTTTTCACATTTCTTGTAGAATGCAGTTTAAAATCCTTTTAATTGAACACTGAATACATAAATGTAGTCACAATCATAAATATAGTCGTGTTTTTATACTACTTGATTGTGAATTAAAGAATATGTTTTGTTTTTTAAACAGGTAAGTTAAAAAGAAAGAAATCCCATTAGAGTAAAACAGCTTTAAATTGCTGAAATATTTTTAAAAAATCAACATAAAAATTACTTTGTTTCTATAGTTTTATTTGAGCATTTTTTGATGAATAAATACACTTTATAACAAAAAGAAAAAAAAACGATGCACCAAGGAGGAGTAATGCAAACTGGACACAAATTGACATACATACAGGTTTCGATGGAAAATGCAAAATTTTAAAGTTTGGCTGCCATCGAATGAGCATGCGACGCTGCAGTGCATTGTAACTGCGCAATTGGCAGAATATTAAAAGTGAGAAAGTTTGATTCCAGGTCAAAAATTCTTCGATAATTTTATTCCGTTTACTCAGAAAGACAGTAACTATGCCTCACATACAGGTGCACAACATGCGCAGATGTCAACATTTGAGTGTGGTGTGTAGTTGGGTTCAAAGAAGCCAGTTGGTCTAATCTGCGTATTTTTTTACAATTGGATAGGAGCGGTACCACTATTAGATGATACTGACAGGAATTTGTGAACCATGGCTGAACACAGCATCAGGGAAGAAGCAGTCGGCTTAAAGAGAGGACAGAAAGTGAGAACCAACCAATCGCAAAGCAGTACTCCAGGCTCCAATTCATCATTATCGTCAATCCTACATGCAACGGGTACTTCAGTGACTTCAAAGACCCTTAATAGGCAGCTCAATAAAATGGGGTTGAGCTCAGTCCCCAGATCTCTCTTCCACTGAGGATGTTTGGAGAATCATAAAAAGGGTCCTACAACCAGCTCGGAATTTTGTCAATCTAACGCACCAATTGGACAGAATTTGGCACGATACTTCACAGAAACACATTTGCGAACTCTATCAATTAATACCAAGCTGAATAACTGCATACATAAAGGCCAGAAGTGGACCAACCCATTATTCACTTGTTTACTTTGTGAGGTCCTTTTGATTAAATCATTCAAATTTTCTGAAATTGTTATCAATTGTTTTTCTCCACATGTACATCACATCTACCAATTTTTGTCCCATTCGGATAACTCCTTTGTCAGTTTTTTTTTTTTTTTTTTTTTTTTTGGTATAAGCGTAGTTTATGAGTAGTTATTTAGCAGGCATTATCAGTTGTCTATAACATTTTAGGTTAATGTGTTTATATTTTAATTTTATATTAAATCTGATTTTATTTATATTTTATAATTTAATTCACCAATTTTGCTAGCATAAAAATTACATTTTGTATGTTATAATAACATAAAAAATTAGTTTTTAATAAATCTCCAAAATCCGGAAAATTATCGCCGCAGTCCTGCCGATTTTGGATTTTCGAGATTCAACTATACTATCACATAAAAATCTAAAAACGAAATCTCTGATATTCATATAAATGTGTAAATAAACTCATCTCTGAATCAACTCCCTCTAATCTGCATAGCTTGGGACCAAATGTCTTTTGTAAACTTTAGAATTTTGCAGATTATTTGTTATAATTTGTTTACTTTTTCTTTTTTTTTCTTTTTCCAGATACAAATGAAGTCATAATATATTATTAATGCTTTAAGTGAATGATAAAATAAATGTATAATTATTTTAAATAAATCTTAAATAAAATTAAATTTGAACATCAGAAAATGTTACTAATTTCAATAAAAATAAATAAGGCAGAGAGAAGCAAAAACAGCGTGCACGCTTAAGGTGCTGTTAGCTATTGTGAAATAGATCCAAGGCTTAGTGAATTAGCAGAGGAGCTACTCTAGACATAAACACCAGCTAAACAACATTTAAAGTTAACTAAAAGTCCTAGAAAAGTGAAAGCTAGAATAAGTAAATATGCTGAAAAATAAATATGTAAAGTGTATAAATGATGACCATAGAAGTTTTAATTTTAATTTATATTTTATTTGAAACTATAAATTCAACATAAGTTTTAATATAAATTGATAACAATAAGATAATTTAAGTAGACAAATATTCTATGAACATATAGGAAATTAACATAACAAACATACCAAGTAAAGCAGATGCTGGATGACAAAAAGAATGGATATACACAAGATTATTTGAAGCTCAGTTATATTTGATGAAAAAAACGGTCTCTTAAGTTGATTGCAAAAAATTATTAATGAGCTTCCTTAAAAACAGCATAATATCACTAACGTGGATTGAGAGGAGAAATGACATTTTGAATCTTCACTGTTGCATCGTCAGCAAAAATATGCACGATGATTACACTTTCAAAATCATATTTAATTTATAAGTTGAACTCATTAAAGATTAATATGAACTATAATTTAACTAACGATAAAAATAAATTTTATTTTCATATTAAAAAAAAAAAAAAAAATGCCACTTAATTACAGCGATATATCATTAAGCCGAAAGCAGACAAAAATGAACGACAGAGGCAAAGCAACGACTACCATCGCTGTTGACGATACTTTATGAGTGGACTGTATATCATTTTAATAATTACTATTCTGAAGTTATTACTTCACAAACATTTAATTAAACTATTATACAAATCGTATGTACATATTTACAGTTATTAGAGGACGTATTATTAACGTATTCAAATATGTTGACACCATAGTCAACGCAAACTATAAAAAAGGTGAACCATATCACCGAACAAGATAAACAAGAGAGATGTTACTCTTACAACGAAAAACAATACAACTGCTCCGCTAAAGCGGGAATGCAAGTGAACAAGAGATGCGCGCCAAGGTTGCGCATATAACCAAACTAAGGTGAGCGGCAACATACCGGCCCACCTTGAAACATTGTTTCAAAATTACAGTTCTAATATGTAATAGCCTAATTATAATTAATTATACGAAAATATTATATATGCAATTTAAATAATAAAACTTATACAAGAGAAATATTAATAACATTGTAAACAATAAAATAATACAAATGAAATACAATAAACAAATTAAATTTAACTATATACATTATTCATTTTCAAACAATTTTTTTTTTTTTACTTTTCCAAAGGCAGAAGAGCAATTTTGGAAATAGGTCGTTTATATGTCCCATTTCTTGTTTTAACGGAGACTACGCGTATTTTGTTATCCTTTCCTGGAATAATTTCTACTATTCTACCCAAAATCCAACTACATATGGGCAAGTTTTCTTCCTTTAATAATACCATATCCCCATTTTTAAGGTTATCTTTCTCAATTTTCCATTTATTTCTCTGTTGTAATGTACTTAAATAATGGCATTGCCATTTTTTCCATATTCCTTGAACTATTTTAGTTAATTTTTGCCAGGTATCTAATCGATTATCTGGAATGCCAGAGAACTCGGGTTCGATCACCGCTGTGATGGGTCGACCAACTAAAAAATGGCCGGGAGTCAAGACGTCCAAATCTTCGATATCGTTTGAAAGGGGGGTAAGGGGTCGAGAATTGAGGATTCCCTCAATTTGACAAACAACGGTTAAGAATTCCTCATATGTTAATTTAGCGTTTCCTACTGCGCGTTTCAAATGATACTTAAACGATTTTACGCCTGCCTCCCATAGCCCTCCAAAATTTGGGGCACGGGGTGGCAGAAATTTCCAATTAATATTCTCTGAATTTAAAAAATTAGTAAGGTTTTCATCAGGCTGAGTAGCTAATCTATGTAACCTTTTTAATTCATTATTTGCACTAACAAAATTTGTTGCATTGTCACTGAATAATGTTTGGGCTTTGCCTCGTCTAGCAAAAAATCTTTTTAAAGTTGCGATAAAAGCTTCGGATGTTAAATCGCTAACTACCTCTAGATGCACGGCTTTAGTAGGCATGCAAATAAAAATACAAACAAAAATTTTGTTATAGATTCCTTTTCTTTGACCCCGATATTTAATTAAAAAAGGGCCACAGAAATCTATACCGGTACAATAAAATGGATGAGTCACATTTACTCGTTCCTTTGGCAAATTTCCCATAAGTTGATTGACCGTTAAAGGTTTAAATTTGTAACACGTTACGCAGTTACGAAATATTTTCCGAGCTAAAGATCTCCCACTAACTATCCAATATTTTTTCCTAACGTGGTATAACAAGGCTTGAGGTCCTACATGAAAGAATTTTTTATGGAAATGTTCCATAATCATGGAAGATAATTTATGGTCGTGGGGCAACAAAAGGGGATGTTTACTATCAAAATTTAAATTAGCATTTTCCAGCCTTCCACCGACTCTTAGGAGTCCCTGAGAATCTAAAATTGGATTAAAACAATTTAATTTACCTGATACGGGCTTCTTTTTCTCTAAGCAGATCAATTCTGCGGCAAACTGTGTATACTGTACCTGTCTGATTAAATGCATTTCAGTTTCGTTTAATTCGGTGCTTCGGAGTGGTCCAGTTACTTTATTTGCCTTTGCTCTTGTATTCCTAATAAATCTAAAAATAAAACTACATATTCTAATTAATTTACAAAAATTATTTGTTAATGAAAACAAATGATTATAAAAGTTCTGGGAAGAATCCGTGGATTGGATTAATCCACACAACACTGCAGGGTTAGCGTCACCCTGGTGATTATTTTTCAACTCACTAATCACAATACTATTATCACTGGGGGACAGATAGTCAGAGTCATTGTTTATGATACTACTGGATTTACTTAGAAAGTCTGGTCCCTGCCACCACAACTGATTATCCATTAAATCGGTGGTAGTTAGACCTCGTGAAATTAAATCTGCAGGATTTTCCGCAGAGGACACATGGTTCCATGTGAAGTTTTTAGACAGTTCTTGAATTTTGGCAACCCTGTTGCCAACAAATGTTTTCAATTTCCAAGGCTCGGTTTGGATCCAGGCAAGAGCTATTTGAGAGTCTGTATAGAGATAAATATTATTGATTTGTAACCTCAAAGATTTCAAAATTTTCACAATTAATTTGCATAACAAAAGACAACCAGATAACTCGAGTCGAGGGATAGAAACAGTTTTTAGAGGTGCAACTTGAGATTTGCTGCTAACCAAATTGGAGACAATTTCAGAATTATGAATAGACTGAATATACACGGCTGCTCCAAAAGCTAATGACGATGCGTCGGCGAATCCGTGTAAGTTTATTTGTTGTGCTTCAGGAATTAAAACATAGCGATTTATTCTAAGTTGTTCAAGATCTTTTAACGAAGTGGCGAATTCTAGCCAATTTTGAGCAATAGGGCTTGGAATAGGGTCATTCCAGTCCAATTTTAATTTCCATAGTTCCTGCATAAACAACTTGGCTTTGACAATAACAGGACCGATGAGACCCAATGGGTCGAAAATGCGAGCAATGTCTGATAAAATGCTTCTCTTTGTCATAGACTTTAACTGACACAAATTTATTTTAAATGTGAAAGCATCTAAATTGGGCTTCCAGGCAACCCCTAGGGCTTTGGTTTCCTTATCAGAGAATGTGTACTCAGGGTATGTCTCTTTAGAAAAGTCAAGTAAGGAAATATGATTTGCATTCCATTTATGTAAATTCATTCCAGCGCTTTCTAACAAGTGTATAAGTTGTTTTTGAAGCTCCCTAGTAGATTCTAGCGATTCTTCGCCACTTATTATATCGTCCATATACGAATCATGTAGCAAAATATCGGATGCCTTCGGATATTTCTCGGCTTCTTCAAGGGCTAATTGCTTCAACGTTCTAATGGCTAAAAAAGGGGCACAAGCGGTACCGTATGTTACGGTATTAAGTTCATAGGTTTCAATTTCTGAGTTCACATTATCTTTCCATAAAATTCTTAATAATTTTCTCTGATCCTCGGTAATCATTATTTGGCGATACATTTTTTCAATATCGGCCAAAAACACAAATCGGTGTTGTCGAAAGCGTAACATGATTTCATATAAATCTTCATTAACTACACCCTTATATGTGATATCGTTTAATGATATTCCACTAGTTGTCGGACTCGAAGCATTAAACACAACGCGAAGCTTCGTAGTAGATTTTTCGGGCCTATAAACGCCATGATGCGGTAGGTAATAACAGCTAGATTCATTTAAATTATCAACAATTTTTGTCATATGATTCAAATTAGTGTATTCTTTAATAAAATCACAATAAAGATTTCGCATTGTTGGATTCTTTTCTAAACGATTCCATAACTGCTGGAGCCGTTTTTCTGCGATAGATTTAGACTCCCCAAGAACACTAGCATCTTCCTTCAAAGGCATGGCTACCATAAATCTTCCCGATTTATCTCTCCGATACGTTTCTAAAAAATGCTTTTCACAAAATTCTTCTTCCTGACTAATTGGACGTAAGTCAATTTCAGGAGCTTCTATTTTCCAGAATTTTTGAATGGTTTCATTAAGATAATCATTGCATGCAGTAAAACCGCAAAAAGTATTTTCAGATACATTGCGGTCTATGGTTCCCGCAACAATATACCCAAAAACGCTATTCTGAAAGGTGAATTGTCCTATTTTAAATTTATCTGCTTTTAATATTTCATAGAAAAATTCAGCACCAACTAAAGCATTTATTTTAGATTTTTTCCAAAATTCACTATCAGCTAATTCAAGGTCATGTGGCAGATTTAAACTTCTTATGTTTATATTGTGAGAAGGAATGAATTCTGTAATTTTAGGTGTAATTAAAAATTCAATTGGTTCACTAAATGAATCATCTTTATTGGAAATAATGGTACGTACTGAAGATTTCACATTTGTCATCTTACCATTAATTCCTGAAATATGAATATCGCATTTCCTTTTTTGCAAATTCAATAAATGAGCGAGTTCTCTGTCTAACAGGTTACATTGACTACCATTATCAATAATAACACGAACCGGAATCTTTTTTTTATTGCTACTTTCCAAATAAACTATAGCAGTTGACAGCAATACATGTTTTTTACTTTTTAAGATGGGATTATTAATCTCGTTATATAATGTCATCGAAACATTATTTTTTTCTTTCTGCAATTCAGGATATGAATCATTTGATTGCAGCAGGTGCAAGCCTTTTTCTGACGCCGTCTGGGAGTCAGGATTTTGTTTGTGTTGTTTTGATGGGAAATTATTACTTTTTGTTCCCGGCAAAGTTCGATGTAGAAGTGAATTATGTCTTTTAGAACAGATATTACAAATTTGATTATTTTTACAATTTGATACCTGATGATTGGATTTCAAGCAATTAATACATAACAAATATTTTTTTACTGTTAGGAATCTTTCGTGTTCATTTAATTTTAAGAATTCACAACATTTAGATAAAGAATGATTTCCTTTACAAAGGGGACAATTTTGATCATTAAAGGAATCATTTTTAGAAAAGAAGGTTTTTATTCTAGTACTCTTTTCCGCATTCATTACTTTCGGTTTCGTATTCGAAACGCATTGTAAATTTTCTAACACCAAACTTCTTTTTTGTAAAAAGTTAATGAAATCGCACCATGTTGGCAATTCTGTAGAACTTAAAGATAATTCAAATTGTTTTTTGGATTCTTTATCTATTTGTTTAAGAATCACATTTATGAGTAAGGCCTCCGTAAAGGGATTCATTTCCAATCCTATACATTTGAGTGCTCGAATATTTTTTTGACAACTATCTGTAATTGTTCTCAAATTTTTAACTAAATCTTGAGATAGATTCTCTACGTTTAATATCTCATTTAAGTGAGAATTTACAATCATTCTTTTGTTTTGGAATCTATCTTCCAATGCTTTAAAAAGCGAAATATATGAATCGTCTTCGGTAATTACATCTAGTGCTCTTCCACAAAGTGTAGATTTTAGATAATATAACTTTTGGTTATCTGAAAGTTTATCATTCTGATCAATTAAGGTTATAAATTGATCTTTAAAACTATACCATTCATTATATTGTCCATTAAATTTGGGTAAAGGAATTTCAGGTAAACGAAAATTGATAATAGGATTATCTTTAGATTCATTTAAAACACTTTCATTTTTACTAATGTTATTAGAGAGTAAGAATTTTCGAAGCCTTACCTCTAATTTTTCTGTCTCTTCTTCCAATTCTGCGAAGGCGTTCAATTGAACTTCCAGTTCCGATTCATCAGCTATTTCGTAATACTGGATTTTCAAATTATCCAGTTTTGTTACTATTTTTTGCAGATTATCCTTCTTTATTTCTAGAGTTATAATGTCTTTATTGTCGTCACTAACAGTCTCTAAATATGTCACTATCTTAGTCAATTGGCCTTTCAAGGTTCCGCGTTGGCGATTAAGGATAACTAATTTATTTTTATCCATAATTAATTTTCATCAATGAGCACCACTATTTTTCATTATATTACGATTGATCTTCCTCCGGTTCTACTAGACCAAATGTTGACGATACTTTATGAGTGGACTGTATATCATTTTAATAATTACTATTCTGAAGTTATTACTTCACAAACATTTAATTAAACTATTATACAAATCGTATGTACATATTTACAGTTATTAGAGGACGTATTATTAACGTATTCAAATATGTTGACACCATAGTCAACGCAAACTATAAAAAAGGTGAACCATATCACCGAACAAGATAAACAAGAGAGATGTTACTCTTACAACGAAAAACAATACAACTGCTCCGCTAAAGCGGGAATGCAAGTGAACAAGAGATGCGCGCCAAGGTTGCGCATATAACCAAACTAAGGTGAGCGGCAACAATCGCCATCTGCTATTTATAACTCAGCGGGAGAAATGGAGTGATCTTCCCGTCACATGTGCCGAGGTCGCACATGCATAGTTTCGGCTATTGTCCTTCTTGGATGTTTTATGCAAATTTTGAATTGCGGCTCAATTGAATTGCTGGTAGGTTTGATATTGTTTATGTTCGCGTTTGAAAAATTAAGATGGATGGTTTAAATTAAAAAGCTATTTAATATAAATATTTATTGAACGATATATTTATTTCCTGGTATGTAGAATATATATTAATAAAAAAAGTTAGGATTTTATAAAAGTGTTTAATTTTTTAACTAACCTTTTATTTTCTTTAAACTTTATTTTAAGACTGATTAATGTTTAATATATTTAATTAGCATAATGATAAGAAAAACGAAAAACTTTGGGTTTAATATTAACACGCCCCCCCCCCCCTTATCGTTTGCGCTTTTATGCTTAAAATGGTAATAAAAAAAACATCCAGCAAAGCTTTACACAAATTATATAATCATGTCAATTTATTAAATTTAACAGTTCATTCAAAACTTAAAAAAGAAAAAAAAAAAACAATTATGATCTTTAGCTGCACAGCAACAGAAATCAACATCTTGAGAGAGGTGATCTACAAAAAAGGTTTTTGTTCTGAAAAACAATGTAACATATACCTTATTTCATTAAACCTCTTTAACCTCCATTTTTGGTTTTGAAAATTTTTGAAATGCATTTAAAAATAACTGTAGAAAACTTCATAAAATGGATTACTTGTGTAATTAATTTAACAATGAAATATAACAAAAGTATAATTTAAAGTAAAATGTAACAAGAGTATAATTTAAAGTAAAATATAACAACAGCCAATTATTTGCTTGTTTTGAGAAGGTTTTACAAGCTTCCAAACTTTTCTTTCTTGGATGGTTCCTATTTCTGTTTGCATTGCTTCTAGCCATTCTTGAAACTGGTCTGATTTTTGGGCTTGTTTGAAAGTTCTTAGAATAATTAATTTTAGTCAAGAGGAGTTATGAAAAAAATTGGCACTTGTGTCTGAATCAGATTCTTCTACTAAGGTGAATGAAAATTTAGTGGGATCATACTTAATTTTGTTTTCTTGGCAATACTTTCTAACATCTCTATGGGATCTTAATCTTGTTCTTGTATTTTCTGGATAGTAGTACACATCTGTTCTAGATTTATCACTTCTTAAAACTTGTTTACTTTCAAACTTTATGTTCTTTAATTGAGATGATTGAGCATGTTTTTCATCATCCGAGGACTCCTCAGTGTCGGATAATTCAGACGATATGCTAGACTCTCTTTCAGGAGTTTCATCAACAGCCTCTTTATCAGAATCATCGTCACTATCCTTCGGAACTACATCTTGGATTGTGTAATGCTGGTTGATGGTGCCCAGCACTGCTCCACTTACTTCTGTTTTGAACAAACGGTCTTCTTTAAAGGTTACATTTAAAGATTCTACTATTTTATCTTGCTCTGGGATCCAAATACAGTATTCCCTTGTATGGTGTGCATACCCAACTAGTTGGTGTGCAGACCTTTCACAGCTTTTGGATCTAATTTTTGTCTTTTTTGTTTTGCCAGTCCCACATAAGCTACACATCCATATGGTTTAAGGTGTCTGATTTGTGGCTTTCGTCCACCGTACAATTTGAAGAGTGATTTTTAAAAATTTTTATGGCATAGTCTGTTCCAGGCATAATTAAAATGCAACACTGCTTCTGGTCAAAAACAAAAGTCTAAACCACTTTCATGTAAGGATGTACGGGCTCCATTAATGACAGTCTGGTTATAAACGCTCAATAGCACCATTTTGTTCTGGAGTGAATGTATTTGTTAGTTCACGTTTAATGCCTTTTTCCTGACAAAATGTTGAAAATTCTTTGTTGACAAACTCTGTTCCATTATCTGAACGGATGGCTATTAAAGGTTTACCTATAAATCTTTCTGCCCTTTTGATGTGATTAATTAAGGTTTCAGCCACTTCAGATTTTTGGACTACAGGATAAATGAATACTTTACGGGAATAATCATCCATGATTGATAGAAAGTAACGTTCTCCATGTTTGCCTCTTACTTGACATGGTCCCCAAACATCTGTGTATAGCAGTTCTAAGGGTCTCTTGGGTCGAACGAAGTTTCTGTATTTAAATGAAGTGTGTTTAAACTTATTCAACCTGCAATCTTCACAAAAAAATTCTGTATGTTCCTTTAACATTGGTAATCCCTTTGCACCCCTCTTATTTCTTGTATGCGTCAAAGTTTGAGGATTTACATGAGCGCATCTCATATGCCACAGGTTTAAAATTCCCTGTTCTTTTGAAGAGGTTGTGGAGACTTTGAAAGTTACATGTTGTTTTATAGATCTTGGAACTTTTGCTTGGACATGATAAACGCCACTTTTTAATTTTGCTTTGAACATTATATTATCATTTGAAGTAATTTTGACTTCGCTTTTCCCCCCAATAAACTGCAGACCTTCTTTGTCAAGTTGTGGCCCTGATATAAGGTTTCTCCTAAGTTTTGATGAATACATCACTCAATTTAAAGTAAAATTTCTTTGGCCAAAATGCAACTTAATGTTGCCTTTCCCTTCAATTGGCAAAGTCAGGGGTGAAACTACCTAGCATGCAAAAACCCTGAAAACTGATATTTGCATTCAAATAGGGAAGATTTAATAATGAAATATCATATGGCTACCTGTATTAAATGATATTTGGAGAGTTCTTAATACATTATAAGGCAAATTAAACATTCAAAATAAGAAATTTCTGTAAAATAATTTACATGAAAATCAGAAACACCAAAAATTTCAAAAAACGTGAATTCAGGGGTAGGCCCTGAACAGTTTCACCCCTGCAAAGTGATGCCTTCCATGGCAACAGCCATTTCTTCATTTTGTTGAGGTTTAAATGATGTGAAAAGTTCACGGTCTTTGCTGAAATGATGGGACACAGCAGAATCGAAAATTCAATCTGATTCATTTGTTTGCTGAGATAAACTGGCCTCAGTAATGTAGTAAGAGAAATTTGAATTCTTACTACTATCACGGGTTTTAGAATTTGATCTAGATTGATATGTAAATTTTTTTCGACCCTGCCTACCTTTTGATTGAAAGGATTTTTTAGGACTCAAATTCTGAGAAGGTAAGTTTTGGTTTTGGAAAGGGGTTTAAAGTCAACATTTTTACTTCTATTAAGAGAAAAACAATTTTGCCTAATATGGCCGTTCTTATGACAAAATGTACAAATTAATTTTTGTTAAGGCTTATTTTCAACTGTATCACTTAGATGAGAAAACTGAGCAGAAATTTTAGCTTTACTTAATTCATTATCTTTATTTTTTAAATTTAGCCTAGTTTCCTCAGCTACCAAGCAAGTTGCAATTTCATTGAATGTAAATTTATCATCTTCCAATCCATGGACGTCGGCAGAATGGGGCAAGGGGAAAATTCTACTAAGCATTTTTTCTTAAATTTAAAACTATGCTATCAGAATTTTATTTAAAAAAAAATATTTTTTCAGGTTGTGCCCCCCCCCCCCCTGAAATTTTTTCTGGCGATGCCACTGCTCCCATCTCAGTATATTTTGAACAATACTGTCGAAATATGATGGGAGATAACATAACAATTGATAAGATGCAAAAATTTCTGTCAGTCCCCCATTAGAATTTTCTATTTGTTTAAATATCCTCATGACCCAGGACGCAAAGACATTTACACCCTCACCAAGCAATATTTTGCAATCACACAGCTCAGAAAATAAACTCATGTGCTGTGCACGAGTATCTGGAACAAAACTTTTGTCTTACAGGGTCATCCTCGTTTTCTACAATTTTCCGATACTCAGTTTCTATGTTTAAGTATAAGACAGCTAAAGCAGATATTAGCTCTAGATTTAAATTTATTAATAGCAGAAGCATTGCTTCTGTCACCAGCCAAAACTGGGGCTGTTTCTGTACCAACAACAATGTCCCAGAGTCCCCGGTCAAGAAGAACAAAGTTAATATCACTCTTCCATTCCTCGAAAATTAATCGCATTCAGTTTGGAAATAGAATGTAAATTATTAACAGCCATTTTTGAGTAAAAGAAAATTTGCATAATTACAGTTCAAACAATTTAAAAATATAATATATCAAAAAATATCACAATTTTCTTATAAAAAGCTTGACACCCCCCCCCCCCTCCAAATTAAACACGCTAGAACTGCACCATCCGTTCACAGTAGGTTGCGTGTTTTGTTGTTGGCTTTTGTAGAAATAACTAAAACTAATAGAGGGCATATCTTACCCCCATGGGAGTTGTTGCAGCAAATTTATATGATGCCCAATGTTTTCGACCATGCTCTTTAATTTAAGCGTGGTTTGGTTTCAATAGCAATTTTACTGATTCATACTTCCCTTGTAAGTGAATTAGCAGAGGAGCTACTCTAGACATAAACACCAGCTAAACAACATTTAAAGTTAATTAAAAGTCCTAGAAAAGTGAAAGCTAGAATAATTAAATATACTGAAAAATAAATATGTAAAAGTGTATAAATGATGACCATAGAAGTTTTAATTTTAATTTACATTTTATTTGAAACTATAAATTCAACATAAGTTTTAATATAAATTAATAACAATAAGATAATTTAAGTAGACAAATATTCTATGAATATATAGGAAATTAACATAACAAACATACCGAATAAAGCAGATGCTGGATGACAAAAAGAATGGATATACACAAGATTATTTGAAGCTTGGTTATATTTGATGAAAAAAACGGTCTCTTAAGTTGATTGCAAAAAATGATTAATGAGCTTCCTTAAAAACAGCATAATATCACTAACATGGATTGAGAGGAGAAATGACATTTTGAATCTTCACTGTTGCATCGTCAGCAAAAACATACATGATGATTACACTTTCGAAATCATATTTAATTTATAAGTTGAACTCATTAAAGATTAATATTAACAATAATTTAACTAACGATAAAAAGAAATTTTATTTGCATATTAAAAAGAAATAAACGGCACTTATTACGGCGATATATCATGAAACTGAAAGCCGTCGAAAATGAACGACAGAGGCAAAGCAACGACTACTATCGCCGTCCGCTATTTATAACTCAGCGGGAGAAACGGAGTGATCTTCCCGTCACATGTGCCGAGGTCGCACGTGCATAGTTTCGGCTATCGTCCGTCTTAGACGTTTTATGCAAATTTTAAATTGTGGCTCAATCGAATTACCGGTAGGTTTGATATTGTTTATATTTGCGTTTGAAAAATTAAGATGGATGGTTTAAATTTAAAAGCTATTTAATATAAATTTTTATTGAACGATATATTTATTTCCTGGTATGTAGAATATATATTAATAAAAAAAATTAGGATTTTATAAAAGTATTTAATTTTTTAACTAACTTTTTTTTTTCTTTAAACTTTATTTTAAGACTGATTAATGTTTAATATATTTAATTAGCATAACGATAAGAAAAATGAAAAACTTTAGGTTTACTATTAACAGGTGCCTTGAGCACTTCGCTTCTTCGGTCATTCATCAGCCATCAGCAAGTAACGTAATCTATGACATTTTTATCCCTCTAACTAATCATACAAGAAGCGCACTTTATGGCACCACCCTTCCACACCTGCTCCCAAAAGAGAGAGAGATAAAGAGGGGGAGGGCAGGCAGCTAAAATTCAGACGGAGGAAACAGATTTATTTTCCCTTCTCTCTTTCTCCCCATGCAATATACACAATACATTTGCATCAGACCGCAAAAAAGCCTCTCCTTTCGACAGATACCAGATGGCCATGCCAGACACTCTAGAGATTTTTTTTTTCAGTATCTGCCACTATTCAGTTTTATGTATTTAATAAAAAATATTCAGCTAGGTGGTCAAGACTGAGTTTGCGGAGCATAAAAATTATGTCACAGAATTGCAGAGTTTTCAAAAATTTTCGGAGAAATTCCGCAGAAATCGGAGCACTTGGCAACACTTGTATATATAAATTCCGTTTATAACCCCATCCCCCTCCACCCGAACAATCAGTTTTGTTGGCTATGTTTTCCATTCTTTTGTTTTTTCCCATCAGCTTTACTAATACTTTTTTAAAAAGCATTTGGAGGCCTTATATACTTATTTAAAAACATTAATTTGCATGTAAATGTATCCAAGTGCTAATTGTATTCAGCTTTTTAAAATAAAATATCACAAAATCCAAAAATGCTGTTTAAAAAGGAATATATTTTTTCATATAGATAAGAAAATATTTTTATTATAGTGTACTTTACTGTAATATTTAAATTTTAGTTTACTAATTTAGTGTATTACTTTTAATTTGTTTATTATTATGAAAGCTGATATAACATTCATAAACATAAAACATTCATCAAATTTCATCATACAGTATGAAGCCGAAAATCCAGACAATTTCAGCTGCGTTAATCATCATCAACAGCAATTTTTTTTTTTTTTTTTTAAGTATATCTTAAAAAAAAACGAAAAAGTACTTTATCTCTTATTAATCTTCAAAACTGGCATTTGCAAAGTCTGAAAGAGGAGGGAAAAAAAATTATAATAATAGTAACAATTCTTTAAACATCTATTTGAGAGTTAAATTCTATATTCTATTTCAATTATGCCCAAATTTTAATTGAAAAACCTAAAATACTAAAACAAAACAAAACAAAAAAAATCACAGAAATGTTTTAAAAATGGTATGTTTTTCTTATTCAATTTATTTTCTTTTATTGTAACTTGTACTAATTTTTTGTATGCAAATATTTCAATAAATCTGTTTTGTTTTTTGAGCTTAATTTTTAATTTTATTTAATTTTAGTTACTTATTGTTAACCCGATCACGTTATCGTATTTTTTGGCACCTTGGCAGTTTATCATGGGTCGCTGAAGACCCGAGCAATGTTAGAACACATAATTTTTAATGAAAAAAATGTGATAAAATTCTTGAGCACTCTTGAATACTTCTAATTTAAAGGCAAACAATGAATATTGCAAAAGAAATTTAAACAAATATTTTATTTTTCATCAGAAATACACCCATTTCTATAAAATGCAGGCATTTACTAAAAATTTATAACTTTCGAAAAAATTGAGATATTTGAAAATTTCAAATTGCATAATAAAGTTTACAAATGGTATTTTTACGAAAAAAGTCATGAGCACGATAGATAGGGATTTCTTCTATACATGGATTCTGATGAATGAGACATAAGAAAAATGGCTGTTGTCTCCAATGGCCCACAATAACCTGATCGAGTTAAAGTTGATAAAAAGAATATTACAGAATATGTTTAAAAATTGTAATATATTTTTTTTACTTGAATTTGCGGCGATGCGGCGTTTCTTCCGAAAATTATGGTACATACATTTACTTTTTATGTTCTTTATATTTTTTCTAAGACTAGTGGGAAGTGCTTGAAATAATATAGGAGTTAATTATAACACATGAGAAAGTCTTGAATAACACCAAGTCAAAACAGCAAGAGCATTCTATAAAATCCTTTCTGGAACAAAAATGGTTACATGTGTCCTCTAGTGCATTGTAGTGAGATTAAGTGTAGTGTATATGTTTGAGTTTTATAAATACCTTTGATATTTCTTTCATAAATTCACTTTTATAAGCTTTTAAATTTAATGGTACTGTAAAGTACAAATGGTAGATAAAGGGATAGAGCTTTGCACAGGCTGGGCCAGAGGCTTGAACTCAGCCCAGCCTCTAGGCTAATTTTTTACATTGGATAAAAAATAATACATAATCAACCTGGATTATATTTTATTTAGGTTTATTTTTATTTTTTTCATTTTAATCATTAATGGCAAAGGAGACAAACAATAAAACTTTTTTTTCCCATTTATTTCAACTTGACTGTCTCTCTAATCATGCTCTGATTTCCATTCTTAGCATGTTGCAAAACTGATATACGTCATCTCATTAAAGGTCATAATTAGAGCTGTACCAACATAGAATACTCTGTATTTACTTGGCACTTAGTGTACTCGACCAGTGGCGCCAACTTCTGAAAAAGATTGGATGGGCTCAAATATTTTTTGGTAAAAGGAACAATGCTACAAAGATTTTTACTTTTCGAACATATTATGTAAGGAAAATATTGTAATCAGGGTTGGCAGGTTTTTGACACGTGACAGTTTTTGACGGTTTAAACCATGGTTAAAACCGTCATGTCAAAAACCACCTTGTCAAAAATGTCAAAAACCTATATTTATAATTTAATTGTCGTATGAAAAATTAGCTTAATAAAATATAGTTCATAAGGATTTTTTGAAAAGTAAATAGAATGATGTTCTTTGAAAAACACATTGTTACAACATTTTGATTAATATAAAAAACAAAACTTTAGGCTTTTAAAATTTTACTATGAATTATTTCTATGTTCATTCAAAATATGCTGTGATACTTTTATATATTATTATGAAATTTATTTATAACTATGCTTGATATAGCACATGTTAAACTTAGTTATGCGATACTTTAAAAATATAGTTGTTTTCAATAAGATATTATTTATCAGTATGGTTTAAAAGGTAAACATAATACATATTAATGTTCTTGGAGAAACATTATTATAACATTTTGATTAATATAAAAACAAAACTTTAGGCTTCTAAAAATTTATGATTCATATATCATTGATAGATCATTTTGATTGACAAATCATTTTATTTGCAATACAACATTGTATAGTTCAATTTTTTTAGTATTATGTATTTAACCAGTAAAATAAAAATGCATAGCCTAATATTTTGTATTTAAATATTTTATAGAAAAATATAACTTTTTTTTTTTTTTCTTAATGACTGCTGATATTGCAAGTTTTTAAGAAAAAGTAATAATTCTGAATGTTAAAAAAGCTTGAATTGTGTCTGAAATTCATATAATTACCGTGAAACACGAGAAATATGAATGCTTTCTGGACATGTACAAATTGTAATAAATGTAATATTTACCCCGTACAGATTTTTAAAAAAAATATTAGTCTAAGCTGTAGGGCCCACCAGCAGCCAAGTGGTACTACGCTCAAAGCTGGTAAACGTGAGGTGTAGGGTTTGATCCCAGGGCGCACTTGTTGGCCTAGCCATTCACAGTTTTTCATGTTTTTCTCTGAAACTTGTATAAATACGGACTAGGACCCTGTAGACAGACCCACACGGAGGGCAATACCCCTTAGGCCTAAGATACTAGAATAGTCAATCATCCTTACTCCCAAAACACCGAACACCAATAGTCCAAGCTATAAACAGGTACAAATATTTATACAATCAATAATAATAATAAACAGATAAAAATTCATTAATAAATGATAAGTATAATAAATGATAAGTATAATAAATGTAGATTATAAATATAATTATTTTCAAATTCATATTAATTTACTGCCCACATATATTATGTTTTACTTAAAGAAAAAAAAAATCCAGTATTCCTGTGTTTTCATGTCTTATGTGAAAATTCGTAAGTAACTTCGGAATTTTAGAATTTCCTAAATATTAATATAAATAAACATACAAAATATAACTGTATGCATACTTTGTATATATTTCTTAGATTATAAACCAGTATATTTACCTAATTTTTTATAAATTATCTACAAATTGTTTTCAGATTTCTTAATTTATAAACAGCATAATATTTAGATATTCACTTGTATATGGCAAATATTACTAAATCCTATTTCGAACCAGATTTTAGCTCATTTATAGATGTTGAATTTTGACAATACAGGTTTTTGACGGTATAGAGGTTTATGACAGGTTTTTGACGGTTTAAACCATGTTTAAACCTTTGTCATGTCAAAAACCACTTTTTGACGTCAAAAACCCAACCCTGATTGTAATCCTGACAAAAATTTTAATTTGAGATTTTGGTGTAGCTATACACAGGGTTGGCAAGTTTCTTTCAAGGCGGAAAAAAAACAGCTGGAAGAAATAGGTTTCTTCCAAGTGAAAGAAATGGAAGAAACTGTTTTTCTTAAAAATTATATCCTATAAATTGCAGATTTGTAAGATACAATGGATGCATTTATCTTATAAAGAACTTTAATTAACTTTAATTATTTCTATAAAAACTTAATTACATATTTAATTAATAATTATGAGATTTTTACTGAAGTGATCTTTGGTATCTGATGATCATGTTCCAAAATACTCAATATCCAGTAAAAAAATCAATTTAAATTTAAACAGTGTAAAGTTTTATAATTTAGACAATTTGGATCAGTTGCTTATACTTTCTGATAAAACAGCTCTTAATAAACATCCAGTTAATTAAAAGAACCAGTATGCAATAATTATTGTATTACAAAATGTCATCAAAAACTTTATTTTCCTTATAGTCATATACAGTACAGTCAACTCCCTCTAATCTGCAGACCTATAATCTGCAAATCCTTCTAATCCGTAATTGATTTTATAATGTAAAAGAAATTTACATCTCATATTTAAAAAAAAAATCACAACATTTCTCACATTTTTACTTTTTTTAAATAAAATTTTTAGCTTAATCCTTGCTTTGAAGGCACAATTGAGGGAGGGGTGGGGAAGTAACATTCTTGTATTTATTATCCTGCAATTCACACAAACTAGTACTAAGTCAAGCAAAGAATGTCAGGAAAGTATATGAAAAATTTAAAACAAGCCACTATTACATCAATGTTTTACAAAATTAAAAATAATCACTGATGAATATTATTTCCATACTTTCAAAAATATTTTATGTATTTTTTAAATGTTTGTTTATATTTTATTGGTACCTATTATTTGAATATGCTTAAATTATTTACCATCTTATATGAATGTGATAGATTAGTTTTATTAATATTGAAAAAATATTTTATTCTAAAATTCATTAGAAATCGTTTTTTCATTTTGATGTCTGTTTATGAATTAATAATAACTGACTTAGTATCAGCAAAAGAAAACTGTAAACAAAGGCAATGATATCTAATCTGCAAATTCCTGTAATCCACGCAACTTCTGGAGGACAAAACTTTTGCGAATTAGAGAGAGTTGACTGTAAAACAAAAGAAAAGTGTTTTAGCAGTTCAATACTACAATTTATTTTTAAACTTAAAATAGATAAATACAAACAAGGATTTTTTTTTTTTTAATCCTAGAGAACTTGCAGGATAGTTTAAAAGTAGGTATCTTACTTATTGATACAGTTCATTGGGTACAAGCTTTGAGTTAATATAAAAAATTGTATCCTTTAAAAAATATATATTATGGCAAAAAATTCCATAATTATTATCAATTTACTGTTTGAATGTGTAATAATATGAGGTAGTATACATGCAAAAAGTTCTAAAAAATTTAGCACTGAAAAGTAAAAACCCATCACCTGTATATATTTAGAGTTTGTTATCAAATAACTTATTTTTCTAAAAATATTTTTAATATTAATTGGATTATAGTTTAGATTTGACATTATACTTATGCTTTGTGTTTATATAGTACATAAGTTTTAATTTTGAACATCTGTTTTGTCTTTTAGCTGGTTTCTTCCATTTCTTCTGGTTTTTTCCAGTTTCTTCCGGAAGAAACCCAGCCCTGGCTATATGTTTTGAGGTCCTCTGAGTTCATTTTTGCTATTTTAACGGTTATGTATGAATGTGTATGTGTATGAGTGAACACGATAGCAACTAAATGCTTTGTTGCAATGAGCTGAAAGTTGGTACATATGTTGTAGGTTTGTTAGGTCATCCTAACATGAATCCTATTGTTTTGTCTAATCTAGCACTTATAGTTTTTTTACAGGGACACAACAAAAAAATCTTTATCAATATGGTCTATGGGCTCAAATTATTTAAAGTGCAGCAATGTCCAAACACCTTATTCAAATAAACTGAAATTTATACAAATGTTATAGGTCATTTTCACATAACTGCAGTGGCGGATTTAAGGGGGGGGCTAGGGGGCTGAAGCCCCTCCCAAAACACTGACATTCATAATTGAATATTGCAATTGTAAATTTTTTATTGGTCTAGAATAACACTTTGAAAAATCTTAGCCCCCCCCCCCCCCCCCCAAAAGTCAAGTTCTGGATCCGCCACTGCATAACTGTATAGATTTTGAGTGAATCTAGCCCTTAATAGATTTTTACAGGCACACAACAAAAATTCTTATTACAGTCTATGAGCTGAAATTATTTAAAGTGCATTAGTATCTAAATGACTTACCCAATTGAGCTGAAAATTTATGTACATGTTATAAATCATCAACGAACAAACTATAATTTTGGGGACTCTAGCAATTATAGATTTGTACACAGCGATAAATCCTTTATCATTATGGCCTATGAATTTCAATTATTTAAAATGTGACAGCGTCTAAACGCCTTATTAAAATGAACTGGAAATTTACACTATATGTTATAGGTCCCCGTCACACGAACCGTATAAATTTCAGAGAATATAGCACTTATAGTTTTTTTTACAAGTACAAAACAAAAAATTTTGTGTCATTAGGTTTATGGACTCTAATTTTCTAAAGTGTTATAGAGTCTTAGATGGTAGTGTTTCATCCAATTCAGCTGAAAGTTTATATACATGTTACAGGTCAATGTCACACGAAATGTATAGATTTTGGTGAATCTAGGATTTATATATTTTTACAGGGACAGAACAAAATACTCTAGCATTATGATTTATCGGCTCAAATTATTTGAAGAGCAATGGTGTTAATTGAAACAACATACTATAGTACGACGCCGAAAATCCGGACTCCCAAAATCTGGAATTGCCAAAAATCCGGACAATTTCAGCGACGTTAATCATCATCATCATCAACAACAGAGATTTTTTTTTAAATATATCTAAATAAAAAACTGAAAAAGTATTTTATTTCTTAATAATCTTCAAAACCGACATTTGCAAATTCTGAAAGAGGAGGGAGAAGAAGATTATAATAACAGTAACAATTCTTAAACATTTATCTAATTGAGAAATAAATTCTATATTCTATTTTAATTATGCTCAAACTTTTAGTTGAAAAAGAAAGAAAATAGTACTTAAAAAGAAAAAAAAAATCACGAAATGTTTTAAAAGTGGTATGTTTTTCTTATTTATTTTTTTCTATTGTAACTTGTACTAATTTTTGTATGCAAATATTTCAATAAATCTGTTTTGTTTTTCAAGTTTAATTTTTAATTTATTTATTGTTTAAGTTCATTAAAAAAAATATCACAGAATACATTTAAAAATCGTAATATATTATTTTTTACTTGAATTTGCACTTTATCCAAATACTCAAACCAAAATATTATATTTTTTATGCATGACCAAAAATCTGGAAAATTCGAAAATCCTGAATCGCCACGGTCTTGACGATTCCAGATTTTAGGCTTTGTACTGTATATACAGAAAAATACTGAGACTCTACTATAATTTTCTCTTTTGTTTATTTAAAGACTTCTCTTACTTTACTTTTTCTATACAATCATTAATTACACAGGCCTAAAAAAATGAAGTTGACAAAATTTAATTTGATGATTTTAGTTGATCTTTATGTTTTTTGATGTGCTGAAACTGAAAATGCAGCCCAATTTTCTCTATCATGTATAGATTTTTGTTAATGCAGTATGTTTAACAACACAATTTCTTACATATATCATCATAAAAATCAGTTGGTTAGTTGGTTGGTAGGATTTTATGTCACACTAGTGCTGCACAATTACAACAATAGGTATCCATGATTAATTAATCATGGAAACACACTATAAAAAATAAAACTTACCATATAATTATATTGTCACATAGATGTCATGAAGAGTCAAAGTAAGCACTTGAAGTGAAGTAACAAACATAGTTTATTAGCATAACAAACTTGTATCACAGCTACACTCGGCTGAGAACATACTCAAACTAAAGAACAAGTCGCTTATATACAATATTTGAATATTCCAGAATACAAGATTAACATAAATTAGAATATTCTAGAAACTGATAGAATAGGAAATTAAATATGCAAAGATAATTATAAGAATTTAGAAATAATTTTTTAGAGTCTTTAAATTTACTTTCCCCTGGCTGGAATCGAACCGAGGCCGTCTGGGTGACAGTCCAAAGACATACCTCTATGCCATGGCGGCTGTAAAGAAAGCTGATTTTGTGGCATTGCCCTCCTTTCAAAGAACAGCGTCTCACTGTTTTAACTTCTGGGTTAAGGCTCTAGTCCTCGAACGCCTCATGGGTCCCCTGTAAGTACCGTTCATTTTAGAAGGAACAACATCATCCTGATTTTGTGTGTTTTCGTTCTCAATCTGTTTGTCTGGATCATGGTAGGATTTTATACGTAATACCTGGACAACGTCTCCTGGTTTTCTTCTTCGTGAAGTAGGATCAAAATCTTGCACCTCATAGGTGACGTCTGATAAACGACGTAAAACGCGATATGGCCCAAAATACCTTCTTAAAAGCTTTTCAGAGAGGCCAACTTTCCGGACTGGAGTATACACCCACATGAGATCTCCAGGAGCATAAGAAACCACTCAGTGTCTGGAGTCGTAATGTCGACGGCCTTTATCTTGGGCTTTCAGAGTTTGCACTCGGGCTAGCTGCCTCGATTCTTCAGCTCTGGCAATCAACTTGGCGACGTGATTGTTGTCGACATCATCAGGGCAAAATGGTAACATTGTGTCCAGCGTCATTTCAGTGAAGTAACAAACGTAGTTTATTAGCATAACAAACTTGTAACACAGCTACACTCGGCTGAGAACATACTCAAACTGAAGAACAAGTCGCTTATATACAATATTCGAATATTCCAGAATACAAGATTAACATAAATTAGAATATTCTAGAAACTGCTAGAATAGGAAATTAAATATGCAAAGATAATTATAAGAATTTAGAAATAATTTTTTAGAGTCTTTAAATTTACTTGCCCCTGGCTGGAATCGAACCGAGGCCGTCTGGGTAACAGTCCAAAGACATACCTCTATGCCACGGCAACTGTAAAAAAAGCTGACTTTGTGGAAATATTGGTGGAAGAGTAATGGAAGAAAATGTATAGTTAAGACTCTGTATTGACAAAAATCTATACATGGTAGAGAAAAACTGGCTTCATTTTCGGTTTCAGCACCACAAAAAAAAAAAAAAAAAAACGATGAGCGAAAATTTTACATGTTGACCTGTGTTACTTAATGTTTGGAAAGTTGAGTAGAGCGATTCCAGATTTTTTTTTTTTTTTTTTTTTTAATGGAAGAGAGATTAAGGCGGATAAGGATACATTAATTCAACACTGTTTAAAGTATAAAGTTATGATGGAATTAAGAATGAACCTTCGTCTGGTCAAATTTCACTGCAGGGTGAAGCAGGGTTTAAGCTTAGTAAAAATTTTCTTTAGCAAAAAAGCTAAAATCAGAAAAAAGCTTTAGCAAAATGCTAAAATGCCAGAAACAGTAGAAAAAGATGAATATCAGTTTCAGTTCACACATTATTCTAAATACCACGATATGTCTAATTTTCATTCGTAAATTAAACTTGAAAGTTTTTAATGAGGTCTTTAGAATTATACACAGAAGGTAATAATTTTTGAAATTTGAAATAAAAAAGAAAAAGTAATTAATAATTGCATTTGTAGTTTTTGCTTTCTTTTCATCATCTCTTTGAGAATCAGAATTATCATATTTCCTTTTGTTTTTTAAGTATTTATCCATAATTATACCATAATATATTCAAGAAAAATGAAGAAAAAAATGAGCCACAGCAACGTGAAAGAATATATCTTAACCCAAAGCCACTTTCCAACTTCCCAGAGAACTCACTTTGTTCTTACCTACACATGGGTATGAGACTAAACTAGATCCGACATATACATAAACCAATTCACATATATCCGTGTTGCGATGTGAGCGTAGTATCAAGTTTAGTCCATGGAGGCAGAAGGTTAATATATCTACCTCTGTGGTTTCAGCATTTTTTGAAAGCTGTGTGAAAAATCAAAGTGTAGTGTTCATTTACAAATTGATTTCCTGTGTGCGATTCTTATGCGTAGTCAGCATTTGATTTCCTTTATAACTGATTGATTTTTCTTGATCAATGTTGCAATTTTTTTCCATGAAAGATTCGTTATAATATTTTTGCTGAAGATTTTTTTTTATTATTATTTATTTGTGTTTAGTAAGATGCTTTAGCAAAAAAGTGAAAACATGTTATTTCATTTTCGCATTTTGGATAAGTCTTTTCGCATTTCACGAAAAATGCGACCATAGCGGAAACAGGGGGGTGAAGGAGGGTGCCCAATATATTTCCCGTGAAACTTCTGTTGCTATCGCCAAAAATTTCTGATTTTGAAACCTAATAGATATTATAAGAATTTACAATTTACCCTGATCATAATTCATTTGTATAATATGAAGCTTTTAATTGACATACATTTAAATGTGAGTCTGCCAAATTTCCTTTTATGGCTTGTATTCCTAATTCTTTTCAAAGAAAGTGCTTTTATAAACTTCAAAAATCTAAATAAATAATAAATGAGAATAATGAAAACTGGGTGGGCTGGGAGAGTAAATTATTGAGTGGGCTCTTGCCCCATGGGACCATATAAGTTGGCACCACTGTACTCGACCAAATTTTGATTCACTCAGCCAATGCTGAGTAGTTGTAATAATTTCATTATTTTTATTCATTATTCAAAACAAATGTATTAACAACATATTTTTTAATATCTGAACTAAAAAATTATAAAATATCAATTATAATTAAACTTTTGCGATAAACAGCTTTCTTCAGTTAAAACGAGCGAGTAGCTTGCCAATAAACTTAATATAGAGGAGACATTTCCTAAGATGCATGGAAAAATACTTAGTATATAAAACCCTAACAGCATACTTATCCATAGTATATCCTGTGGATTTCCTTAAGATGTCCTTTCATCCATAGGATATCTTAACCCTCTGTAACTCATGACCTTTAATATTTTTGTGTTTATTTGTTTCGTAATAATTGGAAAAAAATAAAATACACGTGTTTCAGGTTTTTTTTTTATTTCTCATAAATTTCGAAAAAACAACTGTGAGTGTATACGACAGGCTACAGTGCGTGATTACGTTGTAGAACCGATTCTTTGAATTTGAACCACGATCGAACGGTATGTTGCCTACAGTCTACAGTATGGTACAGAGGGTTAAGGAAGTCCTATGGAGAAGATGTGCTGTTAGGGAAAATCCTCTTGAGTAAAATTAACTTAAAACTTTATTAATACATTTTTAGAAATGAAAGCAAGCTATTTTTACAACTATAAGAAAAGATTGATTTTGAATTTTCATCTTAATTTTATTTGTGAAACTCTATCCAGAGTGCACGCAGACACAGAAAGACAGATAATTCTCGTTATTCATATAGAGAGATAACATGATAAATAAAATTTTGATCATAATTTTATTTCTTTCGGAAGTTTTCGCTTGGCATAAGTTATTTAGGTAAAAATATAAAAAACAGCAGTAATTTTTCTGTTGCATAAAATAGTAGAGATATTTTTCAGAAATTTATTCAAATTTTATTTTACAATTGAGTCATCATTTATAAATAAATTCAGTTTTTGTCTTTGTGAAAATTTTTAATTATTATTATTTTTATTATTACAGTAGAACTTGGATAATTCGAAGTTGAAGGAACCAGAAAAAAATTTGAAATATCCAAAATTTCGAATTACATATACTATTTTGTCAAAAAAAGTGATAAATTAAAAAATTAAAACTCTACAATCAGAGATTTAACACATAAACTTTATATCTAAGAATACCGCTACATTACCCCTTTCACCCCCCCCCCCCCATTAAATCAATATTTTTTACGAGCTTAATTATTAAACACTTTTTAAAAAATAGTCAAATATTTTTTTATTTCTTTTTTAAGTAGAATTTTTGTGTCATAGCATATAACCTGATACACAAATAGAATTTTCTACATTACACATGACTTTCAATTCACAAAAACCTCGAAGTTCATAACTATGCACCATATCTTCTGGTGCACTAGCTAGGGGCTTCTATTGTATTTCCTTATCCTTCTTTTGAAAGACTATAAAAATTGATAATGCACTTCAGATGAGTAAATCTCAAAAACAAATTTTACTGTAATATTTTAAAGGTAATCGTATGAAAAACTCGAATTATCCAAAATAGAATTCGAATAATCCACGATTTTTTAACATTATTTTAAAACAAAATTCAAGGGATCGTGTAAAATATTTGAATTAGCCAAAATTTCGAATTAAACAAGTTCGAATTATTCAAGTTTCACTGTATTACAAAATTGTAAAATAAAGCATTAAATTTTACTTCATCAACAATATTTTTGAACTGACAACATTGTCAATCTATTCAGCCATTCTTATCTTTGAGTAGATGGACAAAATAGAAAAACTAGTTCTCACTGTGCGGACATTTCTATGGAAGATAAGAAAATCCCTAATACTTTAGCAGTACGGAAAAATCCCAGAAGATCCTGTCGATGGATTGCATGACTTGGATCCTTTAAATAGCAGAAATCCCCTTATGTGGGAAAATTAGCCCAATGAATGTTTCCAAACAGAACAAAAATTCCCTATCCAAATGTAGGCAAAAGTAGCATACCTTATGGAGTAACCAGTCAGGAAACGCTGTTTTTCCAAGAATTATCTTATGTAACAGAAGACATTTTCTTTCAGAATAGTTTTCAAAAATTAAATGACGGCTAATGGATGGATGGAAGCAAGTGATTAAAAAAATCAGCTGTCAAATTCTCTCTCTCTCTCTTTTTTCTTTTTAATCAAAATATGTTTGAAATTTAGATAGTTTTTAGCAGGTATGCGGTGCATGCTTAGCATACCCAGAAAATCTGCCACTGATATATGTGCAACAATGATTACTCACAAAATTCGCACATAGTTATGATTTGACATAATTATGATTAGTACAAAAAAAAAAGTATTAAAATGTGATTTGGGAACATCCCATAGTAAACTTGAATAACATATATCAATTTCAAGAAATTCTGCGAATATTTACAGAAATTAGAGAGCTCACAGGTAGACGAATAGAATGACAGACATATAGACCAATTCATATCATGATCCCTCTTAACCCTTGCTTTCACAAGATGGGGTCATTTTAACCCCATTTTGAAGTTGAAATTTAGTTAAGCCCGCCTCATTCAAAAAGTGTGCTAATTTGCCTGAGATAGCAAACATAACCAGTGGAATGTTGCAACTTCTAAACAATACAAAAAGGTGTGGTGCTGGGGATTTTCACTAAACGTGCCAAGCGGCACCTGAAAGTAATTTTTCTGCAGTAACGCAACGCCTTGATATTGGGAAAGTGAGGGTTAATCATTATTAGAAAGTGTTAAAAACTATTAATGCAAACTGAAATTAAATTCCAGCGATTTTCAACTATAGCCATTAACGTAATTGGACATTTTTTTGTGTTTGTGGCGCTGTAAATCTTAGTGCTAATCATATTACATTCTATAAAAAGCTTTTTTTGTGCATGTGTATTTTAATGTCAATTTCTTTATGATTTGAGCAAAATAAAATGTTAAAATATGATTTATGGAAATACCTCTCATAGGACGCAATGCTATGAAATTCTTTCTGGTGTCCCTGTAGACAAACTAATGGCAGTATTGACCTATTTTCAATAAGGAACATTCCATAATGAACTTGAACAACATATATCAATTTAGAAATTTTTATTCAGGAATTCATCAACCGTGAATATTTATTTAAATCAAATTGGAGTGTAAAGGTTGATATTTTTATTTATTACCAACTATGTGAAAAATACCAGAGCCGGGAATCGAACTCGGGCACCTCCGCTTAACGTACGGATGCTCTACCACTGAGCTACCCTGGCTGACAACCAGCTAGGCACTTCTCGCATAATATTCGTTGGCAAAGTCACCGAGTCTGCAAACGCAGATATATCAGGTGAGACAATAACAATCGTAGCACAACTCCATAGACCCCTGATTAATTAAATAAATATTCACGGTTGATGAATTCCTGAATAAAAATTTCTAAATTGAAATATCGTGGTCTATGGAGTTGTGCTACGATTGTTATTGTCTCACCTGATATATCTGCGTTTGCAGACTCGGTGACTTTGCCAACGAATATTATGCGAGAAGTGCCTAGCTGGTTGTCAGCCAGGGTAGCTCAGTGGTAGAGCATCCGTGCGTTAAGCAGAGGTGCCCGAGTTTGATTCCCGGCTCTGGTATTTTTCACATAGTTGGTAATAAATAAAAATATCAACCTTTACACTCCAATTTGATTTAAACATATATCAATTTCAGGGAGTTAGAACGCAGACAAACAAACCAAAGTCATAAATACTTTTCAACTATGTTGGAAAGTGTTAAAAAAAGAAATACAGTAAAACCTTCATAAGAAAGCCATTCAATATAATGTAAAAAATGGCCCTTGAAAGATCTTACCTTTTTCTAGAAGTAGTCATTCAGAAAATCATAATTCAGGCAAAAATTATTATGAATGTAATGGATTCAATTATTCAAATTTACATTATTTGTCTATTCTGCATTGTAATGCATCATTAATATTAGTTTAAATTTAAATGCTTTTTTGCAGTAATTTTGTTTCTGGGAATTCTTTTATATTCTAGATCGAATTAATTAACATTATTTCTGAATCAATAAGTGGCCTTTATTAAGCCCACTGAAAACTCTTGGTAAAAATAATACATTTAGCTTGTAATTTTCAATCTAAACTATGTATGCTATTTTAATTTTGCTATTTAAATTCAACACTACTACAATGTTGCCAGACTTTGGGGCTTTTTTTATTCAATAATCACCAATAATTTTGAGAAGTGATATTTGATATACATAATAGAAGAACTGAATCTAAGAATTGTCTATTATGTATGTCAAATATCACTTTTGAAGATTATTGGTGACAACTGAATAAAAGAGTTGCAAAGTCTGGCAATACTGCACTAGTTTTTTAAAAGCTTTTTAAATTATTACTTGAATATTGGTAGAACACAAAATTCACTTTTCCAAGCCTGAATTTCACCTATAATATATACTTTAAAACTATAAAGTCTTATTAAACACTTCTTTTCTCTACCAACATATTCATAAGAAATATGTGCAATAGTTTGAAAATTAGAGAGTAATAGGATCAAGGACATAGCAAAGAGATGGGGAGAGGAGGGGGGGTTAAACAATCCCCGGTTTGAAAATTTTTTAAATAAATATCACTTTTAGCACTGTTTGAAGTGCAATCCCCACCCCCCCTCCCCTCTTCAAATGTTTTTTTGGCTACTGCCTTGAAGGAAAGGGTTTTTTCAAAAGGAGTTACATACAAAAAGTGGTCAATTTATATCAAGAGTTAAAAAGTATTACTTGCTCTTGAAAAACGCAACCCTTAAAAGAGATATGCATTTGTATATGGGCATTGAAATGAGATAAATCAGTATTAAAGCAAAAAAAAAAAAAAAATTGGAAGCGAGAAAAATTTACCCTTATAGGAGGTGGACTTTTAGAAAGGTTTTTGATTGCTGATTCTATGACAGATAATTACTTAAACTGATTTTACTGAAAATGTTATTTAATCAATCCAATATGAATTTAAGTTGTTTTTGTTTAATTATAAGTTTTGTAAATGTGATTTTTTTTTTTTTTTTTTGCGGTGTATCTGCCACTGACTGAGATATTATTAAAAATATATTTTAATAATCAAATCTGTTGATTTACAAATTAAAGACCAAAACGACTTTTTTTTTATTTTTACATTCTCATTAAAATATTTATTTTAATGTTGTCATTTCAAATATAAATTTCATGCATGTTAAATTAAGTCTCAGTATATAGGAAATTGTATAGTTTCTAAAAATTATTTCAGGATGATAATTTCACATCTTAAAAAAATTTTAAGAATAAAGTTATCAACTACATTCCTGGTTCAAAATTTTAGCAAGATTTGCAAATGATCAGTTTTTTTTTTTTTTTTCCCCTCATAGAAGGGTGCCATTTGGCTCTTGTACTCTGACGTTTGAATTTAGTATGTGTGTCAAAAGGTTTATATATATATATATATAAACCTTTCTAACCCTCCTAAATGTTGTCTTAAACCAATCTTCACTGAAAAACAGGAGGAAGACCTAGTTCTTTAAATACCCAATGTTTGAAAACATTTCATCGCTCTCGATGAAATGTTTTCAAACATTGGGTATTTAAAGAACTAGGTCTTCCTCCTGTTTTTCAGTGAAGATTGGTTTAAGACAACATTTAGGAGGCCGGTAACAAATTGAGCAAAATCAATAATGTTTGTGATCATCCTGTATCGTTAAGTGAACGAAATAAACTGTAACTTTAGGATATGTTAAAACATACCCAGTTTCATTTATAGATGAATTTGTGTAACGATAGCATGTTAAATAACGGAGATATCAGCATTTATTTTAAAACTCAAAAATAATAATAATAATAATATTAATAAAATAAAATCAACATGTTTTTTATTTATAATATGCAGAGTTTTTAATGAAAATTACTCCCACTTTCAGATAAGCTGGAAAAACACTTTTAAAACAATATACTGCAATCGGAATACAAAAATCTCATGAAATATGAATATTTTTATGAAAAACATTTTTACTGTGCATATGCAAAAGATAAAAATAATTTTATTGCATGGGTTGAAAGCTAGCTATATTGGGCAACTTTTGTCAAAAGTGCATTTCAATAGAGTAAAATTCAGCAAATTATCTGAAAAAGAATGAGCTAGATATTAGATATTTTCCAAGAGTTGAAATTTCTTAAGAAGTTTTTCACATGCTGCATAATTAATTTAAAGATCAAATTATTTTAACCACTTAGCAAAAGTTCTTTTCTTTGAAAAACCCCTTATCTCACAAATTTTAGTAAATAAACAAAAATATGTTAGAGTTACAAACTCTTAAGGGCACTGTCCCGAAAGCGTTTAGAAATGATGCGCTAGTATAAAACCTATGTAAAATGTCTAGAGAGATTTCTCATTCGCATTTTAATATTTTTGAATTCTGTTTTTTGCACATGATATTTGAGATCAAACCACATGCCTCCAGTTTAATAAATTTTTGATTTGTGTTATTGTTTGATTGTGATTCTAACTGCAATTTTGGAACTTTGAAAAACTAGGGTATTGTTCTATTTATAACTTTATAATAATAAACCTGTGAAATAGCCTTAAAAATTAAATTGCCGTCGGCAATCCTTAAAGTTCGAAGTTTTCAAATACTTTTTTTCCATAATTTTCACTAATTTTGTAGATCAAAAATCTTTCTAGAAATATTGCGAATTTTTGCGCAAATACTGAAAAATTCTTAAAATCTCCGCCTCACATCGGTTCCGCCCTTTCTCTGCTTGATTGATGAGACAGTTTCTACTCTTTTTAACTCCTCACCCCCAGTCACACAGCAGGTGTTTTGTCTGTGAGAGGGGATGTTTAGCAGAAAGTAAAGTAAAGAAAAGATTGAAGTATTTCCTCAAAAGTGCACTTTCAGAGTCAAAACATGATTTCGTTTAAACTTCTTCATTGAGTAGTACTTTATAATTTAAGTTACATAATTTTTAACAGTTTTAATATAATTTCTTCCCTTGCCTTTTCAGACTAAGAAACCTACAATTTAGAATTTTACTGTTAAACAACAAAAAAAAAAAAGACTATGTAAAGATTTTTTTTTTCTTTTGCGGAAGGGTGAAATGAACAATCACAGGCTAAAAAGAAAAGCTAACCAAAAAATGTTAAATTTTATATACTGGAAATTTAAAAAGAGAAAAAGTAAAAGTATTGGTATCGTTATTTGGATGAAGGCAATTGACTGCACTAGGGTCCTAGGCCTGAGGGGGTGCCCTCTGTGTGTGTGTGGGGGGGGGGGGGGTTCTAAGGGATTAGCCCGTATTTATGTTTCTTGGAAAAACACGAAAAACTCAGAACGGCTAGGCTGATGAGTGCGACCTGGGATCGAACCCGGCACCTCACGTCTACCAGCTTCGAGGACAGAATCTCTCGGCCGCTGGTAGGCCGAAAAAATGAAGGATATTCTTTATTTAGATGAGTATTTTTTATTATATTTTCTTTTCAGGACGTAAAGGAATAGTCGAAAGATGAAAAAATAAAAATAAAAATTTCCAGTTTTGACTCATGGACATTCAATTTAACATTTCACTGGGAAAGTAAAGTTTGAAAAATTCTTTATAAATTCAAGGGAGGATGCCATATTGGTGGAGGGTAGAAGGGCAGGGAAATACAAAATACATTTTATAGCGATTATTCGTTACCTTGCCTTCTCTGATAAGGTACACAATTTAGAATTTTGCTGTTGGAGGATTAAAAATAAATAAATAAAGCTGTATATTTTCGGAAATTGTTATGAAAAGAATAATGGCAGGCTAAATAATCTGGTGTGACTTTCTCTTATCCAGAAATTTAATACTATAAATACAGGTTGGAGATTAAGAGGTAAGATAACGTGTACTGTTACTTAAACCTATGTTAAAACAATTCAAATTAGGCTACGAAAGAGTTTTATATGATAATTAGTTCTATGTGAGGGGGGCTACCGCACCCCTCAACCCTTGTTTCATTACTACACCTACATTTATATAGAATTTAAATCTGTTATTAAAATTATACAGACAACTTTCACATGCAACATTCCCTGAAACTTATCAATCTTGATCAAATTTTCCAGCAACAAATTTATATTAACTTGAAAATACAACTTTTGGATCTCCTGAAATTATTTGCTTTTGAGTTATTCTAAGTGAAACAGACAAAGATAAAACGTTAAAAAACTTGAATTCGGTAATCATGAAGCCACAAACGTGTAAACATACATAAAACAAGCGATGAATAGCTTAAAAACATACATTATTTACCAGTGGCGCACCCAGAATTTCTGCCTGGAGGAAGCTGAAGAATAATAGGGTCCTGTATAATAGGTTTATGGGCATATACGCACACATATATATAGTAAAGAATCTGCTTTAAATATTTCTTTTGAAATAAATGAATGAATGAAATTGAATTTAAGTTGAATAGCAAAATCGAGGAATGTGTATCAGTATATAACATGCTAAATTACAGTAGTTCGGTCAGTTGGGGTTGGCACGGCACTGAGCTTGCAAACATAAAGTTGTAGGTTCATTTATGATAATAAAAAAAATGTCGTATGATAATAAAAATAACTACTATGTTGTGGCCACCACACGATTTTCTTCTATATTTTCCTATACGAATTCACTCAGTAAAATTAATTTATTAAAATTATTATTTTAAAAAATTATCTTCCATGATGATGCAGACGATTTCCATATTAGAGAAGTAGTATAAAACTAAATATCCAAAAAAAGTTAAATTTGTTTTCAATATTACAGTTGAAAAAAAAAATTTTTTTTTTTTGTTAAAAATGAAAAAGAAATCGATAACTTTATTTTAAATTATCGCAGATCGATGGTTCAACCATTCGATTTAAAGGTATTGGCGAGTACTTTTGAAAGATACCCATCATGAAAATTTACTCCCCTCGAGGGGGGACTTCCCCCCAGGGGGAGGCGAGGTTCCTACAAACACATTTTTTTTTCCCAGTTGACTATCTCTATTTAAAAAAATATATATTCGTTTCATTTGGCTTAATGCAGTCTATAGATGTTAAACTCTACTGACCAGCACTTTCCCCCATAGACGTAATGTATTTTAATTCTCTTGGGCGTCCCTGTACACGAACCATTTTCTACATCTCAACGAAAAACTTAGTGTAGCATCCCTATATCATACACATTTTGAATACCAAGTTTGGACTTTCTGCTACTATTTGTTCTTGAGCTACGCCGATAACACACACACACAGACAGAACATTCGCTAAAAACATGTTTTTCGGATTCAGGGTGCCTCAAAACGGGTAAATATAACAAAAACTCATGTTCGAAAATTTTACCCTGAAACAATACTTTCTCTGCCTTATGGGTAAGAGAAAGTAAAAAATAACCAAAAAATATTAAATTTTAATAACTTGAAATTTAAAAAGTAAAAAAAAAAAAAAAGTAGAACAATAGCGATTTGTCATTTTACTTTTTTCTGTACTCAATAGAAGAAAGTTTTGGATTTGTAAAAATTTTCTACTTCCAGTTTTTTGATGGATTTACACGTTTTGAAAGCACCAGTTCGCGATTTATCTATTTTTAGGAAACGTCTGCCTGTGTGTGTGTGATAAAAATTCCGTTCCAATTTTGTACAAGGAACTACTGCTCAGATTTACCTATAAATTTATATGTAGTTCAATCTTGACATAAATTAAAGCCAACCAATTTTTGTGTTAATCACTCAACAGGTGGTGCTTTTACACAGCAATTTCAGGGTATGCTATATCTCAGGAACTATTGCGTGAAATTTGATATAAATGCATATGTTGAAAAGGAAAGTAAAGAAAAGATTATTTCTTCACAAGTGCAATTTTAGAGTCAAAACAAGATTTCGTTTCTGAACTTATTCATTTAGTAGTAGTTTTGTAATTTAAATTATATAATTTTTAACAGTATTAACACAATTCCTCCCTTTGCCTTTTCAGACTTTGATACATACAATTTAGAATTTTACTATTAAAGGTTAAACAGAAGAAAAAAATACTTTATATATTTTAAAAGCATAAACACTCTTTTTTTTTTTTTTTTTTTTTTGCGGGAGAATGAAAAGAACAATCACAGGCAAAAAAGAAAAGCTCACAAAATAAATAAATAAATAAATTTTATTATACTGGAAATTTAAAAAGAGAAAAATAAAGGTATTGGTATCGTTATCAGGAAAAAGTTACCAAAAAAATATTAAATTTTAAATGCTTGAAATTTAAAATGATAAAAAAAATTAAGAACAAAAGTTATTTTTCTTTTTACTTTCTTTTGTTTTCGATAGTAGAAAATTTTGGATTCGTAAAAATTTTATATTTCTGACTTGCAATGGATTTCCCCTTTTTGAGATATCCAGAATGTGATTTATGTATTTTTAGGAAACATTCGTCTCTGTGTGTGAGAGAGATAAAAATTTCTTTCCAATTATATCTCAGGAACTACTGCTCAGATTTACCTGTAAATTTATATGTAGTTCAACCTTGACATAAATTAAAGTCTACCAACTTTTTTGTTTTAATCGCTCAACAGGTGACGCTTCTACACAGCAAATTTCCACAATATCAGAGAAGGCAGGAACTAATGCGTAAAATTTGATAAAATTGTATATGCAGTAACTACTGCGTAAAATTTGATAAAAATGTATATGTTGATGCACTTTGACCTGAGTTAATGCTTATTACATTTGGTGCTAATAGTTCAACAGGTGGTGCTGCTATAAAGCTAATTCTGAAATTTTAGGAAAAGCTTTATCTCAGGAACTAACACACACTAATAAACACATAAACTAATGCATAGATTTGCATATAAATGTAGATGTATATTCACCTTGACATAACTTCATGCCTATTAACTTTTGGTGCCAGTCCCTCAATAGGTAACGCTGCTATACTATGATTTCCGCAGCTTACAGGAAGGTTCTATATCAGGTCCTATTGCGTATAATCAAACTAAACTTGATACGTAAATTGACTCAGCTGAGTCAATTTGGGTGCATATCGACGGATAGAAGGCGCTACTATTTTGAAAATGTCTCCGAGAACCAGATGGATGTTATCTGCACAGAAAATATTTACTTTCATTGGGCATTTCGTGTGATACCTCTCTGAGATGAAAGAAGTCTCCATTCATAATGGAAATAATAATAATAAATTTGTATTATGAAAATTTCTGTAGGAAAATACATAAGAAAAATTTTTTGATGACCACAACATACTAGTTTTAGATGAGCGTTTTTCGTTATCTGTCACTTTTCAAGACATACAGGAGAAAATAAAAATTAAATTTCCAGCTTTGACTCATGCACACCCAATTTTGACATTTCACTGAAGGAGTAAATTTTAAATAATTCTTTATAAATTAAAAGGGAAGGTTATACAGACTGAGGGAAGGGAGGAAGGAGAGTGCTTGCTAGGCAGAGCTCGAAATTAGCGGTCGTTAGTTGTATTTTCGAAACAAATATTTTGTTTTGATGACCACAATTATATACCTGGTCATCACTTTGACGCCTAACACTCTTTTCCCCATGCAGTGTGCAGGCATAATATGCGATGAAATAAAGGCACTAGCAACAAAGTAGTAGAATTAAATTCCCAGCTTTCTTGTAAAAATATTTGCACTAGCACATTTTTAAAATGCAAAATACTAACTAATATAGAATGAGCATTTTAAATAACTGGAGTTTATCTACAACGTTTACGCATATGTTTCTGTGTGTAAATAACAATTTTAAAATGGCACTTCAGTACAACATAATTGCAACTAAGAAAACAATGTTAGTTGCCATTTGGCACCCAACTTGTTGATTCTGTGATTTCAACCTCTGTTGCTAGGGTTATAGAAAATACAATTTATAACTTCACCCACTTCTCCACCTAGATAACCATATCTCATATATAAGTAAAACTGCTTATGTATATTTTAAAAACATTCAATAAAAATAAACTTCTATTTGGAGGGTGAACAATGATGACGTTTCAAAAGAAATTAATCTTTTTTTTATCCTTTCAAAGCGTGCTACCAAGGTTGAAGAAAACATGAAGACAGAATGGAAAATTTATTTAACTAACTTCCCGACTAGCTAGACAGTTGAAAGTTTTAGAATAGCTCAGAACATGGTGACAATGCATTTTTTAAATATTTTTAGCCAATTATTTCGGGTACCCGCTGCCTTCGGTAGCGTTTATATGATTCAACAGAAGATTTAAAGACATGGCAAATAAAAAGTTATTTTTATCTTGTAATTATTTTAGGTTGATCGTCGTAAATAAAATATGTTATTCATTTTTTTTTTGCAGAGATTAGTCAAAAGCTTGAACATATGACTTTCTGTTTTTCAAAAACATTTTGTGTAGACTATTTGAATTTCCCTTTAAAAAACAAGTTTAATAGCATGCACTTTTTACAGGGAAACATCTAAATCTGAAAAAAAATAGTATTTATAATCCCGACTGTACAATTATCGAACTGAATAAAGGGGCTTTTATTTTTATCTAAAAGATAAATAATTTATAATTTGTTAATAAATAAATAAATAAAGTAAAATAACATAAAATAAAAATCTTGCAGTTACAAATTTAGATGAGAATGCATTGAATTCTTCCACAACATAACTTGCTTATTTTATTTTTATTTATTTACCTACTTTTCAGAATTGGTTTCTACCAGTGGAACTATAATGTGCAACACACTGAATATAAGCACACTATCTTTCAACCCAGAATCATGCACAATGTGTCTTTGAGTGAAGTTACTTATTCTTCGTTTCCATATATACCGCACCAGGGTTTATTTTAATTATTTAAAAGAAAATGTGTGCACATTCAGTTTTTATTCGATATAAAAAAGAAATATATTTGAATATATATATAAAGGTCAATTTTTAAGTCTTTTATGTTTTTCCTCAATTGTGACTAGGGCTGGATGATATATCGATATATCGTCAAATATCGATTTCTGCCATAAATCATGATAATCGATTTTGATTAACCACATGTCACGATATATCGGCTATAGATAATATATAATTTCTTATTTTCATCTTTTACCTAACAATGGGGATGAATAAAAATAGGAATTGCATTCATGAAAAATTTTGTTTAAAAGATAAATGAAGTTTTATATAATATAGATTTTATGGGGAGGGAAAAAGTTTTTTTTTTTTTTTTTCAACGGGGGGGGGGGGGGGGGGGGGGGATATCCAATTTTTGTAAATTTGGATGTTTTATAAAAAAAATTAAAAATTACAGACAATTACAACTGTTCTAAGGAGTAGAATTAACTTATTAATTTATGTTCCACATTTTCAGTTTATAAAATGCTAAAAAGGAAAAAATAATAATAATAAATAAATAGTAAATTTTTGGTGTCCTTATTAATTTATCAGATCTTACTACATATATTTTAATTCATTGCTGAAATATTTAGATTTGCTGTGCAATGATAATGATTTTATATGATCTCATATATCACTGTAAAAGAAACAAATCATTTTTTTTATTACCCTGCTGCTAAAATTGCCCTTGATAAAGATATAGCAGTTTTGAGATATAAAAGTTATTTTTCTACATGAATGAACTTTTTTAGAAATCAGATAAAAAAATTAATAATAATAAAAAAACTAGTATGTTGTGGCTATTAGAATGACAACCTTCCCTTTCTCGAAGAATATTGTTGTATAGCAGTGCCACCTACTGGTGGATATGCACCCAAATTGTATCATCATAATGGCCTTTTCATATATCAAGTTTGATTATATACAATAGAACCTGAGATACAGCCTTCACTTATATTGAGGAAATCGCTGTATAGCTGCGCCACCTTTTGAGTGATTGGCATTAAAAGTTGACAGAAACTAATATACGTCAAGGTGCATCTGCATACGATTTTATATGCAATTCTGATGAGTAGTTACTGAGATATAGCCTCCCCTAAAATTACGGAAATTATTGTATAGCAGCGCCACCTGTTGGATGGTTAACACCAAAAGTTGATAGACACTAACTAACATGTAAAGGTGCATCTACATGTAAATTTATATGCAATTCCGTGCAGTAATTCTTGAGGTATAGCTTTCTCTGAAATTGCGGAAATCGCTGTATTTGTGTGGAATCACGGCGCCACCTGTTGACCAATCGGCACCAAAAATGGATAAGCACTAATTTATGTTAAGGTGCATTTAACATCAATTTTATGCAGATACATTCACTACAAAATTTTTGTCACACAGAGATTTTCTAAAAGTGGTCAAATTGTGTTCTGGAGCTCTAAAAACGTGTAAATCCATCGAAAACCAGTAGTCGAAAATTTTTACCAATCCAATACTTTCTTGTATTAAATATAGAAGAAAGTAAAAAATGGCTTAAGCAAGCTCTGAGCACTGGGAAAGAGAAGACTTGTGGGATTTTATATTTATCTAAATTTTATTTGTTGTTGACATTTTGAAAAAAAAAATATGATTGAGGGTTAAAATATTTTTATTGGTTTTAATAAAGCAAGCCTGTAGCAAATCTCTTTCCTAAAATAACAAAAAAAAAAAAAAAAAAACTTGCTTTATAGATCAATTTTTTCCAACGATAGTCACGCGCCGCACATTTGAATATCAATCCCAATCAAAGAATCTATTCTTTGGTTTCAATCATTCAGGATCACAATATATCGTATTCATGAATAAAATTAGAAATATCAAAGTGCCTAATCAGAAGAAGAAAGTTCCACTACTCATGAGTGAAACGATTGAAGAACGATTGGTAAGATTTTTCGGCAATGGATCTTCGTTATCATACCACTGATTTTTGATTTCATTCGAGTAGACTCATACTCACCAAGTACTCATACTCACATACACTCAAAGAGGCGCGGACGCGAAATATTCATGAATATAATCAGAAACATCACGCTTGCGCAGAATAGCCGATAAACACTCAAAAGAAGGGAAAATACTCTTTAGCTTTAGCTTACTCACATTACTGATGATACGATCGCCAGAGACCGTGATTGAATGATTGAATATTACGGGACGGGGGACAAAAGCCCAGTTTCTGTGTGAGTAAACGAATGTATTTCAGTTTCGGTTTTATTAAGTTCTTAATACGATGGACAGAATAATATGTATTTTCGGTTTACACTATGTTTTTAATGCTCGATAGTGCTACGAAATCGCAATAAATATTTTTTAAAACTCAATTAAATTTGTATTTGTTTGATTGGACTCAAAGAAATACAACATTTGTCTATATTAATGAATAAATTGAAGATAAGAACAATGAATCTTAATAAAGAATAACAAGAGTGAATTAATAAAAATCTATCAATTTGTGTCTGTGTTAGTTTTTTTTTTTTTTTTTTCCTAAAAATATTTTCTAAAAAAGGTTTACATGTATATAGTTTAGTTTAATTAATGGTATATTTCTGGTATTAATTCATCAATTAATGTTGTCTAAATTTATTTTATAAATGTAATTTATAAATAGGGAATAATTGTTTGTTCTATATAATTATTTAAAAAATATTATTCAGTGATAGATTAATTCATGGTGTTAATTAATGAATGAATTATAAATGAATATATTAAAGTAGATGAACGATCAAAAATTTCTACACCAGTAGATATTTTAAGGTCTATTTTTGTTGAAATTCCTTTAAAATTAGCAATATTTAAATATATATTTATTTTTTAGTATTCATTAATTTAAAATCTACAATTTTTAAAATGGCAATGAGGATTATACTGACGACATACTATTGATTCTTTCGAATATCATCATTTAGAATCTAAATCAAAGACTAAAAGTCAGGTTTGGTCTACTTATGGGATACTTGCCAATTAGCTGTTATTAACACTGATGTAGCAGTTTGTAAACTCTGACAAAAATCTGTATGTGCAAAAGGAGGGAGTACAACAAATTTACTTTCTCATTTGAAAGTGCACCATCCATTAAAATTTAGTGATTACACGTCAAAGGAGTTATTGACTCCTGTTGTACGTACATACAGTGAAATGAATAATCTTGATAGTCCACCTGTAGGAAGTAGTGTTTATATTTGATATACTAAATAATTTTTGCATTAAACAATTCTTCATTAGAAAATTTTAATACATTGTTTACCAAACTATGAGTTAACTTGTAGTTTAACTATGAGTTATTTCATAGCTTGACAGTTAACGTGTTAAAACAATTTCTGTACTTCTCTGTGTATATTTTAATAAATATGTCTATTTACAGAATTTTGCTTATTTTATAACTATAATTATTTAATAGCTTATTGTTTATTTAATAATTACTATAATGAATTAATAACCATATTTTATTTTAATTTGTCGTGATATCGATATATCAAAATATCGTGATATGAGGATGCCGATATATCATGATGTTAAATTCCTGATATCGTCCAGCCCTAATTGTGACTTGGTTTTTATTTTACTCTTTAATTATGAGCAGCTAATTATGTAATAAGGGTAAGTATCAATCATAAGCATATGGTACCTTTTTTTCTTTATAACATTACCTTCATATACACTAAGGGACAAAAAAAAAAAAAAAAAAAAAGAAAAGAAAGAAAAAGGCGCGCGCGAGCTTGGATACTTTCATTGTTCTTTTCAAAAATCACCAATTTAAAAATTTAAACGTAGGGATTTAACAGAGAGTAATTTTTGCCGGATATATCTGAAACACTGATGTCAGGTGGATACTGATATGCGGCATCGGTCCAAATCGCTATTCGTTTTGTCCTTAATTTTAAATGATTAAATTGGACAATTTTCAAATATATATATATTTTTTTTAAATCCCTTCGTGCAGATATTAACTTTTTGAATTTTTATGGAGTAGTTTTGAAGTTATGCAAATTACAGATCACGAATAATAAAATCATTCTATGCATAGTCTTTATACTTTTAATAATTTTTTAATAGTTAAACTTATGTTACAAAATTTCTTTATTTTTAGAAATTTTCATTTCCGTTTTTTTTTTTTTTTTTTTTTTTTTAGTTTAATCTTTTTTTATTTATTTTAATTTATTAGAAATTGCCATCACTATTTTAGAAACTTTATTTGCAGTAATTTTAAAAATGTTAATTACAGTCAACTCTCAAAAATCCGCAACTCTAAAATCTGCAATTCTCTGAAATCCGCATATCATTTGCAATGTAAACAAACATTGTCACAACTTATTTGTTGATTAGTAGATTGCAAAACTTCAACTGTATTAAAAGATAAATCAATTATTAACTGGTGCTGATGAATCACCAATCACTCAGCATATTGCAGAGAAGAAAACGATAAGTGTAATTATGTATAATTATCAAAAAATAAATTATATTAATTTAGAGGAAGAAGGACAAAGTTTCATGAAAGATTTTCTCACATAAGATAAATATTCAAACGTTCTCATAGCACAAACTTATGTGATTGACCAAGAATTGCTGACTTTTTTGCAGGTTATAGGAAAATAAATATGTATGAATATTCTTACTTAAACTACTATTGATCAGACTTTTCAAAAATCTAGATAATTTGTAACTATGATATGATGTATAAAAATTGCTCCTTAAATTAAAATTTATTGAAATATTTGTACTTTTATTAGGCACACTTTATTTCAGCATTGTATGTATAACAAATAAATTGTTTCTTAAAGATTTTCTACTTAGATGAGGTTCTTAGATGTAAATAAAAGAAATTACTCTAAAATCTGCAAAATTCAGAAATCCGCAAAACACTTTGTTTTAAGCTGTGCGGATTTTTGAGAGTGTACTGTATAAATATTTTAAATTAAATTTGTCAGCTAACTAATCATAATAAATGCATGCAAGTTTGCTTTTATTACTTTCTCTTACCCATAAGGTAGAGAAAGTATTGTTTTTGGGTCAAATTTTCGAACGCGAGATTTTGTTATATTTACACGTTTTGAGGTCCCCTGAATACGAAAATCATGTTTTTAGCAAATGGTCTGTGTGTCTGCGTGTGTGTCTGTCTGTTATCAGCATATCTCAAAAACGAATTATGGCAGAAAGTTCAAACTTGGTATTCTAAATGTGTATCATATACGGATGCTACAGTAAGCTTTTCCTTAAGATCAAGCAAATGGTTCGTGTACAAGTACAATCAAAAGAATTCTAATACATTACATCTATGGGGGAAATTGCAGGAAAGTAGAGTTTAACGTCTATAGACTGCACTAAACCAAATGAAACGAATATATATTTTTTGTAATGGAGATAGTTAACTGGGAAATTTTTTTTGTGTATGTAGGAGCCCCGCCTCGATAATTTAAAACAAAGTTATTGATTTTTTTTTATTTTTAACGAAAAAAAAAAACTTAGAAAAAAAATCGTACTTTTTTTTTTTTTTTTTTCAAATATTGAGAATAAAATGGACTTTTTTTTTTTTATATTTTGTGCTATACTACTTCTCTAATATGGAAATCGTCTGCCTTATCATAAAAGATATATATTTTTTAATAATTTTAATAAATTATTTTTTAAAAACAGAATTATTTTTTAATAACCGAATTAAATTCTATATAAATGTAGGTGCATTAATGAAACGGGGGGTTGAGGGGAGGCGGTAGCCCCCCTCACACAGAACTAATTATCTTATAAAACTCTTCAGAAGCCTAATAAGAATTGTTTAACATAGGTTTACATAACAGTACTCGTTATCTTACCTATTAATCTGCAACCTGTATTTATAGTATTAAATTTCAGGGTAAAAGAAAGTCGTGTGAGTGACACACCAGATAATTTTTTTCAAGTTATAATAATAATAATAATAATACAATAAATGTATCCTTCTATACTGAGGTTGTCCAATTTCTTCACACAATATTTCTGATATTTATTTATTTATTTTTTTTTTTTTAATTAATTACACGTTCGATTTTTATTTATTTTAATTTTATTTTATTTTTTGACACAAAGAAAAATATATTTACTTAGATATTCATTTTTGGCATCAACTTATTATTATTATTATTTTTTCTTTTTTATAATTTTAAAGTGGGTTTTTATTACCTTTTGAATCAATTATCCGATTGAACTAAAAATACGCTATTCCATTTAATTAGACCGAATTTTCTAAAATTTATTTTAATTAATAATGTAATAATAATAAGTTCACTTTTTTTTTTTTTCCCCCGACATAAAAATAATTATGTATATATTTTTGGCATTAATTTCTTTTTTCCTTTTTAATAATTTTAAAGTTTAAGTAGGATTTTTATTACTTTTGAACCAATTATTCGATTGAACACAAAAATACATTATTACTTAGATTTCGTTTTCATACTTAAGTGTACCAATTTTTGATATAATCCGGACTAAAAATCCGAACATATACAGTAACAATCGTTTAGCTCCTTATATTTAGACGACAAAATAAAAGAGTTTTGAAAGTACATTCAAGGTAATAGGTAAAAATTGGTAACGAAGACAAAATCGCTATCTGAAAGAAATTGTTCGACCTGTCTTAATACTACTACTATTAGTAGCAGTAATAATAATAACATGTGTTTCTATATATATATATATATGAATCAGTACTATACATATGTGCATGTATACATGTGTTTTTACATGCATTCATTACATAATATAGAGGTTCATTCAATAATGCGCTGTCTTTTTATCAAAAGACAAATCAGTACTGTTTCTTTCTTGACAGCCCTTTTGAATAATTGACTACTTTTTGGGGGACGAAAATGACCCCGCCTCTTGTGATCATTATTTACTCTCATATTGACAGCCGAAATAGTTTATACCTCCCTAATTGGACAAAAAATGTCACACTAGGTAAAAGGCGGGGAAGTTTTTTACTTCAACTGAGCCAGTTTTATAGTTTCGTTTTCTATAGCAAGGAGTTACGGGGAAACGAGGCAGTGCCCTTAAGGGGTTTTTCACAAAAAAGTACACTTGGAACGTGGTTGAAATAACTAGATCTTCAAATTAATTATGTGTCATGTGAAAAACCCCTTAAGAAATTTCAAAGCTTGGAAAATGTCTAAAATCTAGCTCATTCTCTTTTGTATAACTTGTTTAATTTTTACTCTCTTCAAATGCACTTTTGACAAAAGTTGTCCCATATATCTAGTTTTCAAACTATGCAATAAACTTTTTTTTTATCTTTCTCATTTACGCAGTGAAAACGTCTTTCATAAAAATGCTCATAGTTCATGCGGTATTTAAGATATTTGTATTCCGATTGCAGTATATTGTTTTAAAAGTGTTTTTCCAACTTATATGAAAGTGGTAATAATTTTCGTTAAAAACACTGTATATTATAAATAAAAAACATGATTTATTCTTAGAGCTTTAAAATAAATGCTTATATTTTAGTTATTTAACATGCTATCATCACACAAATTTACCCACAATTTGAAATAGGTCTATGTTAACATATTCTAAAGTTACAGTTATTTTTGTTCACTTAGCGATACAGGGTGATCACAAACATTATTGATTTTGGTCAATTTGTCACCAGCTCCCTAATTGTTGTCTTAAACCAATCTTCACTTAAAAACATGAGGAAGATCCAGTTCTTTAAATATCCAATGTTTGAAAACATTTCACCAAGAGAAGAATTTTTGAATTGAAAAAAACTGATCATTTGCAAATCTTGCTAAACTTTTGAGCAGGAGTGTATTATGGTTTAGTAGTTGACTAAACTGGAAGTGTCATTGTGTATACACACATACAGCTTACTACACAGTTCTAAAACTCTAAAAAAAAAAAAAAAACATGCTGTTTACTATAAAACAAATCTTGTGTTTAAAATGCATTTTTCTATTCTAAGAAGTACATAATTCTTTATATTTTACATTAGTCACAATAGCATGTTTTCTATTCAAAATTATATGCATGACACAACAAGTTTTTGTAGCTATACCTACAAAATAATTTGATATGTTTTAGTCTAAGAGGGTTTATTACTTACAATGTAGAAGGGATATTTTTTAAGTGCACTATAACTGCGTTATATGGTACGGCTTCAATTCAAAAATGAAAAATTAGCATTAAGGATTTGTTTACAGGGTGACAAAAAACAATTCGGGTACGTTACAGGACACATGTAAATTGCTGAATGTAGATTTTTAAATACTTTCCCACACTGTTTAAAAAGGACACATGTTTTCTAATATTTTTCTTTTATGTTTCGTTTAATATTTTTCATTAATTTTTACATCTATCATTAATGAATTTAGGTTTGTATTTAATTGTTTGTCTTAACCCTTAAATGCTATGTGTTGCTTTTCGGCAACATGCTCAATTTTGTCTTCTAAAGTATTATTAGAATAATATTGAAGCTCTAGTGCCTCATGTCTGCCAATTGGCAACAAATTCCTTTTTAGCTGTAAACCATAGTTAAAATAAAGTATGATTTTTTAAAGTATTTTTCCCGTGATTTATTTAGTAAAGGTAAGAACAAAACACTTTTAAATTGATTAAAAAATAATCAGGTATTTAAAGGTTAAGTCATCAGCAGTTTTGTTACACAATATGCTATTGCTTGAATATCCATAAAACCTATAAAAAGTTCAATCCTCAAAAATTCTTGTGTAGAAATTCACTTAAAATGTTATTTAATTTTTTTTTTTAATGGGCCAGGACTGGGCCTTAAATTAGCAGCCTCTGCACTTTAGTATCTAAACTATGAAAACATTATAGCATCATAATGAAATACATACCTTTATTTTCAGGCAGAATTCCTTTGATTTGTATGGGCAATGCGTTCATAGAATCACTTGTATTTGTATCGGTTACATTTTTTTGGTTCAAAGGTGTCTTAGAATTTGGTTTCCTACAGGCAGAGCACCATGCTCGTTGTCTTCCAGGTGACATCCACTGTCGTTCCATTATTATAGAACAATTTTTATTTCTAAATATACCAGAAGAATATCAAATTAAAGTAAAAGATTAAAGCTTGAATTCAATTATGTATTTTCTAATAATTTTGACATAATGAATTAATTGACATATTTTTTCAATATTTCTGAAAAAGTACAACTATTATGTAACAGGTTTATAAAAAAGCACGGAAGAACTGGCATTTATAAGTAATAAACTTTGAATAAACAATATAAAATATATGAACTCGCAACAATTGTTTTGGGTTCAAAGGGAAAAAAAAATGACCCTTTATCAGGTGAACAAAGTAGGCACAAGTGCTGCAAACAAAGTGCCAGAGTTCTTGCATTTTGTGTTTATTTGAAGTTTTTTATTTATTAATGTGTTACAGGGTTACAGTAATTATCACATTAAATATTTTATAATTTAGTGAATGTTAGCTACATGTAAAAAGATAATAGTTAATTTTCACTTACCCATGCTTAATACCAGAGCAGATTAAATATTCATCAACTTTTCTTAATAATGCAGATAAGTGTTCAACAGACTGAACAACATTATCTGATGTACCTTTAACAATGCCGTAATACATGACCTATAATGGAATGTTGAGAAAATAAAAATTACAAACAAAGAAATCATAAAAATTTATTTAAAAAGAAATATATATATAAATAATTTTAAAAAATCAAAAACAAACTTACTTTAACACATAAGTTACTGTCAATAATTACTTGTCTTTCAGGGACAAATGTTGTATCCCATTTCACACACATTAGAAAGTCCTCGTGTGATGAGACAGACCACCATTTGTTAGGTTTCAATACTTCAGTTATATTTGTAAGTAATTCCCCAAATGAAAATTTATTTAATCTTTCATCTGTGGTCCAAACTTCTTCAATTTTTGGAAATTGTTTGGTCTTCTTAGCTAAGGGTGGTCTGTCACAAAGGGATTTTCTATGCTCTTTCACAAAAACAGAAGTATCACAAGGCCGTTTTCTATGCTCTTTCACAGTAGCAGAAAATTTATTTAATCTTTCATCTGTGGTCAAAACTTCTTCAATTTCTAGAGATTGTTTGGTCTTCTTAGCTAAGGGTGGTCTGTCACAAGGGGGTTTTCTATGCTCTTTCACAGTACCAGTTTCATAAGATGGTAGACGAGAAGAAATTGAAGGAACTGCATCAGCTACGAGGGTTGGCTTTTTACTTTCCAGAACTCTCTCTGTGCCATCTGACAGCTTGATGACATACGTCCAGGATATTTCCTCTGGCAGGAAATGTAACTCACATATTTTGTCTTTGCTGCTCATCTCTCTATCCAATCTGGGAATAGCAATTCTCCATCTTTTAAGTCTATCCTCATCCTAAAACAATGTATCAGAATCTTTTTTTATTTACTTTATGTATATACACATTAAAATTTTGAAGAAAACGTTAAATGAAAAATGTTTGAAAATTATTTAAAATTTATTTACCTTCTAATTTGTAAAGGCTGAGTTACAGAAAATAAAAAAGAACTGCAGGGAGGATTTAAAAAAAAAAATGGTTCTTTAAAATTATTTGCATGTCATAGGACAAAATTTCGCATAAACATGAATTATGAGAATTACTTTCCTTGGAAAGATGTCAGATCAGGCCTATAGCTAGACTATGATCCTAGGAGGGGCAAATTTTTTTTTCTGGAGGGTTGGGGGGGGGGGACATTTCTTTGAATTTTTCGATATTTTAACATTTCCTGAAAATTTTTTTTTTTTTTTTTTTTTTTAAAGAATGCAGATATATCACAAATAAATAATACATTTTATATGACATAAACATTTCTGGCTTTTTTACTGCACAATACTTATTATGATGTCCTGTTTATACAGACACAGATTCATTTACATTAACTATTTTTTCAAGTATAAGAGAGGAATACAATATGAAAACACATGGTAAAAGGAGAATATACATTGACTACTAGTAAGTATTTGAACACTTTGGATATTACATAATTATTTTCGATTTTCCAATATTTGGTCCTGCTCAGTAAAAATTATGCTTTAAATGAATCGAACCCAGCACCTTTTGTGCCTTCCAGTTTGGAGAGCAGAACCTTAGCTTCTAAATAACACTGTGTTGTGTTTTTAATATCTTTGTAGAGAAAAATACAAGCTTCTATTTTTTATTTATAATGGAGGCTATCTTATATATTGATTTTGAAGACATTTAAATTTGATAAAGGAATTGGTAAGATTTAAAAGATTCAATAACAGCAAAAAAAGAATGAAAGAAAGAAGAATATATTTGAAAGAAGTAAGACAATAACATATTCAATCATTTTTAACTTATAAATAATGTGTGAAATTTTATTGAAAAAAGTAGAAAAATAAAAAGTACATGCAAAAATAATTTTACATTTTAAATAAATTAATGAACCATAAACTTTTTTTTTTTTTTGAGTGGTTTAAAGTCGATTAATTGCATTAGGGTCCTAGCTCGTATTTACACAAGTTTTTGAATATAAAAAACCACGGAAAACTCTGGACAGCTAAGTCAGTCAAATTCGGTCTCCCCTTAAAGAGCAGAACCTTGGGCTCTAAAGAAGAGTTTGTTTTTAATATCTATTCTTAGAAAAAAATTACAAATTTTTGTTTTTATTTAAAAAGCAAGCTAATATTTCATTCACTATCAAGATATTTAAATAATAAAAAGAAATTAGTATGGTTTGAGATTCAATAATAATAAAATAAAAATAGTGAGAGAGGGGATAAAAAGAAAAGAAAGATTATATTATTTTTAAATTAAATAAGAAAATAACATTTTATTATTTTTAACTTATAAAAAATATGTTAAATTTCATTAAAAATGTAGAAATGTAAAAAGTATATGTTGAAATATTTTTTATATTTTACTTACCGTAATTTTCGGGAGATAAGCCGCGGCCTATACGTGTTTAAAAGTTTAAAATCGGCAACTGCGGCCTATCTATTGGGAGAAAAAATATGGAATTTTTTTTTTCCTTGCAGAAATATTTTTATTAGCGATCTTTATCAAAAGAAAAATATATGCTGATATTTTAATTTGTTAAAATAATTTTTTTAATAATTTAATTTCAAAAGTACAGAATGTGTAAACTGTAAAACCAAACAATTTTCTATGAAAACTATATTAAGTGATTTCTATTAACACCTTTCTTATCTAATTAATCTTTAAACTTAGTTTAACATTTGTTTTGTGAAATTTTCCAGTTTATAACTTTATTTTTTTACATTTAAATTTTTTAGAAGAGGTAAAAACAACAAGCATGTCAAATAATTTTGATAATCATTCATAATAATGAATTTAAAAATTAAAAATGGGGGGGAGTGGATCAGTTGAAATGTTAGATAAAGCTTATTTTTGACAAGTTTTATCTAATATTTTAAATTGATTCACCTAATTAAAAATAGTTGAAAAAATTAATGTGATCGAAAATGTCCGTTTTTTCAACTTTGTACTGTATAATATTTTAACATTTCATTTCTAATCCATTAATATCAATAAAAGAAAGGGAAATTTAAATGCCCAAAGAAAATACATCGATATTTACGATATCGATGTATGTGCAAAGAATTGTTTTAGTAGTAGATTATTTGGTATAGGCTGCGGCTTATTCGGCGATGCGGCTTATCTGATGAAAGCTGATTTATTCTGGTCGATTTTTCATTGGTGCGGCCTATACAACGGTGCGGCTTATCTCCCAAAAATTACGGTAAATTATAGCTATAAAATAAGTAAGAAAATAACACACAACATCATTTTAAATTTCTAAGCAATGTATGAAATTTCATAAAAAGTGTAAAAGAAAAAAAATTATATGTTTTTAATATTTTGATTAAGTTAATAAATAATCTACAGGGTGTTCCATAAGTCTGTAGACATTTTAAAAATTCATAAGTATTGAATGAATTGAACGTGATTTGTGAAAAAATCATTCTGGCGAAAGCGTTTTTTTTTTTTTTTTTTTTTTTTTTAAAGGAAAAAAATATATATAATTAAATTTTTTGTCGAAGATAGCTAGACAAACAGTTAAATTTTTCGCACGGATGTGAAAGAAAAATACACAAATGAAATTCCTATGATTTGCATAATTTTGCGATTAGGACAGTTTATTTCTTATTTTGCCTCCTACTTGTGCATACATGAAGTTTTAATTGTGATGCTGATTTGGTGGAAAAATCTTTTTGGTGAAGAAGTTTTCCCTCAGGTAAGAAACACCGACTGAAGCTGCAGTTAGCAGTGTTATAACTCGTTTGCAAACTGTAATTTGTGGTGACGACGGACACATAGAATAGGATTTATATGCCTGTTAACATTTGCATGTGAATAAGTACAGTTTTTTTTTAAAGAAAATGTGTGATCTGGTCAAGCACAGCGCTCTGTATCAATAAATAGCTAAATTATTTTTTCTTTACAAAAAAAAAAAAAAAAAAAAAAAAAAAAAATTAAAGAATGATTTTTTTTCACAAACTACGTTCAATTCTATCAATTCACTCAATAGCTCTGAATTTTTTAAATGTCTACAGACTTATGATGGGACATCCTGTACATTTCCTTTTTTAAATATTAAGTCATATCTGAATCACATGCTAAGCTAAATTCTCTTTAAAGATTATATTAAAAAATAATTTTTTAGGCTGTAATGAAGCCTAAATATTTTATGTCATTTCTTAAATAAACATAGAAGCTCCAATTTTTATTTATAAAGCAAGCTGTTTTGTGATTTTTATTGAATTTAGAGATATTTAAATGTGTGACAAAGAAATTGGTTTGACTTAAGATTTAATAATAGTAGTAATAAGAAAAATAAGAATAGTTGCTTCTAGAAAAAACCATAAGTAAATAAAAATATATATACCATCATTTTAAAATAATATACAATATTGTAAGTCTCATTTACAATGGTGAGGCGTCAGGTTTCATCAAGGTCATCACTATTTCTCATTCCCCCCCCACCCCTCCCCCAAATATGCACAACATCTAAATCATTCCTACATTCTCTTTATTATATGACACGTTTTGTAAGAAATTGTAAATTTAAAAAAAAACATTAATTTAGCAATATTTATTTATTTATTTTAAACTTAAATCTTAAAAACATTTTTATTAATTAATTATATGCAATCAATTACATACACTCAGTTACTCTTTATCTCACTTTTACTATAACTATATCTCGTAATAATGGAAAGTATTTCATAGTTTACAAGAGCTGCATGATTTAACATTATTGTTTTTCAAATAACATTTATGTAATCGTTCTCTGACTCACTCTCATTTTTGCTATATCCAGTAACATGCTATGGTACAACTATAGTATTTCCCCTCAGCTAGATTTGGCGATTTTTCGTTGGTGCCGGTTGGAGCGATAATGATGTCATTCTGGATTGTTTGCAATACAATATGGCAACCTGCATGCAGTTTACTTTTTAAGCCATAGCAACCAGCGTTTGGTCATTTTTTTATTATCATGCAAATTAATAATAAATTATAAACAAAATTAATCAATAGTAAAAAATAAAATACAACCGTTTTATATAATGATTTTTGTAGTAATTTAGGTGAAATATTATAACATCATTTCAACATCGTCTGCACGCTGCATACTATTTATTTTTTATGCCATAGCAACTAGCGTTATGTTTTTTAATTACCATGGGAGGACAGGAAAATTAAAATTAGTGATTAATATTATTTATTTATAAGTACGGAACTTGTTTCTATTGTTTTTTTTTTGGCTAAGCTTTACTATACGGCACCCATTGCTTATTACCGTTGCCGATGTTTTGATCGCGTGATATGACGGTGATTCGAGACCCGAATCAGAGTATCGATACTTTTTTCTGTTGTATCGAAACGTAACATTTACTGATTCATGCATCGCTAATTAGGGGTATACAGTGATGTTTTTTTTTTTTTTTTTAATGCTCGCGAAGCGAGCAAACAGCAGAAAACATAGTGACCGAGGCTCTATGAATCTTCATGCTTTTACTGATTCATGCTCCACGAATTAGGCGCGTCCAGTGATGTTTTTTTTTTGGTTTTAATGCTCGCGAAGCGAGCAAACAGCAGAAAACATAGTGACCGAGGCTCCATGAATTTTCATGCTTTTACTGATTTATGCTCCACGAATTAGGGGCGTCCAGTGATGTTTTTTTTGGTTTTAATGCTCGCGAAGCGAGCAAACAGCAGAAAACATAGTGACCGCTGCTCCATGAATTTTCATGCTTTTACTGATTCATGCTCCCTGAATTAGGGGTGTCCAGTGATGTTTTTTTTGGTTTTAATGCTCGCGAAGCGAGCAAACAGCAGAAAACATAGTGATCGCTGCTCCATGAATTTTCATGCTTTTACTGATTCATGCTCCACGAATTAGGGGCGTCCAGTGATGTTCTTTTTGGTTTTAATGCTCGCGAAGCGAGCAAACAGCAGAAAACATAGTGACCGCTGCTCCATGAATTTTCATGCTTTTACTGATTCATGCTCCACGAATTAGGGGCGTCCAGTGATGTTTTTTTTGGTTTTAATGCTCGCGAAGCGAGCAAACAGCAGAAAACATAGTGACCGCTGCTCCATGAATTTTCATGCTTTTAATGATTCATGCTCCACGAATTAGGGGCGTCCAGTGATGTTTTTTCCGGTTTTAATGCTCGCGAAGCGAGCAAACAGCAGAAAGCATAGTGAAACATAAAAAAAATGTTTCATAGTGATGAAAAGTATTGTTTCATAACATTTTGATTCGATTCACGACGTTGCGAAACGATTCGCAGTACCTACTCACAAACTGAATCAAGACACCATCATACCACGTGATCAAAACATCGGCAACGGCAATAAGCAATGGGTGCCGTATAGTAAAGCTGTTCCTTTTTTTTTTTTATATATAAATAAATGTACATATATGTACATTAAAAATAATTTTTTCCTTTTGTTAAAAATGTTAAACGAAATTCTAATTTATATAATCATATTTTACCGGTAAATATAAAATAGCATTTAAACTGAATAACTGTATGGAATGTAAAAGCATAACGAAATTCATAAACATCAAGAAAGTAAGTCAATTTTAAATACATATTTGTTTTGTTATTATTAGAAATAAGTTCAATGAATTATTTTAATGATGCAATTCTGAAAAACATATTTCGGTTTTGTTTACGTTAGAAATCCATGGCAACCACTTCAAAAGTAGAATTTACCCATAATCGCCAAATCTAGCTGAGGGGAAATACTATAGTTGTTCCCATGCTATAATTTAAATTAATGTGTGTAATAATTAATTGATAAATAATGGTCAATTTAATTAATTATGGTATAATTTCAAAATTCGTGAGCAATACATAACTTTACTTTGTCTTATTATTATTAATTTAACCATTCCCTGGCTTATTATCAATTTTATTATAGTACTCTGAGAACAATTAGTACTGTGTTTTTTTTCTTTTTTGGTGGTGGTGGTGGGGGGGGGGATCCATTAAATTATAATTTTTATATTTAGCACACACTAAAAACTTCATTCAAATAAATTAAATTCAGTAAAATTTTATGAAGTGACTCATAACATAAAATATGGAATACTCCTGCAATGCATCTTTAAAAAAATTTCAAGCATATGGAAGAAGAGAACTGCATAGCTGTAGTGAGGAGAGAAAAGTTAAATATTCGATTACAAGAATTGTTTATAAGTCAAACTCCATTTATGATTAGTGGGTCAATGTCATCTCGCAATGTTAATTTTTAAATTCTACTTTTACACAATACCAAATACATACCTAGAGTCATTTAAGATATCATATATATATAGTTATATTTTATACTTTTAAATACTGCACCACATTAGGCTGCATCTTGTAATTTAATGAAAAATTACCAAAATTTAATTAAAGATATCTATTATTAACATAGACAGTAGAATGGCCTGCAATCGATAATGAAATAATTATGTCAATGTTGTAACTTTTATTATTGTAAACAGCATTATTTTATCTCCAAGAAAAGGCACGCATTACAGTCGGCAGCAAAAATTAGGAATGGGCACTTAATATTATTTTGTTAAGTAAATATTTGTCAACTCAAGATCTTAGTCTTAAACGGTTTATAAAAAAGTAAGTTGATGATAAAAATTAGCGATCAAACTAAAAAAATATATGTGAAAAGTGTGGATGTGTGCTTCAATAATTTTGCTGCCGACTGTACATGCATACATAGAATTCATATGCAGGAAAAATAAAAGCTTTTACACATAAAAGTTTTGAAAAGAAACAAAAACTTACTTTAGGAGCAGAAAACAAACTCGGACATTTCTCTCCTCGGGCTTTTCTTTTTTTCTTATCGCTGTCATAGCCTGATTTACAACCAGGAACAAAGCATTTGTTTGAAACCATGCTAATTAATTAATTTTAAGCACTTTAAAAAAATAATAATAATAAATTACTTAAAAAAAGCACGTCAGCAAAATGAAACTGAAAACAACAGTATATTCGCGCCAAAATAGGCAGTAATGACAAGTGACGCCCTCAATATTTACCAAATATTTACATCACAGTTTTTCTCCCATTGGACTTTCAATCTTCTGCTTAAATATTTAATTAAAAAAAAAATTCAGCATTAAAAATCTTTGCTGGATAACATGGAATGATAGATCTACTATTAATCTACGCCAGAGCACGAAGGACAAACTAAAAAAATACATGTGAACGAAAAACCAACTCAACAAACCAACTAACCTCCCTCCAAGACACAGAAATTATTTTCACGCATATTATTTTGATGACGTCACTTTTGAATTAAAATAACTTGTGTGTATTAGTGTTACCAACTGTAGGGATTTGTCCCAACGCATAAGGACTTTTAGCAGTTTTCTTCAGCATGTAGGGACGGAGTAAGGACTTTTTGGAAATAACCTTTCTCCCCAGGATATCCTGAAGAAGAAATTGCATCCTATAGACATCCGCAGCCCTAAAGTAGAAACTTTTGTCATCAGTGTAGGGATATTTTGAGCTAGTCAACACTGGTGTTTAGGTTTAGATTTTTGTTTTTAAGAATCGAATATGTATTATGTGCTGTGTTTTCGTTGTTATGTTGTACTTTAATGTGTGGTGAGAATTTTTTTTATTAGAATTATTCTTGGATTTAGTATGTCTGGCAGCGTTGGAAAAATACAAATAGTATTAAAAGGTGGTAAACCTTGGGGCTTTCATTTAAAAAGTTATTCTGAAAACCGATCAGCTGTTGTAATTGATCATGTAAGAATCTTCATTATTTTCTGTGAAATATTAATAATGTCATTAATTTTGTACTAACTATTAAAACTATTTCTATTAAAAATAAATACATAAAAACGATTATAATATTGAATTACATGTTATTGAACAATAGTACCTAATATATGTATATTGTAACTAATTACACATTTATGTTTGAAAATTTGAAAAAGCTGAACTTGAACTTTTTTGTAATAACTGATTTTTTTTTTTTTTTTTTTTTAACTCTTTTTGATATAAAGCTATTCAGTTAACTTATTACTTTTGTTTTCTTCTTCTTTTTTATTTATTATTTTATATATATATATATATTTCAATAATTAAATGACATTTTGAAATTTTAATATTCAGTTGTTGCATGGATCAGTTTTTGACTCTCTTTTAAAAGTGTTACTTTATAAATTTATTACGACGTGTTGATCATTGTTTTGTTATGCTTTCATTTTTTCTCTTTTGTTTTTTTATATTCTATTTTCCATTTCTTTCCTAATTGTCTTTTGCTTTTTACTGGGTTATATATATAAATATATATATAGTTTTCGTTCTCATTCTTTTCATTATACTCATGGGAAAATTATATATGTATACATAGATAGATTATGTGATGGTAAATAGACAGATATTTGTCGTTCTACCGGTCTGGATTTTGTACATTTATTAAACTGGACAAAATCTAGCAAACGCTGTATTATTATTTCTTTTTATAATTTGATTAAAATACATTAAGGAATTATTTAATTAAAATATTTTACCATATGCACGTGAGTTTCGAAAAAAAAAATATATATATAAAAAACTTAGAATGGCTAGGCCAACGAGTACAAACTAGGATCGTACTCAGTACTTCCCATCTACCAGCTTCGAGAGTAGAAATTTTTCTGTAATAACAAGCATAAATTTTGAAGGTTTTGAAGTAGTATGTTATGATATAATACTATAGAAAATGTATTTATATTTTATTATATTTACGCTTGGTTTGTTGAGTTAATTAAAATAAATTTTTAACAATTTAAAAAATAAGTAATAAAGCAAAGGCAAAACCATACAAATTTAAAATATTATATCCTATTGTAATCAGCAAAATATATTTGTGTGTGTGCATGTATGTATGTATATATGTATATATATATATATATATATATATATATATATATATATATATATATATACTACTGGCCATTAAAATTGCTACACCAAGAAGGAATAATAATAACGGAATGAAATTTGTTGGACACATACATTATAGTAGGAAGAACAATTAATTAAAGTTTCAGGAAATTTGGAGTAATATGTACTGAGAAAACAGTACATAAAGCACCGACCTCTGTGAGCAATAACAGCACTTATCTGCCTAGGCATAGAATCGAACAGCGATTGGATGACATGTACGGGTAGAGCACTTCATGAATTTTTAACACAATGCCACAATTCATCAATGAAGCACTTCATGAAGTGCTCTACCCCCGAATTTTATGTTTTAGAATTTAAAGTTTCTCATGCGAATTAAGCCAACCGCAAGAATGAAATGAAACAAAATAGGATGAATATTTTGGAAATGTTGGTTAACTGAATTTTTATTATTCTCAATTAGATGATTCTTCCAATATTTTGTTCTGTATAGAATCAATATAATTAACCATTTTTCATTTATTGTTTTTAATATTTTGTTTATTTTGTGTTACCGAGAGGTTCTACTCGACGGAAGATGGGTTTGAATCAGGGTTGGCAAAAACCCGGGTTTTTCTAGAAAAACCCAACCCACTTGTGTTTTTCTGGGTTTTTGCGGGTTTTTCTGGGTATTTGTGGGTTTTTCTGGGCTTTTGTGGGTTTTTGTTTGAATACATTTGCATTGAAATGTTAGATATATGTTATTTAGCATATTAGTTGTAATACACGTAATTATATTTAATAAATAATTAATCTAATATTTATCTTAGAAATAAAAATTGGTTTGACTCTAATATTAAAATAGTGTTAATTGGTAAGATTAAGCTATATTTTATTTTATTGTATGCTTATTCAAAATAAATATTCTTAATGACAATAACTGATAAAATAAAAGAATTTAATTTCTTAAGTACAATACATATCATTTAAATTTTTTAGTTCCCCATCATGCTATAGATGGAGAACTTAGGTAATCGTAAAAATTTTCGACCTCTTTTTTTTTTTTTTAACTTTTTTACATGTTTTCACGTGTGAGGAATCCAAAAAATGACAAAATTTGTATGGTGTGTGTTAGTTTGTTAGTCCGTTAGTCTGTGAACACGATATCTCAAGAAAAAATTGTCACAGAGAAGTCAGATCAGTTTTAAAATATTACTTTCAACACTGGCAAGAACCTTATTCATTTGCAGCATGTGAATTAAAAACTTCGTAAGTTATTAAAAAATTATGCTTTTCTTAACATGGGAGAATAGGGCAAAATTTTACTTAAACATGCATTAAATAGAAAATTTTTACTGAAAAAATATGAGACCAGTTTTAAAATATGAGTTTTGATGTCGGAATGAACATCAGTAACTAGAAACATGCTACTTTGAAAATTTCGCAAGTTATTGGAAATTTACGAATTTCATAGCATAGCAGTATATGGCAAAATTTCACATAAATGTCAATTTTTAGGGATATTTTCATCGTAAAGATGTCAGACCACTTTTGAAATATTATTTAGGGTACTGGCATGAATATCATAGAGTATAAATTTTCCAATTTAAAAAATTCGTAAATTATTTGGAATTTACGATTTACTTAAAATGGCAGAATAGGGCAAAATTGAGCATAAATGTCCATTTTGAGGATCATAACTATATCAGACAACTTCAAAATAACATTTATGATACTTGTTTGAACATAATTGACTACAAATATTGTAATAGAAAAATTTTGCAAGTTACTCGTAATTTCAGATTTTATCAACATAGCAAAATGGGGCGATATCCCATATAAATATGCATTTTGAGGCTTGTTGCATTGGAAATAGTAGCATGAAAATGAAACTACGAAATTGATCCTAATAAAATAAATTAATAGATTAGAATAAGATAAATATATCAAAGTGAACGGTGGATAGCCTATTAGGTGGGGATTTCATTCTGTCACTGTGTCAAGTGTTTGGTCAGATTCATTTCTCTTAACATAATCATATTAAGAGAATGTCCTATATTAGAAATTTATGAGAACATATATATGATGGGGAAGTGAGCAGAGTCCACTTATGCCAACGCGTTTTAATTATAAAAATAAGTTGCACTGCTTTATCCTTTTTTTCTTTTTAAAAGTTTTTTAATAGTTGAAACGGCTATAGAAGAAAATTTTATTTTATTAGATTTATAATTATGTTGGTACTACAATTAAAATAAAATTATTATAAAGTTTTAAAACTAAACAATTTAATTAGTTAAATATTGATTCTGGACAACATTTATGTCCGCTGTTAAACAAAAATATCGTTCGGTTTTACAGGAAAAGGAAAATTGAACCAATTATAGACGATAAACTTGCTTGTATTATATTTATAATACAAGCAAGTGTATTAGTGTGTAGTTACTTTTTATGTTTAATACTATTTTCTAGAAAATAAAAATAAGAGTTTTTTCTTTAAAAGGTAAGGTGTTTTCTATACTTTATAGCAGGGTTGGCCAATTTTTGCCGAAGTGGAAAAAACCATGGTAAAAACCGTGGAAAAAACCGCCCCGGCAAAAATAGTTTTTGCCACAATTTTTGCCAGTGGCAAAAATTACCAGTATTTCAAACAGAGTTTTAAGGATTTTAATTACACAATTTTAATTTTTAAATCAGAATTTTAACAAATTAAAACCAGAGATTTAATTACACTCTTGATCAACTGATTCTTATGTAAATCATTAAAATAATGCATTCTAAAATTTCTTTAAAATAAAATTTTTAACATCAACAATTAACCTAATTTTTTTCATTTTTAAAAATATTTAAATTGCCTATCTAAAAAATATTCTTCAATAATTAATTACTATAATATTTGTGTTTTTCAAAGTATTACATATTTTTGTTTACAGTGGGGAAAAGTCAAATATTGACTCAGTTGTTCTAAAATTTGCCAATCAGTCACTGATCATGCATTTTTTGGAATTGAAATGTAAATTGCAAGTAAACTCTCTCTCTCTGAATATGTCTTACTTAAGATTTTTTTACTTCAATAAAATAAAAATATAATTTTGTAGTTTTTATTTTTATGGTTAATTTCAGGGACTGACAAAGTTTCAATATTTTAGGAGCCAGAAATATTGAATTATTTCTATGACAATACTCACAGCAAAACTTAATAATATTTCATAATTGTATAATTAATGCAGGTCATTCACATATTATTTTACATTGAATAAATGAACTATTCAGTTAAAAATGTGAACTTAGGAAATTTTTAAGAAAATAACTATTTTTTATTTATAAAGATAAAAACAAACTATTGGGGGGAAAAAATCCACAGAAATAAATATTATTTTTACCTTTAATATAATCATTAAATATACTGAGAGTGTTTAAGTTTTGGCTTTAAAATACGAAATGAGAAAAAAAATATATTTACATAAAAAATAAAAAAAAATTTTGTCAGTCTGCCGTAACTGGTCACCAATGGATATTTATAGTCACCCTGGCACCCGGAATTTGTCGGACACTGGTTGTCTGGTTATATTTTATTAATAATTAATTAATTATAATTACTTTTTAAATTAAAAAAGCTTCAAGCATTTTTTTCATTGAGGTGCCAAAGTGTAAAGGTTGAAAATTGAAAATGATTGTGTTGTTCTAATTTTATTTTTCCACTTTTCCTAATTTTTTCCATTTTTGCCAATTTTTTCCATTTTTGCCACTTTTTGCCTGGTTTTTTCCACTTTTTGCCGCTGTCCTGGCAAAAATGCATTTTTGCCGGCAAAAACCCAACCCTGCTTTATAGATGGGATTTGTAAATTATAAATAATTTTTAACAAAAACCCACTTATTTGCAAAAACCCAGTGGGTTTTTGTTGGTGGGCCCGCCCAGAAAAACCCGGGTGGGTTTTTCTGGGCTGGGCCCAGTTTGCCAACCCTGGTTTGAATCCAGGTTGCATTCGTCGACCTAACCATTTTGAGTTTTCAGAAGTTTTCTCCAAAATTGTTATTCCCTGCAAACATTCCCCACAGGCCTAGGTTCAAGTGTAAACAATATGATACAACTTTCTTATTTCTTCTTCTTATTTTATTTATTTATTATTATTATTTTTTTTTTCCATAGCCAGCACGTAATAAAAACTGCGTAAGCTATAAAAAGCTGAAGGGGAGAAAAAAAAAAAAAAAAAAAAAAAAAAACACGTAAAGGAATTAAAAAAAATCTTTTGAATATCCAAACATATTAAGTATTAAGAATATAAACTTAAATTTCATAAAAATCTGATATATCTGTGTTACACAAGCATTTGTAAAACAATTCAACGAAATTGAAATAAGTATCGTAGTTAATTTTCTGTAAGTCATTAGAGGTTTTTTTTTTTTTAAATGTCCTCTCGTATGTGTTTGTTAGTTTCTGGTGAACAGAGAAGTTTGTTAAGTTTTGTTGAAAATTGGCATTGGGACCGAAAGTCGGTGTCTCAAAAACGGCTCTAACGATTTTCTTCAAATTTGCTACATAAACCTCATTTTAGAAATCCTTTCGCATGTATTAATTGGTTATTACAGAAAATTGACAAGTATCCTGATTAGGTAGGTCAGATATAGATCTCGGAAATAGGTGTTTTAAAAAAACGGCTCTAACAATTTTTACTTTTTTTCATATTCAGTAGAAGAAAGTATTGGATTCGTTAAAATTCCGGACTTCCGGTTTTCGATGGATTTATACATTTTTGAGAGCTCAAGAACACGATTTGACCATTTTTAGAAAGTGTCTGTCTCTATGTGTGCATGAGAGAGAGAGAGACAAAAATTTTGTGCTGACTCTATCTCAAGAACTACTGCACAGAATTGCATATAAATTTATATGTAAAAGTATCTTGACATAAATTAATGCCTATCAATTTTTGGTGCCAATTGCTCATCAGGTGGCGCTGCTATTAATGATTTCAGCATTTTAATGGAAGGCTATATCTGAGATTCTATTGCGTATAATCAAACAAAACTTGATATGTGAGAAGGCCATTATGCGGTATTATACTGGTTCAATTTTGGTGCATATCATCCAATGAATAGGTGACGCTGCTATACTGCATATTTCCCGGAGAACTATAATAATAATAGAGAAAGCTATCTCTCAGAATCTATTGTATATAATTTCACAAAACTTGGTATGCGAGCAAACCATTATGAAACACTATACTGATTTAATTTATATGTATATCAACCTACAGATGGCGCTGCTGCATTGTAATTTACCCCATGAATAGGAAGGCTAAATCTCAACTACTATGGCATATAATGGTACGAAATTTGATATGTGAGATAACCATTATGAAAACGGATGCTGACTTAATTTAGGTATATATCGGATTGTAAATGAAGCTGCTACTGCAAAACACATCTTTTTTTTATGCATAAAAAATGTCTATTTGAATTTTTATTATAATTAGAATTTGAGAACAAACTAAGATCCTTGTAAAAAATAATAAAAATGCATCAGAGGACTGGTGTTGAAAAGTAATAAGTAAAAAACATTAAATAAACAATATAAAGTGCAAAATAATTCGTAACAATTGTTTCAAATTGGAGTAAAGCATAACCTTTGTCAGACAAACAAAGTAGGTACCTTGTAATAACCATCATATTTTAATTTTTCATTTTCTTTTCTTTTTTCTTTAAAAAAAAAAAAAAAAAAAAAAAAAAGCTATTTTATTTAAAAAATTAATCTTCTACAAAAGTTTGGCCTACAAAACAGTTCAAATAAAAATAATAATAATAAAGCAATAATTTGCTTCGAACTCCTTCCTGTTGATTCACTGAACCAAATGTCTCACAAAAAAATCTGAGGAGATAAAATGTCCAGCAAAAGTCATGTGTTTATTGAGATTATATGATGAAAATAGGCAGAGGGGTAATGCCAGACCCAGACCACCAGAGTTGTTAGCGTGTTACTATACAAAGTAATTACTGACTAATTAGCTACCTTCAGCTGTTTAGTTTGTTGGAATTCTTAGAATAGTAAATTGGCACCATTAGCGAATTCCTTTAAAGAGCAAGACCTGTTTCAATGTTTTTTACAGAAGCTGCAAAGATTTTTCTTTGAAAGAATTGGGGACATATGGGCTGATTTGGAGCATTAAACTTGAGAGAGGGTTGGAGTGAAAATGGTTAAGCTTTTGTAACTTTATTTACATAAATTTGCCTATAGGCGGGGGGAGGGGGGGATTCAGTTAGTTGGCTCATCGAATAAAACATAAGGAAAAATAGTCATAAAAAAAGAGGATTTTTTTTTCCTTTTAATCATGGCATCATACATAATTTGTAAGAGAAAAGAAAGAAACACAACAAGTTATCAAATCCTACCAAAAAACTAACAAACTTTTTTTTTTTTTTTTCCCTCTCAAAAGTTTTATATTTTTATTGAAGAAGACAGGAAATAATCATATGAGCTATATATCAAATGAAATTTTCAATCAAATAAATTAAGATCCCAGGGGTTGGCGTTTTTGTTTAAAGAGGTGCTTTAATTATTCGCGGCATCTCTAAAAAAAATCATTTTTTTCTCCATCTCTATGATATTTTAAGAAAAATTTATTGATTAACCAACATTTTGAATTTTTTATAACTGCCAAAAAATGAAATATTTGAACATTAAGAATTATGATTGACATTTAGAATAATTTACGTAGCTGCCAACTTTCACGCGTTTTGGGCTACCAGAATTTTTTTTTTGTGAATTTTTGTAACAGTTTTAACTGCTGATATAAAATGAAAATTTCTATAAAAAATTGCTGGTAGTCCAAAAGCATAAAAGTTAGAATAAACTGTTTCCTCTACCAATAATGTACTTAAAAGAAAAAAAATCCTACTATTTTTTTATTTAATCTAGTGATTTTATTTATATAATTGAATTTTGAGTGTTAATTAGTGATACTCATTTTTATTTTCCGAACATATGCTAGGCTGGTTGGTAGAGTACCGAGCTCCAGGGCTGTAGAATATAGACGCATGCATGGATGCCGTGCGTGGAAAATTTTCCTATCTTGCGGAAAGTTTGCACAGAAAATTTTCCTATCTTGTGGAAAGTTAGGGTTTTTTTTTTTTTTTTTTTTTTAAGAGGGTAACACATTTTTAAGGGATGGGGAGAGACAGATTACCTGTCTGTAAATTTAGTAAACTCCCGATTATTCGCGGAATTGAGTTGTGCAGCAACCCATAGATAATCAGAGCCCGAGGATAACTGGTTATTTACTGTAATTTAGTATTTTGTAGGACCTCATTTGTTTTTAATAACTTGTGCAATCCTCTTAGGCATGCTATAAATAAGAGACTTGCAGTAAGCTTTAGAAATGTCTGTGCACCAGACATGCATTATTGCTTCAGTAAGTGGCTGGTTGCTTTTCGGCAACTTTAGTTTTCCCAATACAACCCCAGATTCTCTATTGGATCCAAATCTGGGCTATTACCTGGCCAGTCAAGCACTTTGATTTTCTGTGCCCTCAGATATTTCTTGACAATCTTCACCCTGTGACACAGAGCCCCATCAATCATCATGCATGAAAATAGAACATTTATGAACATGCATGTGAAGCTACAACTTCTCACATAACAAATTAAGGTACCGCTTTCTGTTTATAGTTGTTTTAGGTGGCACAAAATACAGACTAGCAGTACCAGACACAGACATTGCACCCCATATCATTTGGTTTGGAGGATGTTTCATAATTTGAATCTTTTTTCCCTTGGGTGGTGAACACTTGTAGCACGTGCAGAAAATTGCTGTGCACTTGACTCATCCGAAAATAAGACCCTACTCCTCTGCTGTATCGTCCAATTCTAATACAGTCGAGAGCCAGAAATCCGCCGAAGTCCGAAATCCGCACAACTTGTCAGATACAAACAATGAAATTCACTATTAATAAATTACAAAACTGCAAATCAGAATTTTTGAAAAAGATCTTAAATAATAATTTTATGTTTGCATTTTATGATTACAAAAAAGAAAAACAAAATAATATTATGAAAGACTGCAAGATCCAAGTTGCTGCTAATGAAATTATTGACAGTATATTAAATTTATCAAAAGAAAATAATGATTATTGTGATATGATGATATCAATCAGGTAAATAATAACAAACTAATTTTTTAAAATGCTTTTTGATGAAGGCATAATTTGTAAGGAAGAACTCAATAAAATTCGTAGAAAAATAAATTTGTGTTACTACTATTTACAATAAATAAAAAAATAAATAAATTGTGCAGGTCAAGTTCAGTTTAAAATTAGCTATGTGTGAACAGATTTTATCTAAGTTTGACAATTTTTTTTTTTTTTTTTTTTTTTCATTTTTATTTATTGTTTTCATTATATATTTTTGTTAATGTTCATAATTATTCTTATGTACCTAGTAATTTAATATTCAGTGTTATTATTCACTAGTATGTGTTTAGTTTGAATAATATTCTGTTTTTATTATTCAAAGTGAAAATCATTTTTTATGGGCCCCGAAATCCATAAAATCCTAAAATCCGCACAACCTCTGGTCCCGAGCTGTGCGGATTTTTGACTCTCTACTGTATTGTCTGTCGAAAGTCAGTCGTTTCTTTTTCATACAGGGAGTATGTCAAGGTTTTCTTACAGGTTTATGGGATAATAAGCAAAAATCTTTGGCCAAACATCTTGAAATAGTACTGAAACTGACGTTGGTGTCTTTTGCAGCCAGAGAATGTCTAATCATATTGCAGGAGGTTCTTGGATCTCTTATGACCATCCTTCTTATCACATGATTATCATGTGCACTCGTTTTTCTAGGGTGGCCGCTTCTAAGGTCCACAATTTTTCCCAAAATTTTAAATTTACTAATAGCTTGATGCGCAACTGTCTTGCTCACGTGTACACTCAAACTTATTTGATGTTCAGATAATCCAATTTTATGCAGGGTGAATATTTCTGACCTTTTTTTAACTGTAAGTGAAGGTTTTTTACCCATTACAATAATTACACAACAGCACTGTCTACGACAAAATCCAATAAACAACTGGCGATAAACGTGCCGGCCACCTTTATATATAGCAATAGAATGCATCTGATGCAATCAGCACATGAGATGACATAATAATCTGTGCAAATGATGCAATGTGTTAAAATACTGAAAATTGGCTACTGGTCTTAAACTTTTACAAATGACTCTAAGAGTAAAGCATATTATTTTTACCATTCGCTATTAATGTTTTTGAGCAGATGAAAAATCTCACGAATGTGTTTTTCTTTTTTTACCATATTTTTATTAACTTCGATTCTTGTTTGTTTGTTTGTCCAGTAGAAACAGGGTTTCGGACCCACCCACAAACCCAAAATATCCGGGCGGGTTTTTTTGGGTTTACCTACTTAAAAAAAAACAATAAAACCCACACTCGTGGGGTTTTTTGAAATCTAATAAAATTTTTCACTTAAAAAAATAATTTATTATTTTTTTTCTTATATTTTCTTACTTGACATTATTATATATAATAAATATTATGTAGGATAATAATTATATGTATAAGTATAATTATTATATCTACATGACATAGCATATCATATTAGTGATATAATATATGCCAGTTTGAAATTATGTAATTATTTTTCAACATTGTTAGAAAAATTCCTTTCATTTCAACCACCTATCTACAATATCTCTTTTGAACAGAACAGTTTTAAAAAATGAAAGATGAGAAAAAATGAACAATATTGCAAGCCATTTTTGTATTTGTAAGTCATGATGAAAAAATAAAAATAAAAGCAATATTTGGCTAAAATTCTAAGGATTTAACAACAAATATTAAACATAACAAATAAATATAATATATTGACCCTGTAAGGTTTGATACAGGCAAAAAATAGGGTTCTTTTTTTGCCCCTCAAAAACTTCAAAATTCATTAAAACTGCCTTTTTAAAAGATTTGGTTTTATAAAAATGACCTTTCTATAAAAAATTTTCGTGTTGTAGAATTATTTTTTATGTTTACCTAAAACTTGGTTCAATGAAACGCTATTAACTTGATAATAAACATTTATATAGAACGACTAATAAAATGAAAGGTGTTACAAAATTTTTTTCTTGCGGAAAAATTTTTCGTTTTTCACAAAAATGAGCTTTAAATATTAAAAGCTGGAGGCACTCCTGACATGTAAGTGTAAAAAGTAGGCAGTGATAATTTTGTTTTGTATTCCTTTATTAAGTTTTCAAATATGAATCAAATGTCAGTTATCAATATTAACAAAAATTAAAAAAATATTTGCATATTTTTTTACTTTAACCATATAAAAATACGTAATTATTTGTAATATGAAAATCGAACATGGTAGGTTTTAAATATTTCGGTTTTCTTACTAGTTTTAATTTTACACAAAATAACTTAATAAAAAATTAAATTCAAAATTGTGATAAAATACTGAATAGAATAAAATAAGAATTCATTTTACAGTTTTAGGCCTAACCAATATCAAGAATATGAAGGTTGTTTAATTTTTAATTAATTATAATTACTACTATTTTGTAAAAAGTTTTCTTTTAGTCTAAAACTGTTCTCTTTTGAAATAAACTTAAAATTCAAACCCAACAATGTTATTCTACGTTTAATATAAAAAACCCAATTAAACCAAAAAAAACCCAGGTTTTTTAAAACCCTCAGTACAAATCTTGCAATCGTTTTTTACTAACTTCCCGACTAGCTATACATTTGAAACTTTCAGGATAGTTCAGAACACAGTGACAATACATTTTTTTAATACTTTTAGTCAACTGTTTCAGGTTCGTTCTGCTTTCGGCAGCATTTATATGATTCGACAGAAACTTTATTTAACTAACTTCCCGACTAGCTAGACATTTAAAATTTTCATAATAGTTCAGAACATGGTGAAAATGCATTTTTTTAATACTGTTAGCCAACTGTTTCGTGTTTCTTCTGCCTTCGGCAGCGTTACCAGTACAAAGCTTGCAATTGATTTTTCACTAACTTCCCGACTAGCTAGAAAAAGCTAGTTATTTGAAGACTGAGCTATTTGAAACTTTCAGGATAGCTCAGAAAATGGTGACAGTACATTTTGTTAATACTTTTAGTCAACTGTTTCAGGTCCCTACTGCCTTCAGCAGCGTTTATATGATTCAACAGAAAATTTATTTAACTAACTTCCTGACTAGCTAGACATTTGAAAATTTCAGAATAGTTCAGAACACAGTGAAAATATATTTTTAAAATATTTTTAACCAACTGCTTTGGTTTCCTGCTGCCTTCGGCAGCGTTACCAGTACAAAGCTTGCAATCGATTTTTCACTAACTTCCTGACTAGCTAGACATTTGAAACTTTCAGGATAGCTCAGAACACGGTGAAAATGCATTTTTTAAATATTTTTAACCAACTGCTTCAGGACCCAGCTGCCTTCGGCAGTGTTACCAGTACAAAGCTTGCAATCAATTTTTCACTAACTTCCCGATTAGCTAGACATTTGAAGCTTTCAGGATAGCTCAGAACACGGTGACAATACATTTTTTTAATACTTTTAGTCAACTGTTTCAAGTCTCTACTGCCTTCGGCAGCATTTATATGATTCGACAGAAAATTTATTTAACTAACTTCTTACTAGCTAGACATTTGAAACTTTCAGAATAGTTCAGGACATAGTGAAAATGCATTTTTTAAACAGTTTTAGCCAACTGTTTCGGGTTTCTGCTGCCTTCAGCAGCGTTATTAGTACAAAGCTTTCAGTCGATTTTTAAGTAACTTCCCGGCTTCATTTGAAACTTTTATAATAGCTCAAAACACGATAGCAATGAATTTTTTTAATACTTTTAGTCAATTGTTCCGGGTTTCTGCTGCCTTCGGTAGCATTTATATGAATCAACAGAAAATTTTAAAACATGGTATATAAAAGGTTCTTTTTATCTTGTAATTATTGTAGTATATTTTTAATTACTTGTAAAGTACATACAATTTTTAAGTTTTTCTGATTTTGTTACAGACAATTGAAAAATATTCTGCCATTTCACACTTCTTATTTTGTTTAAACTGGAATTATTACTTGTGTTTTTTTTATGTAGTTTACTAAGTTTTAATGATTAACATCTTTTAATTCAAGATGTTTAATTGAAGGTTACAACTTAGTTATAAGCATGTTCTTATGCATAACAATGAAAAATTTTATATAGTACTCAGTTTTTATTATGTGAAAACAAATTTGTAGAGATTTGAATGAATACAGATAAGTGCTAATATATATATTTTTTTTCTTTTGCTGTTTTAGATAGAGTCAGGTGGAAAAGCAGAAATCGATGGAGGCTTAAAAGTTGGAGACCATGTAATAAAAATCAATGATGTTCTTTGTCTCTCATTAGCAGATACACTGCAGCTAATAGATTCTGCTTTTCGAACATTGACTGTTCTTGTTTGGAGGTAATAACATTATGTTGTTATAAGTTACTGTTGCTATAGCAACATTTAAATAAGAACTAATGAGTGTTTAAAATGTTTATTAAAGTAGCTATTCTGTTATCAACATTATTATCTATTTTATACCACAAGATTTTAAATAGATAATTTGTAATAGGTTTGTTTTAAAATTCATGCCTAGCATGATGGAATAATTCTTCAAAGTTAGTTTCTATGACATTTGAAAGTAGTCGCTTTTTTTCTTTCTCTCATTTTATATTACACAAATTAATCTGTTTTTTATTTTACAACTTAATACACTTTGCAAGCATATATAGGTACAAATTTGATATAGGTACAAATCTTTTCAGCAGGGTTCCCAGGAGTAAAAATAAAAAGAACTATTTGCTACTAAAATCAACCCCAGGCTACTATGGCAACTATTTGTGTAAAAGTGGCTTAAAAGCTGCTGTTTTCAGGTTAGTCAGCACTATTTTCAGGAAAATGGAGACTATTTTGAACAAAAATTTGTTCCCTGCTATTTTTTCTACACCTTCACTGCCTTTTTACTTCCATTACCCAACTACTGTAGGTAATGGGGGGGAGGGGTATTTATTGTATTCAGTTAAAAAATTCAATTTTGAATTTTAATCTGATTTACATGTTTTAAGGTCTCCTGTGCCCATAAAAGTGGCTTTTGGCAGTTAGGGTGTGTGGGGGGGAGGGGGGGGGGAGATATTTCTGACTACTATATCTCTGGCCAGAATTGAGGCTGGTCTAGTGTAAAAATGATTTTTCCAACTTTTGGTGAAAATTGAAAAAACAGAAGTGTGACATTGGAAACCAAAAGTGGGACTGTAAGACTGTATATAAACACTCTCTTAGATGTCCTTTCATATGTGTTAGTTGGTTAGTTCAGAAAAATTGATAGGCTTTCTGTATAAGTATGTCAATTTGAGGTTCTCGCAAAATGGCTGTATAAATTTTTTTCAAACTCGCCATGTCAACTGCCTTTTAAATATCCTTTCATATGTAAATTTTGTTTTCAGGTCAATAATTGAACTTGCCACATTTTGGTGAAAGTATCTGAAAAATGGCTTTAATGATTTTCTTGAAAATTGCTTTATAAATTCCCTTTTTAGATATCCTTTTGCATCAAATTATTGTTAATTTTCCGTGGTTATTACAGGAAAATTAACAAATGTCCCCCCCAAAAAATTTCTCAATGCAAGTTAAGAATTAATGATGTACCAAATAGCAGCTTTAGCCAAATACTGAATATTTGGATAGAATATTTACTTTTATATGCAAGTGTCAATATGCATTTTTTTTTTTTTTTTAAATAAACTTTTTCAACATTGTCATTTACATTTAGCAGTATTTTCTTTTTCTATCATAAAAAATTAATATGATGACTCAGAAACAGAAAAAATGTAAAAAATTAAATGTAGAAAATAATTATACATAAATACGCAGTGCAATGCTGAGTGCACAGTAAAGAAATTTTTTAACAATTAGGCTTCTCAATAAAATTTTGTTAAATGACAACATCATGTGATTTTTGTACTTTGTTTGATTTCTTAAAATTTTCTAAATTGTATATTACACACGCTCCTTGTTAACAGGACTTTAAAGACACACACATAACTTTCTTGTTTAAGAATGCTTGTCAGAGAATGTTTACACTAAACCAATTCTCTGAGAAGAGAAACAGGGATGAAGTAATAGGAATGAAAATATTTCCTGAAATAAAGTTCCTATTGATTTAAAATTGAAAAAATATTTACAAATAAACCTATTTGAATTGATGAATGTACGAAATTTTAATAAAAATATTCCATGTTCGATTAATAGAAACAGTTGCTGATTTTGCTTCAGACAAATAGATAGCAAAGTGATAAAAGAGAGTACTTTTATTATTCATTTATTCTTTGTCATATCTTCTTTTATATTATTTCTTGTATACTACAGAAGAATTTTCATTTGTTCATTTAGTATTTATTTTTATTAAATTGTTATTAAAAAGAAATATTTTTGTTAGAAATCATTAATGTACAGCTAACCCTCGAATAACACTGATACCTTTCCCCGAATTACACAGTTTCAAACTACACAATTTTCGAGTAATTCTTTTGAAAAAGAATAAAATACATACATTATTTGATGTAAAATTATTTCCAAATATGTCATTTGATAAAATAGAGAGTTGTGATTAAAGGCAAAATTGTTCAGAATTGTAAGGGAATTATAAATTTTATCACGAAATTTGAAAACTAGTAGACTATCCTCAACTTTGAAAACTAAACTAAAAAAAGTAACTTCTTTTTTTTTTTTTTTTCACACTTGAAATGGAATACCTTTTTTTGTAGTCCTGAACAACACAGTTTTAAAGAACACAGAACCAATTAATCATATTCTTTGGGGCTTACCTGTAACTAATAATTATTTCTCTACAGTTATGTTCATTTAAATATGATGTATTTCTTAATTATACTGAATAATCTCAGTGTAATGATAATTAAAAATAGCAGTTCTGCAAGAATTTTTTCAAATAATTTAAAATTTTAAAAATTGAAATTTTATAGATTCGACTAGCCAGATAATTTAGCCTAATAATTTAATATATGGCTAGCCGAGTAGTTTCAGATTTAGCCTAACCTAATATTCAGTAGTATGGCTAAGTACTTACTAAATATATACCAATATTCGATACATTAAGAATTTGCTAAGCATTTATTTCAGAATTCTGTATGGATAGGTTATATCTGACACAAAAATTAGGTTTGAACTCTTCCTGAACCCGCAAAAATAATTTTCTAACCCAAACACAAGATACTTAAATCTTTACATACACACTATGTAAAAAAAGGGGGATACTAGGTATTTTTAGAAAATAAAAAAGAATTTTTTTTTATTTTTAATGAAATTATTTTTATGTGTAACATTTTGCAGATCATTTAACTGGATAATATCATTATTATTACCATGATTTTCATACATTAATTATTAATGACAACAAAAATAGTTTCTACTTTTTTAAACTCTATAAAAGAAAAAGAAAAAAAAGTAGAAGGACAATAATACAAAATATAAAATACAAACGAAATTAATAAGAAATACTCTTCCCATTAGCTTTTACGACATTGAATACTCTATTTGGCAGTGGATTATACAAAGACTGGATTCCTGTTTGGGGAAAATTATCCCATGAACTATTCAAAGCTTCTTGAAGCTCGGTAAGAGATTCAAACTTTTTTCACCAGCATATACTCGATAAACAAGCATTCTCCAGATGTTTCCTATTGTGTTAAGATCAGGGCTTTTAGCTGGCTTTCAAGGCTCGTATTCCCACTTATCAAAAAAAAAAAAAAAGGCATTTCTACCTGGTAAAGAATTAGATGTTCAATGTTCCTACCGCAGTGTGGATACAATCGGCTCGTAAGAGCGGCGTATCTAGTTTAGCCTTGATTGCAGCTTGTCTCTCCTAGCTATGGAGAATTTGGATTGAGGGGGATATTAATTTCGGTCTGATTCATATTTAATGCACTTCACGCAGGAATCAAAATCGACAGAATCTGTTGAGTTTACCACATGCACATCCAGTTTATTATCTCGAATCTCATTATGGTTGTATGTTTTCTGTATATACATTAAAACATAGGGAAAGGCAAAATAAAATTCCAAGATTCCTGATTTGAAAAGGAATATGACAGTGTTTTGATGAAAGAATGGTTAGCAGTTGTGAATAGTAATATTTATTCTGCTAAATGCATTTTATGTCATGAAACTTTTGGGATTTCAAATAGTGACACATCAAATAAGTGGGAGCACACAATAAAGGGGAAGAAATCTCCCAAAATTCTGTAAAAGATTTAAAAATCAAGTATTTTTAGTACACTACAAGAACCAGCTTCATGTGATGAATCCTTGAGTGATCAGAATCAAGTTGTGAAAGCTGAAGCTCTTTTGGGCTTTACATGTAGCTAAGAGAAATATGTATTTTAAATACAGACTGTGCAGAGACAGTTGACTTGTTCAAGGTAATGTTTTCTAGTGACCATCGTGACCAGTAAAGCAGGCAAAGCGTGCTAGTCATTGTAATACAGTAGAACCTCGTTAATGTGAAGTCGCTTAACATGAAATATGTTTTAATGTGAAATGTATACTTAGCCTCACCAAAGAGCAATATATAACATTGATAATATATACACTTAATACAAATATTTTTTAGAAGAAAAATTGCTTAACATGAAAAGATTTTTGGTTCTGAAAAAAGGATAAACTCGCTTTACATGAAAAAAAATTTCTTCCTTTTCTTAATAGAAAATTGACATGTCTGAATAAAGAATTGATCAAATTGGAATGTCTTTTATGTCGTCTGTTCATCCTCCTGACCAAAGCTGCATGTGATTGACTTGCGAAAATTGTCACTACTGAATCAGCAGTGTCTACTGCACAAGCTATTTAAGTGCAACCTTGTTTTAAGCACTGCCTTGTTCTACCACAAGGCAATGCTACCTCTGTGGTAGAAAGAGAAAGAACTTATAGCTGGGAATTGTTTTTACATGAGTTGTTGCTGTTTTTCTGAAACATCTTTTAAATTTAGATGTGTGCTTGATTATTTCTTTAGTTGTTATGTTTCCCTCAAAAGTCCGTTTATCTCAAAATAAATGATGGTCTTTTTAAAAAAAATCTGAAATTGCCGCTATGTACAGTACTGCTAACAGTATGACGATTTTTACAATTTTGAAAAATTGTGAAGAAATAGAAACTGCCTATGCTTTTACCAGATTTGAACCTTACAAAAAGCAACTTAGAACAGGAATAAATGAGGATATTGTAGTCACTTTACTGTGATATATTTGAGAAACACGAGATAAAAACATAACCTTATCTAGAACAATACTGTAAGAAAAAGAAAAGTTTTTTGCTAATGCACTGGGTCTAGGTATTACCAATTTTTTGTCCTCCAATGGTTGTAGCTATAGAGGTTTAAAGAGAGAGGTGGGTTCATATGCATGAAAGTATGTGCCGAGGAATCTGCAGTGAATCCTGAAGTCATACAATTACTTTTTACTGAATTATGACCAGTTCTTTTAAAAGAATACAACCTGCGAGACATTTTAATGCAGATAAAACACATTTATTTTTTTTAAAGCCCTCCCAGATCAAACTTTAGCTTTAAAAAATGAAAAATGTTCCGAAGAAAAGTTCAGTAAGGAAAGAGTAACAATTTTGATCTGCTGCAATGTGGATGGTACTGAAAAATTTCCTTTGTTAGAGATTGTAAAATCTGTAGAGCCATGCTGTTTTAAGCATGTGAAAACTTTGTGGTTGAGCTATACATTGAGGAAAAATTGACACAGAATGCTTAAAATCCTCAGATAACAAATTTCAGTTGGAGAGAAACAAGATTTGTTCGATGCTAGACAATTGCAGTACACACTGTGAAGTAAGTAAGTTAGAAGCTATTAAATGTGTCCTTTTGCCACTGAACTCTACTACTAAGTTATATAACATTGTGATCAAGGAATTATTCAATGCCTGAAAATGTATTACACAAAGGAAATCGTTCAAAGAAGGATTCAGTGTTATGACAACAAAACTCTGTATTGTATAGATATCCTTGAAGTACTGATATTCCTTAGTTGCTCATGGAATAATGTCTCTACTAAAACACAATAATATTTACTAGGGCTAATTTTATGCAAATTTTAAAATGCTTCTTTGCTACTTTTTCTTTTTGTTTTTTATGCTACTTAAGCTACTTTTTCCATTGCATTTTTCTGTGTCAGCCTTGTAAATGTAACTTATGAAACTGTATAAAAAATTTCATTAAAATCAATCAGTTACAGTGCATTTGTTTTAAAGCTTATTCGTAAACAGTAGGTATAAATAAAATAGTGAATGTAAAAAATGTTAAATTAAAAGGGGTTCAGGTTCTAAATGACTGGCTGCAAAGTTACCCAAATTCTGCACAATCTAATATATATAAGCATTTCTGATTTGAAAACATTATTGGTATAATAAGTAAAACATACAACCTGATTTATGTAGACATCTTTGAAACAAAGATCTGCTGTAAAAGAAACTGTAAGATGGCAGGGAAAAAAATATATAGGGGAGGACGGGACACAATGGACCACCCCTGTTTAAATCTATTAATATTTAATTCTTTTAGTTAGTTCATATGGATACTCATGTATAACAGCATGGTACTAATTGTATGCAACCAAAGAAAAAACAACATGGGAAATAGTAAGGTAACCATTTAGAGCAGTTTTTATGTTTTGAGCTGTTCAAAGTAATTTTTGCACATTGAAGTTTTTAAAGTTTTATAAAGACTGAACTGGTGACTATAAATTCTATATAGCTGCTAAAGGGAGGCAAGATATTGCTGTTTTTAAATTCCCAAAAATTGTTAGCATGTTTATAGTCTATATATTATTTTATTATTATTATATGTTTAACTCTGGCACGGGGCACAGTGGGCCGCCTCTATATGGGGCACAGTGGACATCTTACAATGTGCCTAAAAGTACAAATTAGATTTAATACTTATTGTATTTGTTTTAGTTAAATTTATAGATACAAATATAATGTAAAGTATTAATATCTCAAAGTAATAAATATCTTAATGTTATAATAAAAGAAATAAAAAGAATAATAAATTTCTGAAAAGAATAAATATTTGAATAATAATATAATAATTATTAATATATAAATTTATTAACTATTTGAATAATATAGCATTGATAAAAGAAAAAATATCTAATTTAATAAATAGTAGGAATAATTTATTATTATTATTGTTTTTAGAGATCACATGTGAAAAGCAAAAGTAGCAGCTTAATATATTTTAGTTAAATTTATCCTATAAATGTAATGTAAATTAATTACAGTTCAAAAAATTAAAAATATATATATTAAATATTTGAATAGTAGTGTAATATTTATTAATATCTGAATTTAAAAAAAAATATATTTGATTTATATAATGTTAATAAAAAAATAAAAACAATATCTATTTTAACTTAATAAATTTTCTTACTGACTGAGATTTGATTTCTTATTTGTTTATTTTAATTTAATTTTGGTTATTTTATTTCATGAAAGTGCTTGAATTATGTTCTTTAGACTAGAATAGTATAAGAAACTAATTTTAGAGAAGAAGAAAAAGTAATTTATATTAATTTAATATAAACAAAAGAGGCTGGTCCACTGTACCCCGGTGATGGGGCACAGTGATCCACTTTGTGAGTGCTCACATTTTATTTTTTCATTCATAATGTGTTGAAAATATTCTTATAAAAAAATTAAGACATGTCAAGAACGGTTTAGAGATTGTTTGCTATTATTTTCAAGTACATTGCTCTTCTGTTTTTTGTGAAAAAAAAATTAAGAGTGTAGAAGTGGTCCACTGTGCCCCGATTTCCCCTATGTATAAAGTTCTAATTCATTTTATTCATCTTACTAATTTTGGGAATGGGAACTTCATTGCAAATTAAGGAAAAAATTATTAATGAGTAGCATTAAATTAAATTAATAATTATATCTAGGGTATTATCATTCAGAACACGTACAGTTGAAGATCTTTAATCTGCACACCTTGGTTCTAGAACTTGTGTGGATTATGGTTTTTTGCAAATTATAGATCATTGATGCCATTTCCTCGCTATATGAATTAGTATAAGGTACATAAAACAATAAACTTTATTTAATGAAGCTAGAATTAGAATTGTTTGTTTTTATACAATGTAATGAAGGTAATACTAATATATAAAACAATAAAATTTATTTAATGAAGTAGAAGCAATGTATAATTTAAACCCTTAAATGAGTAACTCATTAAAAAACTGTACTCCTACTTCTGAACTGTGATTAACAGTATGTAGCCAGATACATGCAATGTACAGTAATGACTGCATTGTAGATATCTTATCTTCAAAACAAATGCTGGTATAAATTTTTCTTTAAATAGTTTTGTGTATTTTTGAAATACTACCCTAAAAAGAAAATTTACACTAACAGTTCTTAAACATCTGTGAAAATACACAATTCCACCTACGCATGTGATGACATTTTTTTTTTCAACCAATGAGCAATGCTGTTACTGGCAGGAGTTAGAAAACTGTACTTGCATGTGTTTTGTTTGATCACTAATTGAATATTATTCAGACGTTGTTCAGATTCGCTAAAAAAGTACCGTAATTTTGTGCACATAGTCCGCACCATCGTATAGTCCGCATGTGAAGTTTTATGTAAAAATTATTTCAAATATCATCAGATTGTCTGCACTACCGTATAGTCCGCAGGAGAAAAATATAACCCCAAGAAAACAGCAAGTAAAACACTATTATGTAGTTTTATATGAAAATATTAAAGCATTCCCACTATTAAAATAAATAGTATAAAGAAAAGAAGTACTTGTTGTTAATAAACCATATTTTAAAAATTATACATTAAAATAAACCTTTAAAGTTGATGTTTATATTTTCTATGGGAATTCCCAATTGAGTCATTGAGTGAGTTTTACTTTCCTACTAGAATGTCACTATGGCTGATTGTATGTGATTCAGCACTAGGAGATATATTTTTTGGAAGATTATCTCAAAGTTTGTCATTGGTATTGCTCAGCAGTAAAACTTCGGCGATATTTTGCAAAAAAGAATTTAAAAAATAACAGTACAGGAATATTCAGCAACGTGCTATCCTAATAGTGATCTTTTGCTTTATGCTTCATGGTTCACTACCGATACGATATACGATACGATGTTTTCTTTGTGTCTTGTTCTTTTGTTTATGTTTATATTTGATTGTCAGAATCGGCAGTTCGTAGTATTTGCATGTTTAATTCTGATTTTGAGGATTTGAACTGTGAATAACTAGCAGATAATCCGCACCACCGTATAGTCCACGGGTGAAAAAATTTGCTCTTTAAACACACATAGTCCGCGGACTATACGCGCGAAATTACGGTATAAAGGCAATAAAAGTATAGTTATTTTTTTTTCCTTTGAAAATTAATTATGTATATCTAAATTAAATTTTACACCATTTTTTTTTTTTTTTTCATTTTAGTATGTGAATTTATGTATTTTCTCATATACATCCAAAATATTGGATTTTCGTTACTGCAAAATCTTTTGTTTACATTTGCAAAGTGAGTGTGGATTATAGACAATTGCAAATTATGGGTATGCGGATTATAGATCCTCAACTGTATTTACATACAAACATCACATTAGCCATCGTCTCCACAGTCACTTCCCAGTTTGATTGGGGGGAAAGCAAGAACTAATCTACACTCATCGAGTACATCCTTTGAATGACTAAACCAGGTAAGAGAAAATGCCAAGTTGTAACTTATACTTCTGTACTGAAAATAAATAGTGCATTGAAACACAAACCAAGGAGGATAAAAATAAGTGTACAGCTATGCACACAAGCAACACAAGGCAGGTGACGCATATATAAAAAGAACCAGAATCAGTATGCTACAAATAGTGAGATACTGGGAAGCAGAAAAGTAAATAGACAGGTGCAGATACAGGGACATCAAAACCCAGGAGAGACGCAGTGGAACAGGCAATAGAAACATAATAAACATTAAACTGCATAAAAAGGAAAATAAATAAGGAGTTGCACAAAATACATCAACATAATTAGTATTCTAGAGTCTTGACGTCTGTAGACGACATCTTATAGTTCTTGATATTTAATTTAGTTAAAATGATATGTTGTAAATTTTGAGGTAAATGTTCATGAACTATTTTAAAAACATGTTTTATGTCAATTTTTGCTGCATAAATTTTTATGAGATGTAATTGCTCTTTAGATCAATTTATATTACCTGTCTTGTAACTATGATTGCTAATTAGTGATATATTTAATGCTAGATGTGTGTGTTTTGTATGTATTTGCGGAAACAGTAAACTCCCAGAATTCCACACTCCTAAAATCTGCAAACTCCAGAAATCCGCACATCATAACCAATGTAAAAAATGAATTTATAGTAAAGTTTTCTAGGGCAAAAACATCAAGATAGAACTTATTTTAATGGTGATATTTTAGAAACTGAATCTATTAATATGAGCAAAGTTAATTTTAAGCAAGGTCTAGGTCTTGGGAATAAGCACTTAAATTCTTTTAAACCAACAGTATTTGTACTTGAACAAAAAATGATTTCATAGACTGAAAAATAAATAAATAAATAAAATCATTTGTCTTTAGTCTTTACCTATAATTCTAAACTGCAATAAAAAAAATGTAAATTTATAATATAAGTTATTGTATCAGATGTTTATATTCTTAAATATTGTATTTTGCTTTGTGGAACAAATTTTTTATTTGGCAAAGGAAAAGGAAAATACTTTTATAAAATTATATATGTATTTTTTTTGCTACACTTATACTCTTTACTCGCCTTCTTTTATTTATTTTTTCTTTAATATTTATATATCATTTATGCTTACTTATGTATTCACTATCATTTTTAATGTTTTATAGCATTAAAATTCTAATTTAAAAATGCCAAAAAAAAAAAAAAAAAAACCTGAAATCCACAAAATTCTAAAACTTGCACAGTCTCTGGTCTCAAGCTGTGTGGATTTCTGGGAATGTACTGTAATTTGTTGTTACTGATCAGATTCAATGCCTATAAATGTGATATTTTCTCTTTTTTTTTAGGCCTGGTTCCTGTTATCAAGATGACACAAGAATCAATAATTTTGATACTGAGCTAGAAATGCATATATATGATAATATTCCATTGTCACCACCAGTTCAACAATTGCATGGGCCTTACTTTCAAAAGTTTCCCAATTTAAAATATAATGTTACTGCTCCTAAAATAAATGAAAAATTGACCTCATATTCCAGTGATTATGAAAATACTGATTCAGGAAATTCATTGCAGTATAACACTTCCAATTGTTCTGAAGCTTCTTTGCCTGTATGTGTACAAACTCATTCAAAAAGTTCAACTGCTCATAAATTATCTGTGACTTTGAAAGATTCGGTAAATAAACATTATAATGAAAAAGCTACTAGTAACCAAGAAAGTTTTAAACCATTGTTAATACAGTCTCACCAGAGTGCAAATTTACAGTATATATGTGAACAATATCCATTATCAGAATTTTTTTTTAGTCAGAAATCAGATTTAAAGTTAGAATCACTTGCAACACATCCTAAAAAACATTCAAAAAAATACCAGTGCATTGAAACCTATGAAAAGCCTCTAGGTAACATAATAGATAACAGAAGTGCTTCTAATACTATAAAAGAAATGCATATTTCAAGAACTGCAGATCCAGTGTGTTGCATGTATCGAAAATGTCACAACAGTAATGAAAACTGCAAAAGGCATTCATCTCCTCAAAGAGGTGTGACTGAAATTCAACCTAATATTGTTGAATATTCTACTCGAAATTTCTATACAAATAACAATCAAAATTTTAATGAAATATATGAGCCTCATTTAGCCACATCTTCTAAACTGTCTGATAATCATTTATTTAAAAAGAATCTGAATCATCCCTTGTATAAAGAATCATTTAAAATTAAAGAAAATGGTTTTAAAAATAGTGATTTAAAAATATTTAAACCAATTGAAATACTTGCTGAGTCGAAAGCCCTTTCTTCTAATTCTTGTAATCTTAAACAATCGAAAAATAATGAATCATTTTGTCAAGAGCAAGTTTCTTTGTTATTACCTAAATATAATATCTATCCCAGTTCTTTTAAACATGAAAACAAAGGTTACCAAAACTTAAGCAACAAAACTAATGACACATCAGCCCAAAATTTGTCTAATGAATTAAATCCTGATTCATCGACTGAATGCTTACTCTCAAAAAAGAGTGAAATATATTTTCGAGAGCAAAATCCTTTCTCATCACCTAAATCTATTACATGTGCTAGTTCTTATAAAGATAGAAATGAAGAACACCAAAACTCCTGTGGCAAAATTATTGATACATCTAATAAATTAATTCCTGATTCCTCTGTGGAGTGTTTACAATCAAAAAATAATGAATCGTTTTCTCAAGAGCAAATATCTTTGTTATCACATAAATATAATATCTATCCCAGTTCTTTCAAACATGAAAACAAAGGTTACCAAAACTTAAGCAACAAAACTAAGGACACATCATCACAAAATTTGTCTAATGAATTAAATGCTGATTCATCTGTAGAATGCTTACTCTTAAAAAAGAATGAACTATATTTTCAAGAGCAAAATCCTTCATCATTACCTAAATCTATTACATGTGCCAGTTCTTATAAAGATAGAAATGAAGAGCTCCAAAACTTCTGTGATAAAATTATTGACACATCTGTTCAAAACACATCTAATAAATTAATTCCTGATTCCTCTGAGGAGTGTTTGAAATCAAAAAGTAATGAATCATTTTGTCAAGAGCAAATTTCTTTGTTATCACCCAAATATAATATCTATCCCAGTTCTTTCAAACATGAAAACAAAGGTTACCAAAACTTAAGCAACAAAACTAATGACACATTAGCCCAAGATTTGTCTAATGAATTAAATCCTGATTCATCGATAGAATGCTTACTCTCAAAAAAGAGTGAATTATATTTTCAAGAGCAAAATCCTTTGTCATTACCTAAATCTATTACATGTGCCAGTTCTTATAAAGATAGAAATGAAGAACACAAAAACTCCTGTGGCAAAATTATTGATACATCTAATAAATTAATTCCTGATTCCTCTGTGGAGTGTTTACAATCAAAAAATAATGAATCGTTTTCTCAAGAGCAAATATCTTTGTTATCACATAAATATAATATCTATCCCAGTTCTTTCAAACATGAAAACAAAGGTTACCAAAACTTAAGCAACAAAACTAATGACACATCAGACCAAGATTTGTCTAATGAATTAAATCATAATTCATCTGTAGAATCTTTGCTATCAAAAAAGAGTGAGCTATATTTTCAAGAGCAAAACCCTTTATCACATAAATCTATTACATGTACTAGTTCTTATAAAGATAGAAATGAAGAACACCAAAACTCTTGTGGCAAAATTATTGACACATCTAATAAATTAATTCCTGATTCCTCTGTGGAGTGTTTACAATCAAAAAATAATGAATCGTTTTCTCAAGAGCAAATATCTTTGTTAACACATAAATACACTATCTCTCCCAGTTCTTTTAAAAATGAAAATAAAGGTTACCAAAACTTAAGCAACAAAACTAATGACACATCAGACCAAGATTTGTCTAATGAATTAAATCATAATTCATCTGTAGAATCTTTGCTATCAAAAAAGAGTCAGCTATATTTTCAAGAGCAAAACCCTTTATCACATAAATCGATTACATGTACTAGTTCTTATAAAGATAGAAACGAAGAGCTCCAAAACTTCTGTAGCAAAATTGACACAACATTTCAAGACACATCTAATGAATTAATTCTTGACTCCCCTATAGAGTGTTTGCAATCAAAAAATAATGAATCATTTTGTCAAGAGCAAATTTCTTTGTTATCACCCAAATATAACATCTGTACTAGTTCTTTTAAACATGAAAACAAATGTTACCAAAACTTAAGCAACAAAACTAATGACACATCAGCCCAAGATTTGTGTAATGAATTAATATCTAGTGCATCTGTAGAAAGTTTGGTACAAGTTAATAATTCAAGGGAAGATAAAACAAATATATTAAACCAAAATGCTTTACAAAATGTTTTCTTTGAAACACTCAAACAACAATCTGATTATAGTGACACCAGTAAATATAAAAATTCTTTGTTAGAAGAACAAGCAATGGTATGTATACATATATATGTTCTTTTAGATTATCTTTTATGTTTTATATTTCATTAGATTATTTTTTCTTAATTAACAACTAGAGTTTAGTGAAAACTCTCTACTCAAGAGTGATGGTTTTTTCACTATATAGCCATATGTGCCAACGAATTCTTATTTCAAGGGTAACTCCTTTATTTTAGGACTGTCTTCTACTCTCCTTTATCCTCATGCATTTATCCCTTTATTTTGAGCATTTTTAAGGAAGAACTTGAGCTTTTATTGAAAAAAATTCATGCGCTTCTAAATAGATATTGCTATTTTTAATTAATAGTTACTCGATTTTTATGTGTTAAATAAATTTCACTTATGCATACCGTATATTTCCGAATATAAGCTGAGAGTACATTTTTCCCTGCAGAAATTTGCCCAAAATTGCAAACCCGTGTATAAGCCGAATTGAAAAAATACTCTTTTTAAAGTTCGAGTCTATCACCAAAATAGAGAAAATATTGCCAATCTATACAACCTTCAGGATAATCTGTCCAATGAAATTGCGCGAAATGCGTGCTTATCCAATAGAATTCCTTACCTTGCTTAGCCATAACGTAAAACGTTCGCAGTGTGTTTGGCAACGGTGATAGTTTTAACTCTGGCAACCCTATCAGAAGGGAGGCAAACACAGACGCGAACGCAAGTCCCGGCAGCTGAAAACGATGGTTACCATGATACTGGGCCGGGAGACCTAACCCTAACGTCAATGAAGCAATGCCGCTGCTGGATGTTTACATAAATAAGCCATGTAAAGACCGATTGCATCGATTTTTTTTAATGACGTATCTTAAATTATTTTGTATATTTCTACTTTTCAGTATTTTTATCAGTGCTTCAAGGCAATCTTCAACAAAATAAAAATACTTTAAAATAACGAAGCTTTGCCGCTTTTGCTAGTGTAAGCCTAGAAACATTTTAAACAGAGATGATTTAAATTTAATTGTATAAATTAAAAATATGATCGGGAGTCCTGTTTTTTCAAGTTTCTCTTATACTATTTCTGAATCAGACAGAGAATTTACTCCGTTCGTGCACTCTGCCGATGACTTCAGTTACCGGCAGGTCAAAAAGAAATGTAAACACACATGATTACATCGAGCGTTTCGTGAAATAAATTTAAAATTGCTAATTTAAGAGTTTTATATGTGATAATTATTTAAAAATAAGGTTTAATATCACTATTTTACTTTATATATACTTTTTAAGCTTAAAATATATGTATTCAATCATTGTTTCTGATGTACATTTTTCGCTAGAAATGTAGATCCGTATATAAGCCGACCTCTATAATTTAGCTTCCGAAAATTTTCCAAAAATTCTCGGCTTATACACGGAAATATACGGTATATATTTTTAACAATATAAATCATAAACTACATTATTAAAAATTAGCATATACCAAAAAGCTGTCAAATTATTGAGGCCTGAAAATGGTGCTTATAGTATCTTGTTTATTTTGATCCTTCAATATTGGTAGGTATGTATATAAAAATTCTGATAATTCTTACTATTTTCAAATCAGATTTATAGTTTCCATGATACAACACCTATTCATTGACATTAAATATATAAAATGTAGATTAATCTTCTGATAATGTAGAAAAACTGTATTTGTAGTTTTTTTTTTTTTTTTTTTTTTTTGTAATTTTCTAAATAATAATCTGTAATCCATGAAGTTTTCCTGTAAGTATAACATGTAAATTTCGGATAGCACTTTGTAACTTTTCATGCAGTTTATAATACTAATAATATAGTGCAATAAAAACAATAGAATAAAACATTTACAGCATATAAATCAGTTGGATGAAATTTCTCTTAGTTGCAGATGTTTCAGTCATGTAATTCATATTTATAAACTTTCTAATACTCTTTTAATAATCTTTGAAACTAATTCTTTAGAACAGTATAGAAACCTTATGAATTCAAAATCTTGTTAATTTTCTGTATAAATATAAATTATTATATATATATATTTTTTAATAGATTAAAAGGAAGTTCTATTTTTAAGTTTTTGTTTTGTCTCTCTCCTTATTCTTTAGACAAAATTTGAAATTGTTTGGCTGTTTCAGAAAGTTAGAATTTTTCTCAGCTGCTTTAGGAGATTTTATCTTCTTGTCAGACTCTTTTCTATGTAAAACTGCCTTGATTAAAGATAATTTAAAAATATTGTTACCAAAATGTGTGACAGGCAGTATTGTAAGCCATTACATAGTTGCAAACTCTTTTGCTTTTTTCCCAGAATTCTTCTGAATTTTTAATCTATTTTATGATTTTACACACAAAAAATATTTTTTTTATGCTTTTCTTGATGGCTGAAAAATTTTTTGGTTGCCTTACACATGCAATTTTACATTAATTTGATCCAAATGCGCCTTTCAATTAAGTAAAAAACACCAGTAATAAACCTTCTTCAACTACGAAGTGAAAAATAAATATTTCTTTTGACAAAAACAATAAAAAAAATTTCTGTTTTTTTTTTTTTTTTTTCTAAAGCTATTCATTTCTTTATAGAGAAATTTTAGCAAAAAAACCTGTTGATTAAGTAAAAGTATGTTATTAAAAAAATAAATGTACAGTTCGGGAATAAAAGATTGCAGCACTCGCTATAATTTCATTATTAATTGACACAGAAAAATTTAACAGACACTATTCAACAGGAAATCAAATGCAAGTTTTGAAAATGCTGTCGAATTTTGAATTAGGGGTCATCTATATATTGAAATGAGCACCAACTTTGATTTTTTTCAATAGCAACACCCAATTTTGACTTCATATTCAAATTTCTGAGAGTCTGGCAGTGCGGAAAAGTATACTGTTTGTATACTTTATCTTTAGTATTTATAGAGTTATAACCAAAAATGTGTTAGGGGGTTATCTGTAAATGTAGAAAAATAAAATTAAGATTTTATAAGAAATAGACAAAATTTTAATGTTGAAAATAACACATAATATGTGTTATTAATACACATATTGTGTTTTAATACACATAATAGGCGAGACATATTAATCCTGGACGATAGGTCTAATGCCCTAGCCCTACCCACCTGCACCTCGATGTCTTTTTCTAGTCAATTTTGTCCTTTTATTACTTCTGGTGTGAGCTTTTTTTTTTTTTTTTTAAACACACTTGACATTGTGAGTTTTTCTGGTTTTCATTCCATGCTATTTCTATGGGTTTTTAGCTTTTTTTCTCCCTCTTTTAAAAGTTTGAAATATGAATTTAACATTAGCACCTTCAAACTTTGAATGCTTATAACTCTGTGAAAAAATAAGTAAAATATATAACCAATGTACTTTTTCGCATTGTTGAGATCCCAGGAATTCAAATAAAAAATAAAAATGGGGCATTGCCGTTGAAAAAAACAAAGTTGGTGCACGTTTTAATATGTAGACGACCCCCAATTCAAAATTTCAGCTCATTTTCTGAAACTACTCACAATTCCCCCGCAAATGATACCTATTACATTTTTCTACATCTATTAGCAACGCAGTTACGTTGAGTGCTGCGTTTTTTTTTTATTTTCCCCGACTGTACATTAAAGCACCATTTATCGGTCTTTCAAGGGACTGACATAAAAGGATGTATAAATGAAAAGACACAAGGGCATAGCCAGCATCACACCTAGGGGGGTGCAAACATTTTTATGTTTTAAGTTGTATGTAACAGTTATTGTTTGTGGCAACAGTGTAGTAGCTGTTATTGAAATTGGTGATCATGGTGGTGTTTGTATACGTTTTTGCATAACAGAAGGTTATTAGGATGAATTTAGATGAAAGAAGGCTACTCAAAAGACCCATTTTTAACCTCCTGACCAAAAAAAGAGGAATGTATAAGTTTATAGGTGCATGTAGTTTGCATAAATAAGACTCCAAATTATAAAACTAATATTATTTACATACTATTTACAATCTAAATGTTACAAAGGGTGAATTAATTATTGCAGTAGCACGTATAGAAATATAAGCAAGCGTTTTACAAATATTCTAGCTCTTAGACAAAGTAAACATTGTTCCACGAAAAGTCTGGTTTCTTATCGCTACCTAGGAAACAAAACATTTTTGTTGCCAGATGCTAAAGTCATTTTTACTATCGGCAGTGTTGCCAGTTGGTTACATGCCTCTGTCTATCTTACTGTAGCTTCCAAATGAATAGACCGATATTAATGCGCTTTACTTTTTATTAAATGCTTTTTTAATCGGGATGCAGATATGTTTGGTAATATATATTTTTTAATTAACTGAAATGTAATTTTTTTCAGACAAAATTTATTTTGACATTTTATAATGTTATAGTTGGCACGATTGCAATTGAACTTATAAGGGAACTTCTTCAAGTGCAAATCGCTGAATTTTTGAAAAATATATCCATGCATTTTAGCTGAATAAAATAATCAAAAGGATAACTTAAGGGATAATTTTACATCACAAAAGATTGAAATAAAGAAAATAAAATTTTATTCATGGTTTACTTGGTTTGAAATGTATTTGTTCGCAGATTTTCAAAATATAAAACAAAACAGTTATATTTTTAGAATAAACTCTTTTCGTGCTATGTGAAATTTTAATATGTCAGGGGGAAATAATAATAATAAATTAAATTTAGAAATTTTTTTATTCATCAACCGTGAATATTTATTTAAATCAAATTGGAGTGTAAAGGTTGATATTTTTTATTTACCAACTATGTGAAAAATACCAGAGCTGGGAATCGAACCCGGGCACCTCCGCTTAACGCACGGATGCTCTACCACTGGGCTACCCTGGCTCACAACCAGCTAGGCACTTCTCACATAATATTCGTTGGCAAAATCACCGAGTCTGCAAACGCAGATATATCAGGTGAGACAATAATAATCGTAGCACAACTCCATAGACCACGAGGGTAGAGCATCCGTGCATTAAGAGGAGGTGCCCGGGTTCGATTCCCGGCTCTGGTATTTTTCACATAGTTGGTAAATAAAAAATATCAACCTTTACACTCCCATTTGATTTAAATAAATAAATTAAATATTTAGAATTCAACTATGGTAAGTAATTAAAAATATAAATAAATAAATAGATATGCGGTTATAAAATTTAAAGGATTATGGTTATAATGATTATAAAATTTAAATGAAAGTTATTTTTACTTTTTTGGAGACATTCGGACTTCATATAAATATGATGATGAAAAATATGAAGCCATTAGTTTTAAATATCATACTATAAAGCAATATTTGGTAATTTGAACTGGCAAGGAGAAATAAATTTGGAAATGCATATGTAAAAATCAAGAACTAAGTGGGTGCAGACCAATAAGTATATAAGCAGAAATTTTAATGTTTCAAAAAAGAAGTTTTGTATGTAGTCTTCTGCTGAACTGAAAAAAAAAAAAAAAAAAAAATGCAGTATAAAGAAAATTACAAAAAGGACAACAGCAAAAATCTGAGGAGTTTCATCAGGGTAATAGCACATACAAATTCACTAATTATTAATTTCGTAAACAGATGATGAAAAATTGATTACTGGAAAAAAAAATTAAATGAACTTTTTTTATGAAAAATTAAATGAACTTTTTTTAATTAAAAAAAATTAAATGAACTTTTTATGCTTTCCCTAAATGTCTGAAATTCTCATTTGAGGAATTTTGTGCTTTTGAATGAATAAACCGATCATTCATCCAAAAGTTATAAAGTTTCAAAATACTAGAGAAAAGATGAGGAAAAAAAATCATTGTTGCCTATTTTTGAAGCCTAGTAATTGTATAAAATAAATTTTCATTTCTATCATTTAGGGGAGTGCATTTGTACCCCCTGCACCCCCTCGCTACGCCCATGAAAAGACATACAATCGGAATTTAAAAGATAAAATTTTAATTATTACAAATTTAATGTTACTGACGCAAAATTTGTTTATACCAATTAACAAAGTTTTGTAAGATAGTAACTAGTACTTTATAGTATAATTTAGGTTTGAATATAATAATTAAATGTAAAAGAAGAAAAAAAAAGGTTTATTATAAAAAATGAGAAAAAATCAACCATTAATGCATGGCTTGAGTACTAATTATATATCTTATGTTGAGCATTGTATTACATATCTTGAATACTATATGAATACATCTTGAGTATTGATAAAAATTTAAGTAAAAAAACATTTTATAACAGTAGAAGCTTTTTATTGTAGAGCCCTGAAAAACATAAAATAAAAATTTATTCTTGCAAAGACATGCTATAAATGAATGAAAGTTTCAATACTAAGAAAATTTTAGAGAAAAATATAGATATTTCACTTTTGCCAGAGATGAAAATTTTTAAATCTTCAAAACATTTTAAAAAGCTATCGAGACCATTATTCTTAGTCATTGGTTTCTGCATAAGTATTTGTTAATCCATAAATTTCAAAGGTCTTGAAAGCATTTTAAAATATTTTGAATATTTAAAAATTTTCATCTTTGGCAAAAGTGAAATATCTATATTTTTCTCAAAAATTTTCTTAGTGTTGAAACTTTCAATTATTTATAGCATGTCTTTGCAAGAATAAATTTTTATTTTATGCTTTTCAGGGCTCCACAATAAAAAGCTTCTACTGTTAAAAAATATTTTTTTACTCAAATTTTTATTTTCTGCTTTTTAATTATAAAAAAAGCTTCTAAAAAATGAATTAAAGGTTACGGTGTAGACTTTGAAAGATTTTCTTTTATCAATTGGCACCTTTTCTATTAATCATCTGAAAATATTAACACATCAGCCCTTGGAGAATCGAACCCACAACACACTCTAACCAAAATTCAAAGAACAGTAAAGAAAAGTCATAGAACATGCTAAAAGTTTCCAACAAATACTTATACAAAGAGAGTATTGTCCTCGAATGCTTTTTAAAGTATTTTGAATATTTAAAATTTTTCATCTCTTGCAAAGTGAAATATTTGTATTTTTGTTTCAACAATTTTCTTATTGTTGAAACTTTTTTTTTTTTTTTTTTATAGCATGTCCTTGCAAGAATATAATTTTTTTTAATGCTTTAAATTACATTTTTATGTTGTGCATTTTAGTAACTAAAAGAAGCTTCTTAAAAAGATTTGGCCTTCGAAGATGGAACTTGCAACCATTGCGTTATCAACATGACACTGTATTCAATTGAACTAACAAGCAACGAAAAAATGTGCTAACATTTACATTAAAGTGGAGGCATTTTGTTTTTCAGTGTGACACGATGACAAAATCCAATTTCAATAATAAAGCTTCAAAAAATATATATTTATTTGTTCATTTTTTACTTAAAACTTTTTATTTTGTGCTCTTTTAATATCTAAAATATTTTGTGTTTTTTAATATCTAAAAAAAAAGCTTCTTAAAAAAACTCTTACAAATTCTTAGGATACTGTGTAGTTATCAAAAAATTTTCTTTTAACAATTGACAACTTTTCTATTAATTATCTGCAAAAATTGATACGCCGGACCTTTGGGGATCGAACTTGCGACCACCACATTAGTAACTTGACGCTCTAAACAACTAAACCAAGGAACAACAAACGGAACAGCTTATATTTATTTTAAAATGGAGATGCCTTGTTTATTAGCGTGGCACGAAGACGCGATGACAAAGTCAGTTTCATATAAAAAGCTTCTAATTATATACAGGGTGTTTCAAAAGTCTGGATACACCAAAATATCTCGAAAGGAAAGCAAATTTGCTGAAAACATTGATTTAAAAAGTTTCATGGATTTAAATAATCTACCACATGAGGTATCACAAGTGGATCCTGGGGGCCCCTGAGGGCCCCACATAACACAAACTTCATTTTTTTAAATAGAAACCATATTTTTTCTTTGCAGAATCATGTTAAGCAGAAAAAATCTGTTTGAAATCATGTACTGTTTTTATATTTTGCAGCATAGGGGGCCCTGGGGCCCCTATTTTTGTGCTTTGTTTCGTAAGTCTGGATGCACCAAAATATCTTGAAAGGAAAGCAAATTTGCTGAAAACATTGATTTCTAAAGTTTCATGGATTTAAATAATCTACCACATGAGGTATCACAAGTGGTTCCCGGGGGCCCCTGAGGACCCAATGTGACACAAACTTTTTTTTTTTTTAATAGAAACCATATTTTTTCTTTGCAGAATCGTGTTAAGCAGAAAAAATCTGTCTGAAATCATGTACTGTTTTTATATTTTGCAGCATAGGGGGGCCCCCATTTTTATGTTGTGTTTCATAAGTCTCGATGCACCAAAATATCTTGAAAGGAAAACAAATTTGCTGAAAACATTGATTTCTAAAGTTTCATGGATTTAAATAATCTACCACATGAGGTATCACAAGTGGTTCCCGGGGGCCCCTGAGGACCCAACGTGACACAAACTTTTTTTTTTTTTTAATAGAAACCATATTTTTTCTTTGCAGAATCGTGTTAAGCAGAAAAAATCTGTCTGAAATCATGTACTGTTTTTATATTTTGCAGCATAGGGGGGGCCCCATTTTTATGTTGTGTTTCATAAGTCTCGATGCACCAAAATATCTTGAAAGGAAAACAAATTTGCTGAAAACATTGATTTCTAAAGTTTCATGAATTTAAATAATCTACCACATGAGGTATCACAAGTGGTTCCCGGGGGCCCAACATGACACAAACTTTATTTTTTTAAATAGAAATCATATTTTTTCTTTGCAGAATTGTGTTAAGCAGAAAAAATCTGTTTGAAATCATGTACTGTTTTTATATTTTGTAGCATAGGGGGGCCCTATGTTTATGTTGTGTTTCATAAGTCTGGATACACTAAAATATTTCGAAAGGAAAGCACATTTGCTGAAAACATTGATTTCAAAAGTTTCATAGATTTAAATAATCTACCGTATAAGGTATCACGAGTGGGTCCTGGGGACCCCGCATGGCACAAATTTCATATTTTTAAATAGAAAGCATACTTTTTCATTGCAGAATCATGTTAAGCGGAAAAATCTGTTTATAATCATGTACTGCTTTTATATTTTTGAGCATAGGTGGCCCCAGGAGCCTCTATTTTTATATTGTAATAAAAAATTTGGAAATACCAAAATATCTCAATAAAAAAGAAAATTCTCTGAACACATTAATTTCAAAAGTTTCGTGTTTCCGAATGATCTGTTACATGAAGTACCATGAGTGGGTCCCTGGGGCCCACGTGACACTTTTCTCAAGTTCAATTTTCTCAAACAGAAATTGAATTTTTTTTTCATAGAATATCGTTAAGTGGAAAAAAACTATTTTAAATGATGTATTGCTTTTTTTTTTTTTTATTGAAGCGTAAGTGGCCTTATGACCCTGAATCTTATGTTGTAAGAAATAACTGGAAAATCAGAAAATACCTTAATAAAAAAATTTTTGTTGGATGCAATGGTTACATTAGTGCCATTTATTCGAAAGATATATTGGATAAATTAAAGAATGCAGGCCCGCAGGAACACTAGGAGCCCACATTATACAAACTCCATTTTTTCAAATCAAAAATAGGCTTTTCCTTCACAATATCGTATTAAGAAAAAGTATGGTTTAAGGAAAAGGTATGGATTATTGTATAGAAATGTATCCTACAGAAAAGTTTCCATTTGAAAAAATGAAGTGTTTGTCGCATGGGACCCCTGGGGATCCACCTATGGTAGCTTGTCTGATAGATCATTTGGATGCACGACACTTTCGTAATCATTGGGTTTGAGCAAAATCAGTGCCTGATTTAAGGCAGGGCATTCGGGGCAAGGCAGGGCATTCGGGGCATGTGCCCTGGGCCCTCACACTGAGGGGGCCTCCAAGAAATCCCATCATACATTTAAAAAATATAGTTAAAATAAAAAATTTCCAAATTTTGCTAGAATGACTGTTGTTTTTTGTTTTCTTGTCAATGTATTATTAAAACGTATGCTGCACTGTATTACTGCATATATACTACTAATTGTATTACAGCACTGTTTTATAAATTGACGGTATGAGCTTTCAAGGAAACTATCAGCACATAAAAAAAATTGCAATATTTTCGCTAAACGCGAATACAACTGCATACTGCCGATACTGCATCCAAAACTCTTACTAAGGCTAGCTAAATCCGAGGCACACACTGCAGCAAGGATAAATGGGCGCGATGTACGTTAATCCTATAGACAAGCATCAGGTCTAGTTATTTGTTTGTTGTAATATTAAAGTACGAGGAAAGGGGGCCCATTGAACATGAGTGCCCTGGGGCCTCCAAGTGAGTAAATCGGTCCCTGAGCAAAATTGCTTTTTTATTGAGATATTTTGGGATTTTCAGATATTTTATTACTACATAAAAATAGGTGCCCCAGAACCACATTAAAATAATAATAAAAAAAGAATACATTTTTCAATGCAGATTTTTTTCCCGTGTAACACGATTTTAACAAGAAAAACATTTCCCTTTGAAAAAAATTGAGTCTGTGTCATGTGGGCCCCTGAGGCCACAGGGTGCCATTTATGATACTTCATACGATAGGTTATTTGAATGCACGAAAGTTTTGAAATGAATGTGTCCAGCAAAATTGCATTTTTATTGGGACATTTTGGGATATCTGGATTTATTATTACAACATAAAATAGGGGGCCTCGAGTCCCCTATTCTGCAGCACGAAAAAAGCAATACATGACTTATAACAGATTTTTTCTGGCTTACCCGATTCTGTGAAAAAAAAAGTAGGGTTTCTATTTGAAAAGATTGAATTGATGTCATGTGGGGCCCCCAGGTCTCACTCATAGTACTTCATCTAATAAATCATTCGAATGCATGAAACTTTTGAAATTAATGTATTCAGAGAATTTTTTTTATTCAAATATTTTAGGATTTCCAAATTTTTTATTACAGCATAAAAATTGGGGCCCCAGGGCCCCCTATGCTGCAAAATATAAAAGCAGTACATGATTTCAAACTGATTTTTTCTGCTTAACACAATTCTGCAAAGAAAAAATATGGTTTCTATTTTAAAAAATGAAGTTTGTGTTACGTGGGGCCCCCGGGATCCACTTGTGATACCTCATGGGTAGATTATTTAAATTCATGAAACTTTTGAAATCAATGTTTTCATCAAATTTGCTTTCCTTTTGAGATATTTTGGTGTATCCAGACTTTTGAAACACCCTGTATATATTATATATCTTTAATAAGTATTGTACAATTTATGTCTACACAGGTAGTTATTTAACTACATTAAAAATTTTTAATACTTGCCTGATGTGCTGATTGTTTATGAGTACTAAGAACTGCATTGTGAATTGAATTGAGTTCATTAAATATTTTTTTACTTGTGTTTTCACAAACAAAATAAGTTTGAAGCTTTCCAATGCAGTTCATTGTGCCTTTAAAGAATGATGTATGAACTTTTTCACATTCTACATCACCATCGCTTAAATTAGCATCAGACAGTTTTTTCTCAATTAGTTCAGTGATTGTGAATAATTCTGAAGTCATCGAAACTCAGATACTTATCAACATTGGTGTTTAGCATGTATTTTAAACTTTATTTTGAATGGAAAAATGACCATTCGAGAAATTTTGCAAATTTAAGAATAGTGGAAAAGACATATAACTAATATTGAGGATGTATAAACAAAGATTTTTTGCATTAATATTAATAGGAATAAATCGGGACTTCACTAAAAGGACGTATTGTTCTTTTCAATGAACTTGCTTTTAATCTTTAAAAAAAAAAATCTGCACTTTTAATATTGAACTAATTATATAATTATACTTTTATATAAATAACTATACTCTTATTCCTTAAGAGAGGCAGTTGAAGGTCATCCCCAGATCAGGGTTGCTAAGTTATGGAAGATACAAATAACTTCATTTATTTTTTCGTCCGTTTTTCTCACTTGCTTTCGAAGAACTATATGACTATGAATGAATAATATCTGGAAGAGCAAAGATAAGTAGATAAGTATAAAATACTTCCATTTGCATTACACTTTTAATAAGACAGGTGACACGCAAGCGCGCCCCATCATCGACTGACCCAGATACGAGGGTATCCATGCAGTCCATTACACTTTTAATAAGATAGATTGTTAGTAAAATCATGAGGAATTCCTACATAATCAGCAAAATTGCACAGAAAAAAATATATTATTTTACAACGTAATATAATAAACAAAATAAAAATTAGCAAAATGGAAGCTGGTTTCTGAGTTGAATTGCAAATGTGATAAGCAAATTTCTTACAGATATACACCATCGATTCTGTTTTGACAGCTTGACCGCCCACTATATAAAGAACTTCAATCACTTACCTGCTAAACAGCATAGATAAGGTCTGTGCTAAAAATAGAAATGTTAAGATGTTTTTGTAAAATGGGAAAGGATGAAGAGAAAGAAAGATTCTTAAAAAATGATTCAGTTAAATAAAATCCTGAAGTATTTTGATAAAGTGTGTCTTAAATTAAATAAAATATCTTTGTCTGTATTCTATGAAAGTTTCAGAGTATTATTTCTTGTACTTTTTAAGATATAACTTAAAAGCAAAAATAATGTAGACACTAACTACGTATGCTTCGAAAAAAAAAAAAAAAAAATGTCAGAATCAAAAAATAGTTGTGTACTGCACACCACAATCAACTGATGTATAACATAGCAAAATATGATAAGATTGCCATAAATAGTTTTTGATTCTATAAAACATTACAACTGAAATGTTTTGGCATACTTCAACATGGAATATCACCAAAAATAATGTTTCACATATAAACGGTTTGTTTCATTATGTTTATTACACATTTCTGTACAAAACTGCCAAATTCCATGTTTTTATGTAAAATGATTATTGCTGTATAAGCCAAAAAAGCGAAAAAGAGATGATAAATTGAAATATGACAGCGGCAGCAGTAGTAACCTTTTTTTTAGAATAGAGAGATATGAACCTATAAATTTAACTTTTATTTAAAAAAGAAAAGGAAGTCATACCACAGACCTAAGTTCCTAGAGAAAACAATTAGCGAACAAAGTCTCCTCTCTCCTGTGGCTGAGAATTTCTGATCTTAAAGTTGGTAGAGAAGGAGGTATTGGGTTTGATTGAATCATATATCACTTATCCAGTCAGAGTTTTTTTTATGATTTTCTCCAAAACTTTCATAAGTTATCCCTGAAAAGACCTCAAGGGAAGGCATACCACTCACCCCTAGGTTCCTAGAAAAAACAGAGAGGTCTTAAAAAACCAGACACCACCCACTGAAAGAGTAGCCAAGTGGTTCTGCTCTCAAAGCTGGTTGAGGGGGAAGTGCCAGGTTTAGTCCCAAGTTGTGCTTGTCAGCCTAATTTAGAGAAAATTATACCATTTAGAGATATTCATGGTTTTCTCCAAAATTCATATGAATACACAAGCTAGGATCTCCTAAAATGAACCCCATTTTTTTTTTTTTTTTTTTTTTTTTTTTTTTTTGTATAAATAATTTTATTACAATGGAGCAAGCAATGAAAAATATCATAACCACATAGGTTATGATGATATGAGTGCAAAGAGAAGCATATAACATATATCAGTTGACACATGTGCAAAAACATTGTAGCCAATGTGTAATTAGAAACATGCTGAAATAAAAATAAACCGCTGTTATGAATATGTAATAAATAAGTAAAGATCAAGGTTGAGTAACAATTAAAAAAAAAAAAAGAAGAAGAAGAAGAAGAAAAGGCAGTAATAAATAATAAAAAAAAAAAAAAATCTTAAGAGTTACTTAAAACATATCAGCATGGTATTCTTTTTATTTATTTATTTGATTTTTTTTTTTTTTTTTTTTTTTTTTTGTCATTCTTTTATAATAATCCCTTTCTCAATTATTATTTAAAAAAAACTAATTTCATTTTATTAGTGCATGCAAATAGAAACATTGATGAGTCAATCAATAATTTAATCATTGATGCAATTTCTTTATATTCATTGATAAAATTAAATTGATGAACTAAAAGTAATGCTAATGGGATTACTAATATCCAACTATTTAATGAAGTCAAAAAGAATTAAAAATATACTTGATAAAAAGTTTGACAAACATTTTTTTTTTTTTTCTTTTTTTCTGAATTTGAATACAAATTTCGTTATGTCAAGTAATTTAAGTGACTATAAAAACAAAATTAAGTTGTTATTTTAAGTGGTTTGCTTTTAAATATTTTCTATTTCGCTATGTCAAGTAATTTAAGTGACTATAAAAACAAAATTGTTATTTTAAGTGGTTTGCTTTTAAATATTTTCTAAATTTATAAAAATAAAGTTAGGCAAGTTCATTTCATTACTGAATAAACAAACATTCATAATAACAGTAAAAAAAAAAAAAAGTTTTTTTTTTCAGGCATGAGACAATATCATCAAAACTTTAGTGTAAAAAATATCTTTTTCTTAATTGGGAGGGAAAAAAACTTATAGGAGATTTAACTACTTATTGGATATTTAATTAGGAAAATGTTTTATGAATTTACTTAGCTTTATGGCAATAATTGGTAATTTTTATTGCATTAATTATTAATAGAAGAACTTGGACACCAAATATTAAAAAGCTATTTATTTATTTTAACTCAGTATGATGAATGTAATTAATTTTTGAATTTTTGAGTAGTTATTCTCATAGAAAATGTAATTTTTTTATGTATAACAACTAAAAAAATAGATTGTTAATCTCTGTACATAAATATTTTTTACATATAATTATTTGCAGTGTGGGGGAAGTGACAACTGCTTGGTGATTTCTAGTAAAGCTGAAATGACAAATATTTTTGCATCAGAACTTTTAAAATCAGATGGAGATGAGGTATATATATATTTTTCTTTATTACATTGATTAGTGTCACTTTTGTTTTTAATTTAATATGAAGTGTGCACATATTATGCATGCTATCAGTTTTTCACATACTTAGTTATTCATCAGTTGAGAAGAACTTATTTAAAATATATAGTGTACAAAGTATTACTGTTACCCAGCCTTTATTTTCATAACTGTTCATCAAAAGGTTATACTTTCAATGAGGGCCGGTGCTAAAAATTTTGCTGCCTGAGGCTAGCATTATTTTGCTGCTTCTATAATGCTGATATGATGTCATAATAACTGAAATGTTTATAAATATAAGAAAATTAGCATATTATCTATAATTTATTTTTTAAGTAAGCAAAAATCTCACTGGCTTTATTTTTTTATTTTAGGAAATTATTTATTATAGAGATATTATGAATTTTAGAAATATTCTCATCTAGGCCTGGTGAAGAGGCTGAATATTAAAAAAAGGCATGACTGAATCAAAATATATTAAATTAAAAAGCATTCTAACTTTGTATAAATTTTTAAATACTAAATTGTTAATACAAAGTTACTAAAATTTTTAAATTATTCAGAGGCATTGCCTCCTTTTTTTCACAACACCTTTTCTGTAGAGAAGTTTTCTCCAATGTGTAACTACGATTAAATAAGAAGAAAATTACTCTTTGAAAAAAGTAGAATGGAAAAAGGTGGGTACTAACAATGCTATGGAAAAAATTAGAAATGTTGACAACTCTACAAATATCAATAACGTTACAGACCATTTTTGAAAATCGTATATGCATAATTTTTTTATGGTAATACACTCGTATAAAGGAAAATTAACTGTAAAGAATAAAACTTTATTTAATTTCTTTTGACTTCCTTTGGAAAAAGTCATTTGCTGTAAACATCAAAATCAATATTGTAAAAGAATCATATTTTAAATCAAACAAAAACGAAAAATCATGTGTTACGCATTGTTTATTGCACTTTCCAAATGTATGTACTTCCTGTATTGTATAACTTTCAATATTCTTTGCCTATGTAATCATACAACAGGCAGGCAAAAGGATTGAAAGGCATAGAAATAGACTAATTGAATTCATAATCATTCATTAAACATTGTTAGAAAGTATTAAAAATGCTTAACGTGAAAGGAAATGTAATCCTTAGATTCTAAAACCAAAAATAAATTCAAAAACTGGCATACAGTCAATAGAAAGAAATTAAAACTTCTTCACACACCATAAATTTTAAATCAGCACAACCGGTTTTGAAAGGACGTAGCCTTTCTTCATCAGGTGCAAACACGTGCAACTGCCTTGGAGGCAAAAGCAAGACTCAAGTGTCTTGCTTTTTCCTCCAAGGCAGTTGCACGTGTTTGCACCTGTTGAAGAAAGGCTACGTCCTTTAGAAACCGGTTGTGCTGATTTAAAATTTATGGTGTGTGAAGAAGTTTTAATTTCTTTCTATTTCCTTAGATTCTAATTCCAGCCTTTAATGTTTTAGTATGACCCTGTAAATCTGAAGGTAAATCATATATTTCATATAAAATATTATTTTAGCATTTTAACATTAAATGTCAATTTCTTTATGATTTTTGCAGTAGAAATTTATTTCAATATGATTTATATAAATGTGTGTCCTGAAACGCAATGCATTAGAATTATTTTTAATGTTCCTGTACAAAAACCATTTGTAGAGTAGAGGGCCTTTTAATGCCATTATAAATAAAGAACATTCCATAGCAGGGTTGGCAAGTTTCTTCCAAGGTGGAAAAAACCATGGAAAAAACCGACCGAAAGAAATAGGTTTCTTCCAAGTGGAAGAAATGGAAGAAACTGTTTTTCTTTAAAAATTATCATATAGTAATAAATTGCAGCTTTGTACGATACAATGGATGCATTTTTTATATAAATAACTTAAAGCAAACTTTATTTTGTCTATAAAAATCTAATTATTAATTATATATACTAAATTAGTAATTACATGATATTTTTAGCCAAGATCAGATTGCTCTCTAAAATACTCAAAATCCATTAAACAAATCAATTTCCATTTAATCAGAATAAAGTTTTATAATTTAAACAATTTTGTTTCTTTAACTGGTAGTAAATAGTAAGGATCACTTGCTTACTTTCTAATAAAAGAGCTTTTAATTAACATTCAGTTAATTAAGGGAACTGGTATGCAATAATTAACTGTATCACAAAATGTCATCACAAAACTCATTTTCTTTATTGCCATAGATACAGTATAACAAATGAAAAATTTTTTAGCAGTTCAATACTGCAATCTGTTTCTCAACTTAGAATAGACGAATAGAAAATATAGAAATTTTCTTTTTTTTTTTTTTTTTTTTTATCCTGGAGAACTTGCAGAGGAGTTTATAAGTATTTGGACTTATTGATACAATCCATTGGTTACCAGCTTAGAGGCCATACAAAGATTTTTTTTTTTTTTTTAAAGTGAATAAATATTTTGTCTAAATTCCATAAGTATTATCACTTGTACTACTTGAACATGTAATATATAATAATATGAGATAGTATATATACAAAAAATTCTAAATATATCAGTCTTTAAAAATTAGCATTGAAATATGAATGCTAGTACATATAAAAAATAGCTAATCTTTAATTACATTTTTTTTTTTTTCTCCACATATAAAATTACACATTTTTATACTTAAAAAACTTGTAGGGATTTCTTTTTTTCAGAAATGGTAGAAATTGTTAAAATATACCCTACCGATAAAATAGTAAGAACACATCACCTGTATACATTTAAAGTTATTTTTCTAAAAATAATATTTTTAATATTAATTGAATTATAGTTTTGATTTGTCACAATATTATGCTTTGAGTTAATATACAGTTAAAGTGTTTCAATTTTGAACATATGTTTTGTCTTTTTGTTGGTTTCTTCCATTTCTTCCGGTTTCTTCCAGTTTATTCCGGTTTTTTCCACTTTCTTCCACTGTCCTGGAAGGAACCCAACCCTGTTCCATAGTGAACTTGAATAGCATATATCATTTTTGAAAATTTCTGAAAATATTTACGGACGCTGGGGGTGGGCAGACGGACAGACAGATACACAAACTGAAATCATATTCTCCGAAATTTTTTTAAAAAGTGTTAAAAACGCTTAATGTAAACGAAAATGCAATTCCAGAAAATTTCCAATAATACTCCTCAATGCAACTGAATATTTTTGTGTGGCCCTGTAATTTTTACTAAAATTAAATACAGAAATCATTACATGAAGAGAAACGCTTGTGATTGTGTTAAAAAGAAAGTGAGAATTTTGGCCGTGGAGTTTCTCAAGCATTTTAAATGTTATAGAACGGTCTTCCCTCTATATACGGTGGTCTTCCCTTTCAGTAGTGCCACGTGGCCGCCCGGAACCCGGTCTTCTTGAGGCAGTACCTTCCCTTGACCACTGCTGCCAACACTCATGCACAGTAGATACATTCCTGCCAAGTCTTTCTGCAATATCGCGGAAAGAAAACCCACCTTCTCGTAGCCCTACTACACGACCTCGTTCAAACTCAGTGAGCTGTTGATAATGGCTTCTTCGTCTTCTTAGAGGCATCCTTGACTAACATTAACCCACTACATCAAATCTCAACTGTAAATAACGATCACGAACCTTACAGCGCTTATTTAAAGCAAACCTCATTTGCATGTTCATAGTGTCGCTACTAGCGCCACACTTATGCGCGTAGCTCGAAATTTGAATTGACGTCATCTTTCAGATGTATAAACACGCCTACCAAATTTCGTTTATCTAGCACAGCTCCTTCCTGGTGTTGGGATTTTTTTTTTTCCATCAGTGTATACAGTCAACTCTCAAAAATCCGCAACCCTAAAATCCGCAATTCTCTAAAATCCGCATATCATTTGCAATGTAAACAAACATTGTCACAACTGATTTATTGATTAGTGGATTGCAAAAATTCAGCTGTATTAGGAGATAAATCAATAATTAACTGGTGCTGACGAACCACCAATCACTCAGCATATTACAGAGAAGAATATTATAAGTGTAATTATATATAATTATCAATAAATAAATCATATTAATTTAGACAAAGAAGGAGAAAGACAGTTTTCATGAAAGATTTTCTCTCATGAAGATAAATATTCAAACTTTCTCATAGCACAAATTTATGTGATTGACCAAGAATTGCTGACTTTTTTGCAGGTTATAGGAGAAAGGTAAATATGTATGAATATTCTTACTACAACTACTATTGATCAGACTTTTCAAAAATCTAGAAAATTTGCAACTATAATATGATGAATAAAAATTGTTCTTTAAATTAAAATTTCATGAAATATTTGTACTTTTATTGGGCACACTTTATTACAGCATTGTATGTAGTATAACATCTAAATTGTTTCTTAAAGATTTGCTACACAAATGAGGTTCTAAGATGTAAATAAAAGAAAATTGCTCTAAAATCTGCAAAATTCAGAAATCCGCAAAACACTTCGTTTTAAGCTGTGCGGATTTCTGAGAGTGCACTGTATATCGTTACAAGCATAATGAAAATAAAGAAATTACTTCTATATAAATTTCATACTTTTTCTTTGTAATATTACTTATTGTAATGTTCTTAAATTATAATAAAAACACTAGCATTTTGATATTTTAGGAGAGTTTAATAAAGATATGTTTGAGCAAAATGCATGAAAGAAAATTATAGCATCAATTTACTTTTTGCCAAATTTTCAGACTATAAAATGAACGAAGAATTTTACAGCAATTAAATAAAGCACTTTGTTAAAAACTGGTATGTTATGGTCATTACAAACCTTTTTTTTTTTTTTTTTTTTTATGTAACAGTGCCAACTGTCAATATGCACAAAAGTTTAATTGTACCTTTCGACTACAAAGATTTTACGCATGGAGTTTGATGCGATTTTTATTAATAGGTACTGAGATGATGATGCCATATGAAAAATCAAAGAAAGTGAATAATAGCAGTGCCACCTGCCATCTGATTTATATCAAAATTCAGTCAGTATTTGTTGTCATATTGCTTATATCACATATCAAGTTTGGTACATAAATGTACTATAGAAACTGAGATATAGTCCTCATATTCAAAGAGTAAATTGCAGCAGAGCAGCGCCGCATGTCGACAGATCTATACCTAAATTGAATCAGCATAATGTTTCATAATGATCCTCTCATATACTAAGTGTTGTGCAACTATGTAGAATAGAACCTGAAATTTAATAAAAAAGCACCACAAAACTGGCATTGTAAAAAATATTACTTACAAACTTTGAATAAACGCCATAAAATGCAATAAACATAGCATTTCCATTCACAAAGAAAATTGCAGCATAACAGAGTCATTTATGAGCATAACTACACTCTTATTTAATCAGCACAATGTTTTATAATGGCTCTCTCATGTATTTAGTGTTGTGCAACTATGTACAATAAAGCCTATGATATAGCACTCCCATTCATGAACAAAATTCCAGCATAACAGCGCTTTTTATTGACAGATTTATCCCCGAATTGAATCAGTATAATAATTCATGATGGCCCTCTTGTATACTAAAGTGTTGTACAACAATATAAAACAGAACCTGAGATACAGTATTCCTATTCACAAGAAAAAATGCAGCATAGCAACCCCATTTATTCGTAGATCTGCACCCAAATTGGATCAGTCTAATGTTTCATAATGACCCTTTAAAATATCAAGTTTTGTTGATTATACACGATAGAACCTGTGAGATATAGCCTTTCCATAAATGGGAGAAATCAACATATTTTGAGCGATTTGCACCAAAAGTTAATAGGCTCTAATCAAGTCAAGGTGCAAAATTGAAATCATAGTTCATCATTGTTTAGTGCAGCCTATAGATGTTAAACTCTACTTAACTGTAATTTCCCCCATTGACATAATGTATTTGAATTCTCTTGGGTGTCCCTCTACACAAACTAAAAGGCAAAACTGGGAAAATTCATTAATAGCCAGTGGCCGGTACTGTCAGTTTCATTAGTAGCCACTTTTTTAAGTTAGTGGCCACTTTTCACATGATAAGACTATTTCTTTCAGACTGCAAAAAGCATTGTCACCATTTTTTGGTATAATCACCACAAGAAAAATATGAAAATAAGAAATACATATAATAATAAAATTAACACAGGGACACTGAAATTGTAATTATGCTCTTTTTAAAAATCCTAAATTGCATATCCTAAATTAAAATCTGCTTAGGGCTGTAATAATAACAGCAAAAGTTTTTACCTTTCAGATAATTCAGTATTACTTTTTTTTTTTTTTTTTCAATTTATTTAAGTGAAATAAGCTGTTATCATTCACAGTTCACATTGATATTTTCTAGTAAATGAATCAGCTGATTCATCATCATCACAACCTTTTACATGGTCATGTGTAAATACAGTTAGCAGTTTTATTATTTTTTCTTATTTCTAAAGACACACTTTTTTAAATGATTTTATTTCAATAGAGTTAAAATATTTCCTCTTAAAAAGTATAGATATGGAAACTTAGCTGCTTCATTAAAAATAATTTACTTAGCTGCCAAATTTGTAGCTTTAAAAATAGGGAGATTTCTACTTTAAGTTGGGAAGGAAAAGGGAAGATTTCTACTCAAAAGAAAGCAAATACAAAAATTTTTGAAAAATACACATTTAAGCTAAATAAAATTTTACACACATTTGTCAAATATCTTAAATGGGTTAAATATACACTAAATACTATGGAGATAATAATGGAAAAAGATTGTGCTTTGCAGGACATTTGATCATTAACTGCTAGTTGAAATGGAGCGCACATGTGTGTGTGTGGGGGGGGGGGGGGGAGAGAGATACATCTATATACTTCTTTATAGGTTCTAGAATCTAATCAAGAAAGTTTAAAATGAATATTTACATATATGTCATGGATGGAGATGGAGAAAGATTTTAAATCACAAGGCTTCAGTGGAGCATGTTATTGCCAATCATTGGAGGGGGGGGGGAGGATTACAAGAATTATGAGTAAGAGATATTAAACAATTCTACTTCTTTACAGATTCTAGAATCTAATAAAGTAAGTTTAAAATAGATATTTATATTTTTGCGGCAAATGGAGAATGATTAGAAATTATAAAGCTTTCTATAAGCTGTGTGATCACAGATTGTTAGGGGGAGGGAAAGGGGGGGGGGGGGACAAAAAATTATATGAGTGAGATGTATTAAACAATTCTACTTCTTTATAGGTTGTAGAATATAATAAAGCAAGTTTAAAATGAACATTGACATTTATGCCATGGATGGAAAAAGATTAGAAATCGCAAGGCTTCGATTGCCTATCATCGCTCGATTTTTAGAATCTTTTAATGATCACAAAAAGTGGCGACTTTAGTGGCGATCGATGCATAATTTTTAATCGCCATCTTTTTTTATTTAGTCGCCATGTGGCCGGTGGCGACCGTTAATTTTGCCCTTTAACACAAACCATTTGCTTGATCTCCACAAAAAGTTTAGTGTAACATCCCTATATAATACAGATGTAGGATACCGAGTTTGTACTTCCTTTTATTATTTATCCTTAAAATATATAACAGACACATATCACACAGGCACACACACACATATCAACCACTAAAAACATGCTTTTCAGATTCAGAAGGCATTAAAATGCGTAAATATAACAAATACTCAATTTCGAAATTTGACCCTAAAACAATACTTTCTCTACCACATATATATGGGTGAGGGAAAGATTAAAAAAAAAAAACTGACAGCTAATTTTCACTTTGTAATTTTAGCCATCCTAGCTTTTAGCTGTTCTGGATGACCGCCCAATCCCCCCCCCCCCCCCTAAGCATGGCCCTGCTCCAGAGCAAAAATCTTTGCTAGCTAGCGAACAAAGTTCAGTTGCTTAGAGCACAATCTCCAAAGTGCAATCTCTCAGAATAGGTCTTTAAACAATCTAAGTCTTTATTTTACTTCTAAAAAGTAAGTTATCCAGTAATTTTTTAAAAATTTCATTTAACTGTATTTAACAGTTTAAATTTGCTTTATTACAGGGAACTTAATAATTTTTATTTATTTATTAATATTATTGTTATTTTTTTATATATTTTTTTCAAAACAGGCGATGAAATATCTCAATACTAATTAACTTATTTTAATATTACTATTTTATTTCAGGATGATGAATTACGTTTTATAGAAGAGAATGTTAAAAATAGCTGTTCTTCATTTGCTTTAAAATATTCACCTATAACACCTGACACTTTGTCTCTTCCACCTCTTCATCTTAATGATGAAACCCAAAATGTTTCAGATGATGAACATTTGCCTTCACCTTTGTAATTATTATTTTATTCTTATAATTAGACTTCCTCTCAATATATATATATATATATATACATAGCTTACAACATTTTTAACTTTTAAATTAGAATTGACACCAGTATTTTTAAAATAAAATATGTTATATATTTTATGATTGATATTACTGAAAACAGCTATAAAAATTTTCCAGTTTGAAGTCTCCCATGAAAAACAGGAGACTTGGCACCTATGAATATATATATATATATATATAACATAAATCCAATTTTTGTTTAATTTCTTTATTTCTATATTCATAAATTTATGTTATTAATTGTGAGGAAATAAGATAATTACCATAATTTCCGACTTATAATCTGCAGGTCAGATGCATCAGTTTGACACTAGAATTTTTGACAAGCAGAAGAAGCTATATTTTCATGAAAAAAGAAATAAAGAAGTAGAAATATAACTTTGTCTGTTAATTGAATTTTTTCTGGAGTCAAACTTATTTATCTGACTTGCAGATTACATACCAGAAATTAAATTTTTTTTTTCAAACTATAGTGGCAGAACTTATTATATACAGAGTATCCACTAAAGTCTTGTCAACTTGTCTTAACTTGAGAGTAAATATAGCTATTGCCTTAAATGTGGTGTCTAGGTATATTAAACTGGCTATGCACAGCAATTTCATCAGTTACAGCACTACCTGGTAAAAAACAATGAATTAGTATTTTTAGATTGGAAATGGTAAGAAATATAGAAAATAAGTCATTTAAAAAGTTGTAGAGCATCCTCATTATTGTATACAAGACATCTTTTTGTACCGAACCAAATCATGGACACTCTACAAAATTTTGACTTTTTTCTGTATCTGTTACTGTTTTTGAATTAAGAATGCTAATTCCATTATTTGCTGCCAGGTGGCACTGTAACCAATCTCAGCTTGTAGCACATAACAACTTTAGTATATCTAGATATTACATTTAAAGCAATAACTATATTTTTCTCTAGTGAAAGCGGATTGGCAGGACTGACGCAGACATTTCTGTACATGTAATTCATATGATAAACTTTAACTTTTGAAAATTTCATTTTCATATATTAAATAATACAGTTATATTTAAAAAAAAAAAAAAAAGATTGCTTTTATTTTTATTTATTTTAGTAATTGCATTATCTAAGTTACAATGAACAAATAATTATGAATTTTTATCAAAGTATTTTTTTTTTTCCTTATACACAAACCATTAAAAATATGAATTTTATTTATTTTTATTTTATTTATTTATTTATTTTATTATTATTATTGGTGCATGTGTTCTGTAAGAAATTTTGAAATTTCATCATTTTAACAATTTGCCAGATCATGTCAAGTGATTCAAAATTATGTTGCTGCTTTGAACTTTACTTGCCTTAAATTCAAATTTAATGTATTTTAAGAGACAAAAAATAAAGACATTTAAGACATTTCCCAGTTGTTTATAGGGAAGTATCTGGTTCAATCCCAAGTCACACTCACCTAGCTGTTCAAAGTTTTCTCCAAAGCTCACATAATATGGGCTAAGACCTCTTAGAAAGACTCCCTATATTGGACACTTCACCCAGGCCTAGGACTCTCATGTAGTCAGTTGACTTTAATACACACATTGCCACCTGGTTTATAATTTATGAACTCTGAAATGTGCAGTGTGGCTATATTTTCATGAAATTCAATTACTGAATAGATGTATTAAATTACTGGTGTTGGATGATGAAGAATAGGAACTTAATAAATAAATATCATAAATTGCAAAAACATAATAATTGTTTTAAATTTTTGTAATTTATGTTGTTTGCTTACAAGTTCTTATAAATTAATTGCTTAGATTAAAATTAACATATAATTATGAAATAAAAGAACTATCTAAAGAAAGAAGATCTTATAACTCATTTTAAAAGTTTTTATTTAATTTATAACATGATTTATTTTTCTTAATTTTAAATTCATGACTTAAAGATTTAACATTGAGCTTCTTAAACATTATAGCCTGTTAGGAATTATTCTTCACTGTTATTTATTTTTTTTAATTCCCTTATATCATGTATAATTACAGTTAATGAAATAATATAATCTTAGTTTACTTAATATATTTTTGTGAAATAATCTTAAAAAGTTTTTAATATAAATTGATAGTATAGTTTTTGATTATAAGCAGTTGGCTTGAAATATTTAAAATTGTAATATATCATTCAAACATTAATATAAAGTTTATATTGGTGAAACTGGCCATTCCCTTCATACTTAAATTCTCGAACATAAAAGAAATTAGTGCAGCATGCCATAGAAACTGACCATCTACCTGATTTTAACAATACTAAAATAATGATATCTAACTGTTCAAATTATCATTCAAGAATTTTCCTTGAAGGCTAATATACAAAACAGCATTTTTCACCACTTAATGAGGCTTGCACAGTCCCCGCTGAATATGCTGTACTCTCTTAAAGGAGATCTCTTGTTCTTCTCAGCAATTATTTTTTATGTTTTTACTGATGAGGAGCCTGTAAAAAGCTTGAAATGTTTAAATTTATGTTTTGTGTGTTTTAATGTTTTAAATCGTATATTTTTTAATGTATATTGTCTCGGTTTATGATGTGATTAAAATTTAACATAACTATACGAGACATAATGATTTTTAAATATTTTAAAAATTAATATAAAGATAAAAATTAATAAATGAAATTATACATTAATGTAAAAAGGCTTTAAATTTATAAAAAGTATTTATCTCTATAAGAATACCTAAAATGTCCCTTTGGCCTGTGCAAAATATTTTTGACACACTCCTTCGCTGTCCTCATTGGGGCTTCTCTTTTTAGTACAAAGCTATGCATGTTATACTAGGTTGTTTTTTGAATGGTTATTGTATTTAAGTTAATGGGGTTTGATAAATGGGTTTAGGAAAGGCATTGGATAGTTAAGTTTATTAAACTTTAGGTAAAAAAAAAAGTTTATTTGAGATCTTTTATTTTTCTTTTTGTCATTTTTATGAACAATCATCATTATTAAATTTTAATTAAATGTGGTCCTATCGGTATCTTTAAAATTAGGGCTTCAAACAAAATTAAATATGAAGGTACTAAATTCAGAATCAACATCCTCATTAAACCCAACAAAAACACTTTAATAAATTAAATAAAGAATGATAAAAACCTTGTAAATGAAGATACTGCTCTAGCATTTACTATATTAAATTCAAATTTATTAACGATGAAAAAGGATTATATTTTGGAATGACAAAACATAAGATTTTTCTGACCTAAAGTTTGATAAACTATCCATTGCCCTTTTGCAAACCCCATCTATCAACCCTTATTTAATTTAAATACAATAACCATTAAAAAAATATCTCAGTACAACTCTCATAACAATGCATTAAAAAGAGAAGCCTTAGAAACCCTAACTTGTAACACAATGGTAAACCATCGAGACTATTGCATTATTCCATCGGCCTGGCAACATCTAATCAGTGAAGACGATGCAAAGTAGAAAATCAGCAAAAAGAAGCCAGAATGTACAGATAATAACAGCGAAAAGGTGTTTCAAAAATATTCTGCTAAGGCCAAAGGGCTTTTTAAGTCGTCTTATATATATTATAATAAGTGACACTGTCCTTAATTCATTTGTTTTTAGTTTTATTATTATTTTAAAGATAACATTTCAATATTTATTTCTGATTACATAAATAACAAAAATTAAAACTTGGCAAAATAGAAATTTCTGATTAAATTAAGTTAATACAGACAAGTGTTCATATATGTTTTCTATATTTCATTATTATACATGTACAAAGTAGACAAGGCAGTGTAATTTTTCATTTATAACAGTTAAATTTATTTCCATTCCTTTAATATAGAAAGCAGTCAATTTTCTTTCTCTCTCTCTTTATTATTATTTTTATTTATGTTTGTTATTAAGTATAGAAAATTCCTGAACTTTAGAAATCCCCCCTCCTCCCCTCTCTCTCTCTCTGTCTCTTGGTGTTTCTGCTACTATTAAATTTTTTGCAAAATGTTTATCAGAAAAGTGAAAATTGAGGCAAAAGTTTTTACTTTTTTTTGCTAAAGAATTTCACTAAATACTACTATTAAAAAGAAAAATCTTTTACAAAAAGAGTTGCGAATAGTAACAAAACTATCATCAAAGAATTAGTACATCACATCAATTGTGAGAGAAATTTAAATTGCTTCAATTTGTAAAAATGGGATTATTAAAAGTAGGTTTTCCCTGTCAATATATTATTAAATGTTAAATGCCCTGAAAGTAGATTTAACTTTCCAAAAGTCTAAAAGTACCTTTAAAATGGGCTACTATGAAAGAAAAAAAAAAATATGGGATGCAAACTAGAAAACTTTCAATAATGATAAAGTTTTATTTACATTATTTTTATAATTTGTGCTATTATATTTTAGGTAAAGCTAGATGTAAAACAGTTTCATATAATATTAATAGTTTTAACTATATCCTTGAAAATGAATATAAATTATAGCTAACATGCTCAAATTACTTTAAATCGTAACAATGTTTGACCATAATACTGTTTTCCAATGTCTTATAATATATTAGAATTAAATTTGTATTAATGATAAGTGTAGTTATTAATTACCTTTCCATTTCAGAAATTTTTATTAGTTGTTGCATAATAAATATTTAAAGACATCATGACTAAATTTTAAAATTTAACTGACAAATGCAAATAAAACAGAGTCATGTAAAATATTATGTGAATGCTATTTGTAAACCTAGCAGTATTTAGCATTTTACTAAAGCTTTGTATCTCATTTTAGCTTTTTTGCTAAAGTAATTTTGAACTTAGATTAAATCCCCCCCCCCTCTCTCTCTCTCTCTCTCTCTCTCTCTCTCTCTCTCTCTTGCTCGCTCGACATAAAAATATTTTTTGCTTTTCTGGTATTGCTGATATTTTAAACATATCCATTTAGTGTTACATTGTTTTTCAGGTCTTTTTCTCCTGTAAAAGAAGTTATTTATGAAAATGTTGCAGTCAAAAAAAAACCTCAAGAGGCTATATATGCAAATTTAGAAATGTTAAAAATCCAGTGTTCTTTTGTAAAATCATCAACTCAAGCAAACGCTTTAGAGAAATCATCAAAAAACTGTAATGTTGAAACAAAGCATTTATCAAAACAAAGTTTTTCATTTGTTGAAACAGAAATATTTAGCAATATAACTGGTAAGTTTTATTTTATTTATGTGTCACCTAATTTTATTTTGATGTTCATTCTTTAAATATTTATCTTGCAGGAGAAATTTAATTTTATTATTTTATGTATTGTTATTTTCTTTTTGGTGCCTTTTTAACTTTAATTAATATAAAGTATATAAAGTAAAGGTGTATAAGTGAACCAATTAGATCTAAAAATTCAAATTATAAATTACTGTAGACTTTTTTTTTTTTAACTTAGTGACCTCTTTTAAAAATAAAGTTAAATGAAATAAAAAATTATATTAAAAGCCATACTTCTTAAAGTAATGTTATATACATGCAAACAAAATTTAAATAATGATAATTATTCCATTTTTTTTTGGATTTGAGAAAAAATTTTCCTTGATAATTATTTCATACATTTTACTGTAATTGTTAATAAATGTTTATAAATTGAAAGATCTGAAGAAAGGGAAAAAAAGAAATGTTAATTAAAAAAAATAATTAAATGTACATAAAAGCATAAAATAAACATTCACTCTTCTGCTTTTGAGACCATTTGTCAAATTAAGTGTTTATTTATTTATTTTTCTTGTTTAATTACTAAATGATAAAATATTTTTCAATGCAAGAAAAGATTCTTAAAACATTGCATTACTTGAGGAAAATATTTAAAAGGCAATAAAATTGCTAGAGCTGGCAAAGAAATTAAAAAAGAAAATTAACTATTGAATTGGTATAAAATTAATTGTTCATAGTTTGTGAAGGAGTTATCATATCACTTATGCTGGGTATAACTTATGTAGTTTCAGAAAGAAAAATTTTTGATAGGTCGAATGCTTTGATAGGTCACAATGCTTTGAAATTCTTTCAAATTTCCCTGTAGACAAACCAGTGGTAATATTTACCCTATTTTTAAAAGGGAACAATTCCATAGTGAACTTGAAGAACATAAAATATATCAGTTTAAAAAAATTCCATGAATATTTAAGGGAATTAGAGCGCAGAGAGACGAACCGAAGTCTTAAGCATTTTTCAACTTTGTTGGGAAGTGTTTAAAATGAAAGAGAAATTTTAAGCACACAATATTAGAAAAATCCTCATTAATGCATTTGTAATGAATTACATTTAATTAAGAAAGGTAATTTTACTCACCTTCATACGGGTATTCAAATTCGACTTAGTCTTTGTTGAGACACTTACAGCAGATGAACATAATTTACAACTATACCTCAGAGTTTTTACACCATTCAATCTTTGGTTCATCAAAATAGCTTTCAATTTTTTTTTTTAATACTGTTGACGTTGAAATATTATAAGTTAAATTTCAAATATTACACGAACAGCAAGAGAAGGCAAATGCAGTGTGAGATACACATATGAACTAACTGGGCTGTGCAATTATTAACTGTAACTAACTGGGCTGTGCAGTTTTTTTTTTCTTTTGGGTGGGGGGTGGAGGAATTTGTTCCGTTCAGGGTTTTCTTCCAGGTGTAGAATTAGAGATAATAATAAGAAAAAGAATATTCACAAAATTCCCAAAAATGACCAAATTATCTCCTTCCTTCCCATTTCCATAGAACACAATACAATATAATCCAATTCAGCAACCCTTTTTCCTTAAAGATGTAAATGTAACGAAAATACTACTGGTTGGTTAGTTGGGTTTTAAGTCGCACTAAAGCTGCACAATGGGCAATTGACAACGGCCCGGGACTCCCGGATGGGCGGAGACATGTCATCACAATTTTGATCCTCCACGGAAGGGATGGCTCTCCCGCTTCAGTGACCCCCAGAGGTATTATACTGATGGGAATATGGAGGATATTGTAGTCACGAGAGATTTTACGTGCACCAGCCACCGTTAACTTACACGACGGTCTTTGGCCGGCTCGAGTATCGAACCCGCAATCTTCCAATTACGAGCCCGGTGCTCTATCGACTGGGCTACTGCGGTCAGAAAATACTACTCACTGGCTGAATCTGACCTAGTCCCTTCAGGTTTGTGTGGGGGGATGTCCTCATGTGTCATGTCGTAGTTCGTAGTAAAACTAAAACATGACCTCTGAAATCTTCCATGGTGAGTAGGTAAGTTCAAAAATTAGCTTGTGAAACTAGAAATTTTTGAAAAAAGGAATAACAGAAAATATAAATAGAGTAAAAATGACAGCAAAGAAAAGAAAAATATAGTCTAATCTTATTTTAGAGATAGATTACGTTTACATTGCTTCACGATACAGATTATTCTCTATCAAAATATGAGATTACAGTTAGATTACGATCAGATTACGATTATAATTTAAATATTTTTTGATTACGATTAGATTACGATTACAATTTACAAAAAAAAATTTATAACGATTAGATTACGATTACAATTTAAATATTTTTTTTATTACGATTAGATTACGATTATAATTTAAATATTTTAAATATTTGAATATTTGAATAGCTTTAGAAGGACGAATTAACTTTAAAAAACGTTAAATACCTTTAACAATCCTTCATTTTTAGCAGCTTTAATTATTATATATTTCGACTACATTCGTAGTCGTCTTCAGATGTCTTTGCTGCACTATTGAAACATGTCTTCATCTTCTTCCACATCACTTTCCCTCCTGCTTACGTCACTTTTCCGCCGGTACGTTTTTATCACCTGTTGCCAGTCATCTGCTATGATGCTATGCTCTCTCTCATTTACTGCTGTGTTAGAGGTTAATATCTCTAAAGCTTCGCGTTTCATGGCGTAGTTGTGTGAGTTATAGGGGGCTATTTTAACGGTTTTTAGGGTATTAAGTATTATGGGGTTAGTTTTATGTGTGCGTGATAGGGCAGTGGAGCTTCTATTGTATTTTAGATCGTTAATATGTTCCATTTCTCTGTCCTTGATTTTTCTCTTCGTCATTCCGATGTAGGTTGCAGGTTTATTGTTATTTTCTAGATCGAACGTGATTTTGTATATTCCCGATGTTTCTTTAGGATCAATGAGGTCTTTTTCATTTCGGATTCTTTGAATGATGTTCTTATTGGGTTTAATGGGTATGTGTATATTATGTTTGGAACCTTCGTTTTTAATTTTGTTTGCTATGCCGTTGCAGAATGGAATGGAGGTGGTGAACTTGGGTTTTATTTTTTGAGCGTCGTTAATTTTGTTGAAAGTTTTTAAGCGCTTTTTATAGAGTTTTTGAACAAACGAAACGAAAGGCGTGCCTATGGGGTCCCCCATATCAGGCGCCATTGCAGAAATTAAACTCAGACATTTCGAAATATCCGCTCATGATATCATTAAAAACTGTAAAACATGGTTACGTTACGCTGATGACGTGTTCGCCGTCATCCCAAACAACATCGACCGACATGCTATACTAAACAAATTAAACACCCTAGATAATAATATTAAATTTACTCTCGATATCGAAACAAACAATAGCCTTAATTTCCTTGACGTCAAAATCATTAAAAATCGCGATAATAGCCTTGATACTACAGTCTATAGAAAACCAACTAATAATAACGAAATTATTCACAACAAATGTAAAACTCCGCTCCAATACAAAACCGCCGCCATACGATCATACATAGATCGCGCCATCCTAATCTGCTCAAATAAAAATCTACTCAACACTGAAATAAAATTCATAAAAAACATAGCAAAAGGTGCAGGTGCACGTCATCAGCGTAACGTAACCATGTTTTACAGTTTTTAATGATATCATGAGCAGATATTTCGAAATGTCTGAGTTTAATTTCTGCAATGGCGCCTGATATGGGGGACCCCATAGGGGCACGCCTTTCGTTTCGTTTGTTCAAAAACTCTATAAAAAGCGCTTAAAAACTTTCAACAAAATTAACGACGCTCAAAAAATAAAACCCAAGTTCACCACCTCCATTCCATTCTGCAACGGCATAGCAAACAAAATTAAAAACGAAGGTTCCAAACATAATATACACATACCCATTAAACCCAATAAGAACATCATTCAAAGAATCCGAAATGAAAAAGACCTCATTGATCCTAAAGAAACATCGGGAATATACAAAATCACGTTCGATCTAGAAAATAACAATAAACCTGCAACCTACATCGGAATGACGAAGAGAAAAATCAAGGACAGAGAAATGGAACATATTAACGATCTAAAATACAATAGAAGCTCCACTGCCCTATCACGCACACATAAAACTAACCCCATAATACTTAATACCCTAAAAACCGTTAAAATAGCCCCCTATAACTCACACAACTACGCCATGAAACGCGAAGCTTTAGAGATATTAACCTCTAACACAGCAGTAAATGAGAGAGAGCATAGCATCATAGCAGATGACTGGCAACAGGTGATAAAAACGTACCGGCGGAAAAGTGACGTAAGCAGGAGGGAAAGTGATGTGGAAGAAGATGAAGACATGTTTCAATAGTGCAGCAAAGACATCTGAAGACGACTACGAATGTAGTCGAAATATATAATAATTAAAGCTGCTAAAAATGAAGGATTGTTAAAGGTATTTAACGTTTTTTAAAGTTAAATATTTTATTTTGATTAGAATTAATCAGCGATTATGTTACTTTTGTAATCGATTACCTCGATTCAGATTACTACAAGTCTGGTTATTATTAATCGATTGGCACCGACTACATATTTATAAAAAATATGTAATAAAATAAGTTAGGGTGAGGTGGCTTTTTTTTTTTTTTTTTTTTTTGTGGACTGTATGTGTACATTAATCCCTTGCTAGTTTAATTTATTCCAGGTTTTTAATCCTTATTTCAATGATAAGGCCCTGGAAAAAAGTGTAAGGTCACAAAATATATTTACGAAAAAAGTATGAAACATAGTTAAACATGAAAAATTTAGTATCACTCTTTCTTAGGAATGAAATTAAAAACATAAACATAGGTTATGAACATATGTAATAGATAATCAAAGCATTAAATGACAATTTAGAAATTTGATGGCACTTCATCTTAGAAATAATTATAAGGTCTAGTGGTTGTGAATGAAAATATAAAGTCAATATCTACAAATTCACCTTTATTTGTCTATGAGTTTTATTAGTCAATCAGTCATTATTGAATCAAGTCGAGATGAAGTTTCTTTTTTAATATTTTCCCATGCATTCCTGATTGCATTGATGAGTTTGCCTCTCCTTTGATACTGTCATATGTCCTATATAAATAGATTGTGAAAGTATGCTCCAAATATTTTCCAGTGGGTTTAAATCAGACTGTAGAATGGTCCATCAAGCAGATGGACCACATTTGCTTCAAACTAAGCTTTTGTTGAATCGGCAGCTTAGATGCTGCCATTATTCTGGCTGAAATTTCCAACCTCTTGATGTAACTAGAGTGGCATTGGGAAACAAACTATCGCCCAGCATATCTTGATCTTTTTGCATTGATTTTGGTATGAATTACCACAACAGGTAACATGCCATTAGCAGCAAACACACCCCATACCATTACTGATCCATTCCCCTCTATATTGCCGCTTTGAAAAATAAGGTTATATTTTTTTAATATCATGCCAGTATTTTTTAAACCTGTCTGGTTCATCAAAATTAAATTTTTTCTCATCTATAAAAACTATATCCTTCCATTTATCTCCAAGCGAAACAATTTTTAGCAAATTCTAAGCGAGCTAATTTATGCTTCCTTGTCAAGTGTTGTGGAGGTTATAATTTTACAAACTATGTCCTACAGTTGGAACTTAAAACACTGTAGACAGTTTGTGAGGTCTGTGCCCTGGCATCTGCAGCAGACACCCGTCTTATTGATTACTTAAATCTAGAAGATAAACAGAGACTCTTGTATAAAACTTAAACAAATGTTTATTCAAACTTTGAATATGGGTTAGGGGCAAAGTAAAGAAACTCACTCAGATATTTGAATGACTAAATTAAAGTAAATATGAAATTTGTATGCTCACCGCTGGTGGCTAAGATGACTGCCCTAAGAAGCTGACTAAACTTTATTCTCTCGAGAAATACCTCCATTGATCATACAACGTCGATGGAGAATACCTACACACTCCAACTAGTTTTTTTCACACACTGCTTTTATAACTCCTTAAGAACTACTACTTACCCAAATTATTGAGCTCCACCATCAAATCCACTCATAACTTGATACTCGCATAAATCTCTATTCTCTCCAACAACAACAAACTTTCATTCTAACATCTCACTATTTAAACACCCTCAAAACAGAACACATCCTTCACTTCGATTCATCAACTTACATCTCCAAAACTAATCACGTTCAACCATCTTTACTCAACCTGTGTAGATTCTAATTTTCTTTTAGCTACTTCATGCCGACCTAAAATCACCCCAACTCGACAACTTCAATCTATCACTTTCGCCGCAACCGTCAACACTTGTGCTTGGCCAGCTTATACCTTCTCAACCTTTGATCAACATCTTACTGATTACCTACGGCAACATCCTTTTACCACGCTACATCTCTCACAAGTTCAACTGATACATGGTAGGCTTAAAGTATGAGCTATTTCAAAATAAGACATTTTTTTATCGCATGACCATCGAAAAATGTTTGATTTTTGGTGCTCTGAAAGTACACTTGGTTTGCCTGGGTGCTTTCATTTACCATACTTTGAAAGATTTTTAAAAAATTATTGACTACTGTTTTAGACTAACCGGAAACCGGGATACCTGGAAATAGCTGCACCACTCATTCTAAGGATTTTACTGCGTTCTACATCGGACAATTGTTTTTGCCTTGGCATCATTGCCAATAGCTGAATAGCACAGAAAAACTCTAAAATAACCCTAAATGCATTGTTAGGTTGCCTTTTATATTTCATGCTTTCTCAGACCATAGAATATTTGCATGTCCCTCAAAAAAATTCGACGACCTTATACTTTTTTCCAGCAGCAAATAAGATTAATATCTAATATGGTAATTAGATTGATTAATTTAAATTAGATTTTAATTAAAGTGTATTATAATTAACAAATCATTTGCTTACTTTGTATTTTTGTTACTTTTCCATCCAAAAAATTTCCATAAATCCAAGTTTAACTAGCTATTTAATCAACCTTATATTTTTTTCCAGGGCCTTATATATTTTTTAAATAGACACCATCCACATATAACATTTCCTTCAAAAAATATATATATATGTAAAAAAAGCATATTAAAATACAAGTAAAAATTACATTTAAAGTTGTCTTTCTGCATTTCTCCTGCCCAAGGATAAACCGGCAAGGGATTAGAAACATACATATTTTTACAAAAAATTGATGCTTAAACAAGTGAAGCAAAAAATGCATGCATATGCTGGATGGAAAAGTAAAACTAGCATATTTTTCCATTTCTTTGGTACTTTATTTTCAGTAAAATTTAATAAAAAGTGCAGTGTGTTCTATGAGTTTTTGGTTCTGTAGCAATGGTGATTGTTTTCAGGTATTTTTTTTCCTTTTCAGTACCGAAATTTCCATTTTTCTTGTACTTAAATTTATAAAATAAGACTAAAAAGTATCAAATTCATATGATTATTAAACCTAATTAATATTACTGTTTTTTTCATAAAGAGAGGATTTAGACCTCCCTGCAATAAATTATATGATCTTTACCCATACATAAGCTTTTTCTTGCTAAAATTTCAGATAATTTTGCATGAATTCACAGTCACCCCTGCTATAGTTACATGTTTATTTAGTGGTATCTTATGAGCTAACTTCTTTTTAGAGTATGTAATTATACTATGTGATTTTCATTTACAAAGTTTAAAATCTATATTATTATTTTATAGTCAATCTTTTAAACTTTTATTTTATATTCTCCCATTTATAGGACCAACATTTGGAAAAGAATATAGGAAAGATTATTTGAAAAATTTTTTACAATCACGGATGGAGACATATTCATCAATTTTAAAGGAAACTATTAAGAAAGCTGAAAAAAGCATCTCAATTGCAAGGTAAACATTATTCAATAAACTTATTTACTTAAAATGTAAAATTTATTTGTCTGTGCATAGGCATGCCTAGTTTCGTAATATTGAGTATCATATCAGATATGTATTCAGGAGGAGGAGACACCCTCTCTTAATTTACAGTATTTGAGGTAGGTGTAATGATGTATATGCACAGGACATTGATATGTTATTACTGTTAATTTAATAATAGTATTAAAAAGCATTTTTAATACTTTGTTTTATTATTATTATTTCTACATACAAATAAATGAAGATTTCATCAAGTGACATTTTAATGAAAGTACATAGCTGATAATTAACTAAATATACATTTTTTCCTTTATAATAAATAAAACAAAAATAATTAACTTTGTATACTTGCATAAGTTTCATTTCTAGATTCTCAAAATTATATTTCCCCATGCCTTATACCCAGAGTTCTTTTTCAGAAATCTGTACAGAGTTGTTCTTGCCCGTATCTGGCCTTTAGATCTCCAACAAACAAGGGTAAATTTTGAAATAGATGGCTTGGGCCATGGCAAACAAAACAAAGACGAATTTTTTAGTATGCCGAACCCCCAAAGCATGAATGACCTTTTTATTTTAAAGTGTCCAAAAGAAAATAAGATTTTATTTCCTTTAATGAATGTTTAGAATTCTGTGCGTAGTATAAAAACTCCATAAGTTGAAAAACTCTCATACAGTAAGTGTACATCATAATACTTCATATAGATACCATAACTTGTTTCCAATATACTCAAAATTAAGCTTTTCTTATCTGTAAATTCATGTTTAATTACTGTTAAAAGAGATATGTTTGTGATATGCAAACCATTGAACAGAGCAAGAAAATCAAGCTTAAAATAATTTAAAACTGTCTATTCTGTTGCCAATTATATATATATATAATATAATACATATATATTGGATTGGACCAGCAGCCAGCTTGAGGCTATATTTTACTTGTCAAGGGTTATTTGCTTTCAATCAGTGATAAAACCATTGTCATCCACAACTTGGAATAAAGAAGAATAAAGCACTTATAGTTGCACATAAACACGCACACACATACACTCATGCATACTTGCATACAAAAAGTAAGATCGTGCATCACTAATAAATTATCAAACACTACCTACATTTCTAGGAAAAAACATACACTATGATGTAAAAGTTTAGATGATGAACAAATTCACATGGATTTCAAAAGCTTTTTTATCAATTTGTCTGAGACAGCTTCAGAGTAATATTGTATGAATATTATGAAATATGTATAAGAATGAAAATTTTATTTATGCATATTATTTAGTTATCAAATGATAATAAAAAATTAACATTTTCTCAAAGGTTTAAAAGTATGATTGTGTATTCATTCTTCTTTATTAGTTCATAAATACAAGTTTATATTAAAGAAATTAAATCTTGCATAGTTTAGGGATCGATTTAATACCGTATATCCTTAAAAGATCTCTTGAGTTCCTTTACAGAAGAGTATCATTTGCCATTGCTGTAAAGTATGTGATACATGATGTCTTAAAGATTCTTTATAGGGTTAAAATCTGTGCTATATGCTAGCCAATCAAGAACTTTTATATTCTTAGATATAAATCAGTATTTTGTGTTGTTCGCAATTTGCAGCACAAATCAAAGCATTATCATAAAGAAGTTTACATTGAGAGCAGCCTTGAAGCTTTGAAAATGGCAAGGAGTTATCCTTCAATATCTTAATATAATGCTTTGATGTTTAACAGCCACTGGTAACTGTCACAGACAGTTGTCCATTGTAGAGAAAGGTTACTTGTGCATATCATGCCAGTACAATGCCATCTATCTAGACCATCCAGATTCCACTTTTTTCCATCACTAAATATTGATTGTCATTTTGGTTGATATGACATATGATTTCAAGCCCACAATATTCTTTGGGACTTATGATATAACATTAGAGCTGTTTTTTTTTTTTTTTTTTTTTTTTGTGAACTGCGGACCAAAATTCATAAATTCTTCAAATTATATTCTTTGATGCCAAGAGCAATAGTCCCAAAAACATTAGAAGTTCACAAACAGTCATTTGTTAGGTCCTCACTAGTATCTTTGAACTTTATAATAATTGTAATTATTCATCAAATATGGTCTCCCAGATCTGTGTTTTCCTTTACATTTAAAACCACATGATAAAACTCGATAAATAGCTTTCTATGATCTATTAATTATAGCTGCAATTTCCAAAATGAGTTTAGCTTTCAACTGTTTAATCTTCGTAATTCATTAGCTTAAATTTCTTAAGATCATGACATCTCAACTGCAAAGTGTTATCGTTTGCAGACCTTAAGTGCTCAAAGTCTGCAATATCATCTCTTTTAAATTTGCATATGTTAACAAAAATTCACAGAAACTCGTAATTGTGTCTAAACTTTTGCAAGAAATTTCTTTCTTTATCCAAAAAAATATATATATAATGTTATAATAATTGAAACAATTGTATTATAATGATAGTATTTTAACAGAGTTTCTGGATTATGTTTTTTGGAATTGTACTACAGTAGGGAACCAATTATCCAGAATAGCTGGGACATGACTATTCTGAGTAACTGGTTGCTCATCAAAACAACCCATATTAATCAAACTTGTAGAATGTGTATGATTTTAATTAATCAATACGTATTTTAAATCAGTTTTAAAATCGTTTTCAATTAAGATAAATTATTAATCAGAATTTGAAATATATATGAATCTCTTGGAAACTTAATAATCCTGCATAAAAGTCAAAATTTGCTCTAATCTGAATGCTACAATGGTTGATTAGCCAATGATTTTGAAATATTAAATGTTACTTATTAAGGATTAGAAAATTAAGACTTATAAACCGATTCCTTTTTATTTTGCATAAAAATTCATGCTATTAATCTATATCCATAAAAGTGCAAAATATTCATATATTTTTAAATATCATGTGGTTTTATTTATCATAAAAAGTAAATAAATAAAATACAGACATTTATTTGTCAACAAGATTTTTATTCTTTAAATATATCATCAGACTTACTTATATTTTGTTTTTCTTATAGTGCTTTTCTTTCTTTTTTTTTTAACTGAAAGAAATTGCAAGTCAAACAGTCAAAAATATGATTACAGATAAATGGTTCCATACTGTATCACAATTCTAAGTTTTAAAGCTGAATAACATTATTGTCTACACTTTTGTATGCCAGTGTAGTTACTATGGGAAAAATTAATATCACTAAGAGAGTGATTTGAGTTTTGGCTTCCAATTGCTATCATTTAATTTGCATACAATTCTTGCATTAAGATTTTAAGGGAAAAAAACAATGTTGCATTTATCGGTTATCACACTGACCTTGTATATACAGTAGAGGATCAAAAATACACTCAGCTTAGATTGTGTGGATTACAGGATTTGGTGGATTTTAGAGCTATAATATAATGATCATAACTTTGAATAAAAAAAGCCAAATATTATTCAAACAAAAAATATAATAACACAATTCCACTTTTATGTGAAGTATGATGTAAATAAAAATGATACTCAATGTTAAAATATATTCATAGTGTAAACAAGAAATAAAAATGAAAATTATTCGTCAAATTTAGATGTCATCTGTCAAGTGTTGTTTGCTTTAGAACATCATTCTGAGCTTCTTTTTTTTTATTATTATTACTGTAGTTAACAACACACACAACTTTGTTATTCTAAGAATGTTCAGTTCATCACTGTTGCACTGAAGACAGTATGCTAAATACTATCAAAACACCTGTTTGCTTCTCAGTTTTTTTTCTTTGGTGTTCAAGACATCCTTAAGAGAAGGATAGCCCTGAGCAGCTCACTAAGAGCTGGGCACATCGACCAAAGGTCTATTGTACCCAAACTCTAAGTATCCTTATGAGAAAAGTCTCATAGATGAAGCATATTTGACAGGAGTATCCTGTAGTTCCTAAGGCTCAATGGGATGACTATCAAGATGCTCAAACCTGTGCGCAAGAAAGGCCTCACAGACACATAAAATGTACTGAACAGTCTCTTTTTCCAGATAATAATTATGACAAAGGGGATCAAAACTGATGGCCATAATGTTCAGATTCCTCTTAAGAGTACAATCACCAGTAAAAAGGCCAATTACCTTTCTCAAACTACTTCTGTTATGCTTTAAAAGCTCCTTATGACCTAGGCCAAGACAATTATGGTTTAGCTCTTTTGCATGCCTTTAACCATCAGAATTGCTCCATTGCCTATAATGCTCTCTATCAAGGAGCTTGAAAATAGAAGCCCAGAAAATAATGTGAGAAATACCCAGAACAGACTCAGAACCACAAAAGTGTGTATTGAAGCAAGACTTTGCCAGTTCATCAGCCAACTCATTACCAGAAATGCCAGTATGACGAAATACCCAGTAAAGACGAAACTTATTATATAAAGAAAGGTCACAAAGTATCTTGAAGCACTGCTACATAGAAAAGAGATAAGATTACATCTCACCAGTGAAAAGAGAGAAACCTGACTATCTGAACAGGTAACATAGTTAATTACTATAACTCCTGTCTAAGCACACCTTACATCATAAGATAATAGCAAAGATCTCAGCTTGGAAGACTGTGGCAAACTTTCCAAGAGGGAAAGAAAACAGTTTCAGAGCAAAACTGTTTCTAAAATGTATGTCGAAAATATATGTTCTTTACATGCCCAAAGTTTCAAGGTAATTCACTGACAAATAATAACAGGAGACTCGGCGTTGGAATATTAAAACCCGAATAAATTACTACGTCAGAAACGCCAAAGAAAAATATTAGAAATGCATACAGCTGTTTCGGCAGCCTTAAGCGTGAATCCCTTTTGCAATGATGACGGCACGCTTAAGGCTGCCGAAACAGCTGTATGCATTTCTAATATTTCTCTTTGGCGTTTCTGACGTAGTAATTTATTCGGGTTTTAATTCACTGACAATTTTTCTAGATATTTTACAAAATATCTAGAAATCAAATTTTTAAATTTGAAAGTGTCTGGTCATTTAGAGAAAGACAGTGTATCTCTAGTTATTAGAAAGTATAAAGAGCATTTATTTTTCTACCTATCTTCCATTTACATGGTATTTTTTTTTACAGGGTAAATTATAACTCTATTTACATTTATTTTTTTATGTGGGGGGTACTTTTTGAGCAAGATATAAATTTACATATTCTAATTTTATACAGCCAGTGTTCAGCGTTTAAGCTGAGTGAAAATTTTCTTTAGCAAAAAAGCTAAAATCAGAAAAGAAAGCTTTAGCAGAATGTGAAAATGCCAGAAACAGTAGAAAAAGATGAATATCAGTTCACACATTATTCTAAATGCCTCGAGATGTTTGATTTTCATTTGTAAATTAAACTTAAAAGTTTTTAATCAGGTCTTTAAAGAGTCATACCACAGATAAATATTTTTTTAATTTGAAATAAAAAACAAAAAAGTAATTAATAATTAAACTTACCACTGTAACCAGATAAATTCGAATATAGTACAAGCATATATTTTAACACATTTATTGTTAAAGACTTGAAAAATATTAAACTTTTTAGATTATTACTTTATTTTGTAAACTTTTTTAAAGCATTATGAACATCTTATATACGAAGTATATTATTTTTCTGGAGATATAATTATCACAATGGCGCGTAAAACTACATTAAGCTTATACTGTATCTGAAAATAAAAACATAACTTACAAAAAAAAAAAAAAAAAAAAAAAAAGTAATATAAGTGAAATTTGTTTATTACTATTGAAAGCTTTTTGGTTTACAATTTATAATTTTTCTTTCTTTTATATTAGACCACTTTACAAATGCCTCATGCTTATTTACAAATTGATTTCCTGTATGCGATTCTTATGCATAGTTCAGCATTTGGTTTTCCTTATATGCATAAAACAATGGATTTTTCTTGACCAATGTTGCAATTTTTTTTCCCATAAAAGCTTTGTTATAATATTTTCGAAGATTTTTTTTTTTTTTTTTTCAATTTGTCTTTAGTAAGATGCTTTAGCAAAAAAGCGAAAACATGTTATTTCATTTTCGCATTTTGGATAAGTCTTTTAGTATTTCGCGAAAAATGCTACTGCAGCAGAAACACGGCCATTGTTTGAAGGGTATATCTGTCTCTTGATTTTTTATGCAGTAAAATATCATGTAAAATGAATCAGCATGGAATGAATACTCTATGTAAATGAAGGGATAGATGTATTTAGAGTTTTTTTTTTTTTTTTTTTTTTTTTTTAATGATATATAATTATCCTCACTTACCAGATTTTAATTATTAATTTGTTGGTTTATGATATTATCTCTGCTTTAATAAACTCACACAACAAACTTAGAATGTTTTGTGTATGTAAACATTAGCTAAATTTGTTATATGTTTATATAAACTAATCTTTTTTTTTTTTTATTCAGACAAGCTGCAAGTTTACCTGTAGCTAGTGCCTATTTTACTACATCAGTGCCAAAAGCAAAACTTTTAACCCGTTATGTTAGCAGCCTTCAAGATGAAGATTCTATAGGTGATGAACTGGCCAATAAAAAAGTACATTTATTTATGTAATTTTTTAGACTATTTTAATAAAAATTTAAAAACATCTGATTTCAATATCATATTATCTAAAACTTATTTTTTAACATTTTTAATTTGTGATATAATAACAACTGTACAATCATCTTTATCTCATCTAGCTAAAAATATTATAAAATTAATATATGTATCAACTTTTCTTTAAATTACTTTTTATGAAATATCACTCTATATAACCAATTGTAAATGTACAATTGTGCCTTTATATAAAATAATAATAATAATAATAATAATAATAATAATAATAATTTCATTGTACTCTTGAAATTGTTTTTCTGAATTGTAATTTTATATTTCTAAAATTAACGTAATTTTCAGTAAGGAAGAAAGAGAAAAGAAAAGAAATTTATTTACTTTTTTATTTTAGGAGGAACTTATGTCTAGCATCAATAAGAAATTGGGTATTTTAAGGTTAGAACAAGTAGCCTTAAGAGAAGAAATGAAACAAAATGATGAGTTAGGTTCTTTACTCATGAGAAAACTTATGAAATATGCTCAGCCTAATGAAGTTGAAAAGTTCAAAACACATGTTGAAGAGTTAGAGAAAATTACTTATCTAATAATTTCTTTGTCTGGAAGATTAGCACGAGCTGAAAATGCATTACTGATATTGCCACCTGATGCACAGCTAGAAGAAAAGGTATGGAAATTAAATTTAAATTTTTAAATCATGTTTATTTTTCAGATAAGTTTTTAAAGCTTGTCCAGGAAATTATTAACCTTTTATACTAGTTATCCCCTATGATTTGACTTGTTCAAAAAATTGTGTATTAAATTATTAACAAGTGAGCTTTTCACTATAAGAGCTTAAAATTTATAAATATGGCTTGTTTACAAAGCAGTACTTTGATTGCTTCTAACTTAGTCATAAGTTTATAATTAAATAGCTTAAATATAAAATTACTTTAAAGTTTTCCTTTTCTTAAAAAAATTGTTTTCGTCAGTTTGTTGTAAAATAATTAGGTAATTCCAAAATCAGGCTTAAAAAAACATGATTTTGTCTGTTAACTACAAAATAATTGAATATTTTGGAAATCAACATAAAGAAAAAGGAACTTTTAAAATTAGCTGTACAGGAGCACATCAGCATTGCCAGACACCTGTGTAGAGAACTTCAGTCGGCTCTCTACATCACTTTTTTTTTTTTTTTTTTTTTTTTTAGCTTTTTATAAAACTTATCAATAAGTGAGTCAAGTGAATCTCTAAAAAAAAAATCATAAATTTATTGAACAATAGCCAACAAATAAATTCAAATAAAACATGTTAATAAAGAAAGTTTAAAACCTTTTACAGAGAATCTCAAAAACATTTGGCAGATTTAGAGTAGGAATGTAGATACTGAAATGTCCCATTGTGGCATTAGATGACATTCATAAGATTTAAAATTATTTAAAAGAGCCTAATTTTTTCCATTCTTGGTTCCATTCGGCCGAGCGACTGGCCATCTTCAGGAGAAAGTAGTCGTGTTCTGCTTTTCGCCTTCGTCTTCCTTTTAACACGGTGTGCCATCTGTCATTTAGCTGTTCATTCGCTTGGTGATCATTATGTGCTTGCTCATTGGCCATTATTTTGATGATTTTGTGCATGATGGCATATTTGTAATTATTATAGTTAGCCAGTTTTCTGATATTATGAAAATCTATATTTATATTTTGATCACGGTTAGTTTTTCTTAAAGCTGTTGTTATTTTGAAAACTGGCTGTTGTTATTTTGAAAAAAGGCAAAATAACTACAGCCCTAATAAAAACTAACCACAATCAAAATATAAATATGGACTTTCATAATATCAGAAAACTGGCTAACTATAATAATTACAAATATGCCACTATGCACGAAATCATCAAAATAATGGCCAATGAGCAGGCATGTAAGGATTACCAAGCAAATGAACAACTAGATGACAGATGGTGCACAATGTTAAAAGAAAACGGAAAGCAAAAAGCAGAACATGATTAGTTTCTCTTGAAGATGGCTGAGCACTCGGCTAAATTGAACCAAGAGTGGAAAAAAATAGGCTCTTTTTAACCGACTTCAAAAAGGAAGGAAGGAAGGTTCTCAATTCAAACCGTATGTTTTTTTTATGTTTGTTAGCTCATAACTTCTGAACGAATGCTCCGATTTTGATACTTTTTGTTTTGTTAAAAAGGTCTTGGTCTGAAATAGGTCCCATTGTAATATCTTTACGATCTAAAGAAAATACAGGGTGCCCAAAAAAATCAGTCTCAACTCTTTTAGCTGCTAAACGGCTGCAGCTATAGTGATAAAAATGATATGAAAGTATAGCAAAGAGGCCATGCAATACAAGGTTAAAACGCTTGTAGCGCCACCTCGTGGAAAATAGCGGAGTTAGTGTTCCTATCTTGAAAACTGTTCTAGAGAAAAAAGTGAATTTAAAAAAAGTGAAAATAGTGAAGAAAGTTGAAGAGTACCATCGATTTAGTACAAAAAGATAGTTTAGACATTCATGCTAGCGTTCCTATCTTGGAAACAGTTCAAGACAGGGGAAAAAGTGAATTATAAAATTGCAGAGCATCATCGATTTAGTACGAAAAGATAGTTTAGACATTGATGCTAAAAATACAATGCTAAAAACGTGTATTTGTTTGTTTGCAATTTCTTACACTATGCACACTTGAGCTACATTGCACACGTTGTAGCGTAGCTGGTGAGACATACGCTATATACTTCAAAATACGGTTACTTGATAATTTTTGCTTTGTTGTAAAGATCTTGGTCTGAAGTAGGTCCCATTGTAATATCTTTACAATCTAAAAAAAATAAAACGTCATCTGGTGAAAAACAGCAGAAATAGCGCTCCTATCTCAAAAAACGGTTCAAGATGGGAGAAAAGTTAATTACGAAGTTGTAGAGCATCATCAATTTACTACAAAAAGACAGTATTTAGACATTATTTCTAAAAATAGAAAGCTTAAAATGTGCAGTTGTTTGTTCGCATCCTACGCTGTGCACACTTGAACTACGTTGCACACTTGCAGCGTAGAGGATGACATGTATACTTTGTGGTTCAAAGTACTGTTACTGTAAGCGATCGTTTTCAACCAACTTCAGAAAGGAGGGTGTTCTTAATTCGAGCTATGTGTTGTTAGTGTTTGTAAGCTTATAAAATCATAAGATATGCTCTAATTAACCAACTTCAAAAAGGAGGAGGTTCTCAATTCAAAGCGTATGTTTTTTTGTTTTTGTTTGTTAGCTCATAACTTCTGAACGGATGACCCAATTTTGATACTTTTTGTTTTATTGTAAAGGTCTTGGTCTGAAATATGTCCCATTGTAATATCTTTACGATCAAAAGGAAATACAGGGTGCCCAAAAATGTCAGTCCCGACTCCTTTAACTGCTGAACAGCTGCTGCCTAGTCATAAAAGTGGTATGTAGGTATAGTAAAGTGGAGATGTGTTACGCAATTTAACCGCCTACAGCACCAGCTGGTGGAAAACAGTGGAATTAGCGTTCCTATCTCAGAAGCGGTTCAAAACAGGGAAAAAAAGTGAATTATAAAATTGCAGAGCATCATTGATTTAGTACGAAAAGATAGTTTAGACATTAATGCTAAAAACAGAACGCTTAAAACGTGCATTTGTTTGTTCACAATTTCCTATTTTGTGCACACTTGAACGGCATTGCATATGTTGTAGCGTAGCGGGTGACATTTATGCTATGTAAAATTCAATGTATGGTTATTGTAAGCGGTCACATCGATTAACGCATAGACGTTTTAAACCGACTTCATAAAGGAAGAAGTTCTCAATACAAACCATGTTTCTCGTTGTTGTTGTTGAAATTTGTTAGCTTTTAACTTCGTAAGACATGATTTAATTTTAATTCTTTTTTTGTTGTAATGATCTTGGCCTGAAATAGGTTTCATTATGATTTCATTAAGATATAAACAAATTACAGGATACTCACAAAAGTCTGTTCTCACTCTAACTGCTGAACGCATGCAGCTGCACACTGGTAAAAGCAGTATGTACGTATCAATGTTGAAACTTCTGTCTGTCAGCTGCAATGCATATTTTGCTCTTTGTTTGAACTTTACGCTGCGCAATTTCCAGCACAGCGGGTGACATGTATTTACTGTAAAGTTCAATATATATGCCTAACAGAATTTTTTGTTACGAATATGGCGTATCTGTTCTTTACATTTCTAAAGACTTTTTAACTTAACGTATGTTCATTCAATAGATAGTTTTTTGCTCATATCTGATAAAGGCAAGAAAAGTGACACAACTTAAAAATGCAGCATTAGAGAAAAATAAACTTAAATATAACTTGACTAGAATAAAACTGGCACAACTGTCTCTCGAGTGGATAACTTTCTATATGGAGATGTAACTTTTTTGTTCACACTGGGTGCATTTCATGTAATATTCAGTGACATAAACTATTTTTTGAGTTATGTCACTTTTCTTGGAAGTTGTGATTTGTGAAGCTGCCGTCGAACATCTTTTGATGTTCTGCTATATGAATAAGTTTTCACCGAAAAGAGAAAAATAAAATCTTTTTGTAAAAAAAATAGAACCGACTCCAAAAAGCAACTACTATTCAAACAACTAAAAAAAGGAAAAAAAAGGCATGAAATGAAACTGTAAATTGCACCTAAACGTATAAAATAATTTCCTTCGCCAAACAACCTATAACACTACAATTAATCATAACTTTTGAAGTCGGCACAAAATTAAATAAAAATTTATAACTTTATTCAATACAAAAATCAAATCCTATTCAGTATACACATCTCACATTGTCACCTGCAAAACGCAGCTGAAAACTACTTTGATTCAAGAAAACAAATAAGATTTCGTAAGCAGCAAAAGTTGGCGAAGATGCTGGTATCAGACGTCCTTGGTGAAAGAAAAATCGCAAAATTATCTGGCAAACATATTTAATTTCTTTAGGATATCATGATTGTTTTCATAAGGTATATTAAGAGAGTAATCAAGATTATGAAACAATACATCGTACAATATATATTATAAAAATATACATCCTGCGTGTATATTTTTGCATTATGTTTTGATCGTCAAATCCAAAAGCCACCAAGGATGATAGTTATCAAAGTTATACCAAATTTGCAAAGGAAACTCTATCTTCGTAGAAACAAAAATACCGCATTGTAAAGAATGTTCACTGTTCTATGTAGACGCTACTAATGGACCAATTGTATATAGTGATAAAATAATAAAGGAAACATGAAAATGGATCATTCGAGACAACAGCATTTCTTGCTACCGATCTAAAAACAAACCTTTAAAAACTAATTAAATATTTTGCGCCGACTTCAAAAGTTATGATTAATTGTATTGTTATAGGTTGTTTGGCGAAGGAAATTATTTTATACGTTTAGGCACAATTTACAGTTCCATTTCATACCTTTTTTTTTTTTTTTTTTTTTTAGTTTTTTGAATAGTAGTTGCTTTTTGGAGTCAGTTCTATTTTTTTTTTTTTTTTACAAAAAGATTTTATAAATAATTTTTTTCCTCTTGTTTTCTATTTATAAATTCATAAGATTGTTAAGCAAAAACACTTCTATGCTAGTAATTACCATTATTTGCATGGATTTTGAACAAAATGCATTGTTACACCTTGCTCTTCTGGGGGTAACATTACGAACATGACCTAGGAAAATTCCATTAAGTCTAATGAAGATGTGGTGGACCATCAGCTGATGCTGGAAATGTGTATGATGTGTATTATATTTTTGCTAATGTATGACAATACATGTGCTTCTTCTGTGAATCTTGTATCACTTTGTCTTGAAAGCATAACATGATTAACTTTGAATATATTCAAATGGTTCACAATTCAGCAGGTGTCTCCTGAAAATGCTCTATGTATTCATTTAGCAAATGCTCCATTTCTGTTTGCAGTCTCATACATGAAATACATGTTGGCAAGCTTTAAAATGGCATAACAATGTGTTCTGCTCAAAATCTGTATGCAGAATATTGAATTCAGCTAACAAGATATTTTCACTTATCAGTTTTGTCAATGGAACCTGCCTTCTAAACATGATATTTTTGCTCCATACTTCCTATACTTATTTGCTTTTTTTAGTAACCTTTATCTGCAATTTTGTTTATGCCAGACACTGCTAAGACACCTTGTACAGTTGTAAAATTGTAAATTGACAAATAGCACTAGCAGCACATACAAACGCAGCACTGAAACAATAAGCTATACATTTATAAGCATGTAAAAAGGATTATTATCTAAATTTTATTATGTAGAAATAAGTAAATATTTAATGAGAAATAAATATTGTTTAATGAAATTTTCCATCAATATTGAAAATTCTGGAATAATATATAAATTAAGTTAACTGAAATTAAATAATATAACTGGAAATATAATGACATAATTTTCAAGACATGTAGAATAATTCAATTTTTATTCCTCAAACAAAAAAAAAGTATTATAAGTTTGAAGCCTTTGTCTGTGTACATGTGTGCGTCTGTGGCACTGTAGCTTCCAAACAAATCAACCAACTTCAGTGTGGTTCATTATTATTGTCAAGTTGCTGATTTTATCTGGATATTTCTTAGCTATGTTTAATGAAAATTTATTTGGCAGATTGCACTGGTCTACAGTGGTTTGGTAACAACGGTCAAATTATTATTTTTATTATTAATTCCAATTTTTATTTAAATATCTGCAAGTAAAAAATTCCCACCATGTCACATTTTTCTGTTAGAGTATAAGAAAATGGCAATTTTCACGATTTTTTATCATTTTCACAATATCACAGGTGGTAACCCTTCCTGCTGGCAACTCAGAGTCCTGGCAACCATGTTTGTTCCATTTTTTTGTTTAAGTATCAGAAAATGGCAAATTTCACTATTTTTTTTTTTTTTTTTATGATTTTTACAATCAGCCGACAGCAAAAATATCCGAGCACTAGCCAATAATTCTGATATCAAAAAAGTACATTTAATGCTATTTTGTTAAATAAATCCTTGTCAAATCATGTTCTTAAACTGACTAAGAACATAACTCAACAAGGATTTATTTAACAAAGCAGTATTAAATGTACAGATTATTATGTACAGAAACTAATAGATTATTCTAGAAAATTCCAGAACTTTGCTCCTATTGAATATAGAAATTAATAATAATTAGGCAAACCTAAACAGTCATTTTGCTTAAAATTCGGTCTCCAAGTAACCAATTTTGCTGTCAAAACCAATCTTTTTTTTAAGTGAATAGACTGTCCATTGTTTCAACTTCCTACTTTTTGCTACCTTTGATCCATGAAAGAGGTTTAAGGCTGTACATGTCAGATTCCTTTCTTCCTTCTTATGATATCCTATGGGATTTTTGTTGCTTCATTTTGCAAGGATATCTTATTCAGAAATTAAATTTTTCAAATTTTCTTTTTTTTTTTTCTTTATTATTATTATTATTATTATTATTATTCTTTGAACATACTATCTTTTAGATTGGTGAGCAATTAAAAATAAATAAATAAATTTAAATGTTCATTTTAGAGATTGAAAGTCCTTGTTGTTGTTGTTGTTGCTTATCCTCCTTGTCTGACGGAGTCAGACAAGATCCACGAGTTTGTTGACAGTTAGGAAGTCAAAGACCAGAAGAGGATTGATAAAAAGATCCTCCTTAGAGAGTCCCATGCATTCCAAAAGGTGCTCAGGAGATTTGGCATTTGGTGCAGGTGGCGAAGGTTTTCCTGCCCTCGTTGAAAGTGAGGCACTTGATGTGACTGCTAGGGAGTCTTGACAGTACAGTTCGGGTACGTCTGTCACACGGGAGGTCAAGGGACAAACTCGGTTTTGAGCCCTTGTACCAATTATGGATGGGGGAAGTTTTCCACTCCTCCGAGATTTTTGAATTTTCCCGGGAGTATAACTCCTGAAAAGTAAGTGCGGAGGAGGGAGTTGAAGAAATCCTGCAACCCTCCTTAGCAAGATTATCAGCCATTTCATTCCCGTGGAGATTCACGTGTGAAGGTATCCATTGCAAATGAACGTCATGATTAAGTGAAATGAGCTTTAATTTAAGCAGTATAGAGGTGCTGACCTTGTCACCCACAAGAATCCAATTACTAAGATGTGAAGAGAACTACGGCTATCAGTCAAGATCCATATGTCACCATAATCTTCTTCAGAGAGAATAGCTTCTAGTCCCAGGTCTATTGCAATCAATTCACTTCTGAAGACAGAGCAGTAATTTGGATTACGATGAGAAAGAGTCAAGTTGGTGTGAGGGGTTTCAATATATATGCCACTACCTGCTAGGTTGTCAATTTTACTACTGTCGGTGAAGATTTTAATGGCATTATTAGGAATGTGGCTTAGGTTTTCCAAGGTCAATTGTCAAAGATGTTCTGGGATGTAGTTTTTCTTGTTAATATGAGAGCTTAAGTTAAAGGGAAAGTGAACCCTGGGGAGTCCTTCTGCAGGATTCAAGCAGCAGTGTAGTGAGTTGGGTTCAACATTACAATTAGGTAGTTGAAGAGAGGCTGCCTGACTGAAAGGGCTGTTCCTCTTTAATCTTTGATGGACTCCAGCTGTTAAGGTATGTGGAGGTCTTGTTGCAGAGGCTGTAACTAGAGAGTTTATTATAGTACTTAACAGGGTTTAACCTGGCAAAAAAGTTACTTTAGCATTTTAGCAAAAATAGGCAAGCACTATTTTAGCTTTTTCGAAAGTTATTTCTTTGGATAGCATTGATTTCTTTTACTTAGCTTTGTTATTCTCAGTTTTGTTTTCTATTCCTTTTGTTCATTGATGAATTTAACCAAGCATCCATATTTGTGACTATAAAAAAATATTAATCAGGGAAACTATGTTTTGATTTTATCAATAGAAAAAGAGGTATTCATATCATATGTGTAAAATGAAAAAGCGATTTAAAAATCTGGTAAAGTGTAGTGGTAGTTAATCGCGAAATACTAGTGCTAAAAATGCTTCTATGAAGCAAATTCAGAATTCTAACATACTTTTAAATATTTTTGCATTTAAATTAAATCATTGAAAATTAAAAATAAATCCAAATTACTATATAAATAAGGATTCCCGAAAATTTCAGTCCTTTCATAGTTTTTGCCTGCAAAAAAAAAAAAAAAAAATCTGAATTATTATATAGAGATATTTTATACAATTATCCAGTTTTAGCTTTTTAGCGAAATTCTGACCGACTTGTTTTAGCAAAATAGGATACCTTTTAGCAAAATGCTAAAAAAACTAATGGCAGTTTAAACCCTGGTATTTAACAAGGCCAGCTTGTCTTCTAGTATGGAGCCGCTGTAAGTCAGCCTCAAAAAGAACAATTTCAGAAGGACCTATGTCTCAAACCAGTGATAATCTGGGCAGCACTTAATTGAACTTGTTCTAACTTGTTAAGGTTAGTTTTGGATGCACAACAATAAACTGGGAAACCATACTCAAGTATAGGCCTAATGAAAGTCATATATGTTGTTCTAAGGGTTGTTGCGTCGGCTCCCCAGTCTCTACCCACAATATATTTAAGAATATTAAGACGTTTTCTACTTTTCAATACAATGTGTTCGATATGCCTGTTACTAGTGCACTCTTGGACCAGAATAAATCCCAGATATTTGGGATGCTTCTCGTAAGTGAGACTCTGTCCCTCAACTTCAGTTGTGGTTGATAATTATATAAATGCTTATTGGTTGTGAAGAAAGTGGCAATTGATTTGCAAGGATTAAAACTGATTTTATGTTCCTTGGCAAAGTTGGATACAACTACAAGAGAATTATTAAGTCTCGATTCTATATCATTAATATTGTTTCCCAAGCACCACAGTACAATGTCGTCTGCAAACAGTCCCATCCTAACTGTGGTAGAAGTCAGTTTTTCAATACCAGATATAAACATGGTGAAAAGAGTAGGGCTAAGCACTGAACCCTGAGGAACACCTTGGCTGAGCTTAAATGGTCCTGAAAGAGACTTGTTAACCTTCACCTTGATAGATCTGTGTTGTAGAAAGTCTGAGATACATGTTAAAGCATTGCCACAGATTTTGAAATAATCGTGAAGTTTGATAATCAGTTTATCCTTCCAAACTCTGTCGAAGGCCTTTGTGAGGTCCAGAAAAGCGGCCGTGGTGTGGTGAGTGGGTTTGAGATTCTGGGTATCCCTAATGGATTGACAGAAATATAAAATTTGGTCTGTAGTGCTGTGTCCCTTTCTAAAGCCGTATTGCTCACTGAGCAATAGATTGTTTTTATCCAGGTAATATTGCACTCTTATTAAAATCATTTTCTCCATGATTTTACAAGGCATGTTAGTCAGAGCAATAGGACGAAAATCCTCAGGAGAACAAGTCTTCTTGCCAGGTTTTTTGATTGGGATGATGGTGGCTCTTTTCCATTCAGTGGACAGTCGACCCTTAATCCAAGATTGATTGAATATGTCAAGAATTCTGTTTTTCCCTTTCTGACCAAGATTTTCAAGCATTTGTTCATGAAGGCCATCAGGGCCAATAGTTTTACTCAGATCCAGGAATGTCATTGCACAGAGTAATTCCTGTTGAGAGAAGGGTTTGGTCAAAATCAAGTCACCACTATCAGAAATGCGACAGCCATGAATGATATTTCTAGCTTTAATTAAAGTCGGTCGATTATCACTTGTGAAATCAAGCCTACTAATCATTTGGTAATGGGCAGCTAAACTACTAGCTGCTGATTTGTCATCAGGGAAGGCCTGTCCAAATGTGTCTTTCACGGAGTTACATTCTTCATATTGCTCTTGCTCTTTGTTAATGCCTTTAATAATTCTCCAAAGTTTTGAATTTGAAGTCCTTGCATCTAATGTGTTCAGTGGCGCACCCACGGAGGGGGCTTAGGGACCTGAAGCCCCCTCTACAACCAGCTGAGATGGTAAAAAACATGCATGAAAGAAGAATATTAAAACACAGATATTGTAAGCAAAAATAAAGTTTATAAATTATACCTTAAATTTTTAGGATTTTTTGAAATTCTTGCATTTAAACACAAAAACAGTGAACTAGTTCTTTGTTTTTTAGTTGAAAGATACCCTAGACATTCCATTCCAATTTTTAGGAATCGGCTTCTAAGGCCTTAAAGCATATACTGTTATTATGAAATCGAGGGAATACCGAAAAAGTCAGGCAAGAGAAGCAATCTGATGTGGAAAGCAGGGAGGTATTTTTCAGAAAAATGGGATACCAGGCTCATAAAATTTTATATTTTAATTCGTGAGTATTAATAGCATCTTTGTGAAAGTTTGTTTTGTCCTTGGGCAAAATAATTAACACATTCGCATCGGCAAATGAAAATTCTCGTTTCATATAAAATAAAAGATCAGCCCTGCTCTTAGTCATTCCTCTAAAACAATATTTTAAATTAAAAATGAAATTTGCATATTCGTTAAACTTTTTATATGCCACTAGCACATATACACGCTAGTGAAATTTCACATCAATTGGAGATAAAATTTAATTGGTTTAATCTCAAATACGCAAAATTATTTCTCTAAAAATATAACGATTTAGAGGATTGCCAAAACGCATAGTTTACTGTTCAAAATAGGAAAATATCCCGATAGCAATATGTTAAGATATTTTACAGATGCTTCTGAGGATGGGGGTCACTTATTTATTTTTTAATGGTTAGTAGAACATACAGTAGGGTCCAATGCACAGTTTTCATTTTTGCCTCTCATGTCTTTGAGACCTAAGCTTCATTTTTGGATAATGCAATTTTTTCCTGTTATAAAAATTCAAATTTCACAATATATATATAAATATTATCCTGGAATACAATATTCTGTAATGAACTCAGAAATGTAATGTCTTTAAGAGGTTCTGCCCCCTGCTTGCTGTGTTGACTTACTACATGACCCGATTATGCTTCAGCCCCCTCCAGACAGAAATTCTGGGTGCGCCACTGAATGTGTTGCACATTTCCATCCACCTTGATCTTTTCTGGTGGGTATATTTCGACTTACCTCAGTTCTTGCACTGTTCCCTCTTTCACTTAGAGTATCTAACATGAGTTTGCTCTTTTCGAGGAGGGGTTTAATGGCAGAAGAGTTATGTGTGTAAAAAGGTATATAACGTTTTGCATTGCCTCTAGGAATATTTAGCTTAGCGTTGTTGAGGACGATTTGCTTGAATTTCATCCAATTATCATTAAGATCTTCAGTCAAAGGTTCCAAGTCCAGATTGCAATCAATGGACTCCCTAAATGAGGTCCAATTAGCTTTTTTGAAGTTCCAAAATTTCTCCTTAGTAAAGGAAACTCGTTATCATTTCTTAAATTCGATGAGAGTTGGCAAGTGGTCACTACCAATATTATCCAGTACAGACCAAGTGCATTGAGGAAAAACTTCAGCACTGGTTATCTCAATATCCAAAGCTTCAAAATGAATTGTAGCTAAAGGAGTTGTGAGTGGGGGTACCATCATTTAGGATGAGAAAATTATTGTCATCCATCAATTGAAGAAAATCCTTGCCTCTTGTGTTATTACAAGAACATCCCCAGGCTGAATGTTTAGCGTTAAGATCGCCCAGAACGATGGAGTTTTTGTCCAAAAAGTTTGCCATATTGGTTGGAAGTTGTATAGAGTTGGGGGGATGGTAAACGTTGAAGATCTTAAAGGGTTTACCTCTCCAAAAAATCTCAAAGCCTTGGATTTCTCTCCCAAAGTCCTACTGTTTGCCTCATCGTGGCGGGAGGGTGTTCCTGGGCGGAATGGGTGAAGTACGTCGGTAGTTTACTCCTGGTAGGGCCACCCAAGGCGTGAAGGCCATTCCATTATGCCCAGCTAAATATCAGTAGGCAAAGGAGCCAAGACAGACTTCTACCTCCTGGTGCTCCGGTCCTCAGACTAACAGAAGCTGCACATTCTCTCACTATTGACTTCGTTGACTTGACTTGAAAGGCCTAAGTTTACTTAATGAAATAAAATATTTAAATTTATTTATTTATTAATTTTTAATTCATCACTAAACTAAAAAATGACTTGTTCAAAAAGTAATATTCAAAAACTTCATTTTTGAATAAGATATCCTTATAATTTAAAGTCAATAAAAATCCCATAGGATAACATTAACATGGGAAGGAGGAAAGGGTACAGCTCATTGATTTGCAGCCTTAATCCTTTGTAACAATATAACCATCCAACTGCCTTTGAAAAGGATAAAATTGTAATGTTTTAAGTGCAGAATTTTTTTAATGTACTAAAATAACGCTTATTTCAACTTGAGATTAAAATTGCTAGTGTGCACTTGAATATAATGGTTATAACTATTATTTAAGACCTTCAAACTTGAAAATTGTGCTAAAAGTCCATAATTATATAATTTTGAAGTATAAATATATTATAGAAGAAATAACAGCTCAGTGACCGGATATATCTGTCAGTGACGATCTAATGGCTAATGAGAAGATATTAAAGTTAGTATTAGTCTTGTACTATTGTGTGTTTAACACTTTACACTTGTACAAATAAGTAAAATTTATAAATACATAAAATAGGAATGTATAATATGAAATTAATCTTTTAGTGAGTTCAATTTTTCTCTTTTTCATTATTAAAAAAACTCTTACATAATCTTAAAATCAAGTGAATATATATGACTATTGATATAACAACAAGATTTGTCATGATTCATTATAGAACTTTTTTTTTTTTAAATAAATATATAAATAAGGGACAAACAAATTTACAAGTACATTAAATAGGAACATGTCATAAATATATACACCCTTTAGCAATAAACCTTAGATAAAACTGAATTAGGTGTGGGACACAAACTTTGCCAGTTCTTTTTTCATGGCACTTCATGTAGCCCGATTGGTCATACGTCTTCAGACAAGTATTAGATCCAGTTTAATGAAGTAATACTTTGCTTTTATTTGTTTAGTTTCAAATAATATTTTCTCAGCTAATGCCTTTACTTTCCTAGTGCCTGTGTGTGCTGCACACATGAAACACCGGATCAGCATGCCCCCTATAGTTGTAATTACATTCAAACAGCAGTGAAAGGGTCCCATATTTTAGGAATAGGCTGCAAAAATAACATATTTCAGCAACAAGATATAAAATAATAATAACAGAATTGATTTTTAGTGAAATAATCACATATTGCAGAAATCAACTTCGATTTATAAATAGTAATATTAAATAAATCAAATATTTCAGCATTTACCTAAAATTAAATGTAAATTGTTCTAATTGGAGATGAAATAGTTTTGCCTTTTACAGATGGGTCTCAAAATTACAATTTCTTACTTGTCAGTTCATTAGTCATTAAAAAAAAAAAAAAAAAAAAAAGAACACAAATTTCATCAGTTTACTATGGAAAAATGACATTTTCAGGAGTCTTATTTAGTAAAAATTTCAGTCCAAAAACTCACTCATGGAAATCCTCTAATTAAAAATAATCTGATATCAAATTCAAAAAAATTGTATGATTTTGGTTTCAAAAGATGAAATATACCTACCACTTATTAAATTACTTTTTTTTATCAAAAATTACTATTTTATTAGGTTTGTTTCATTCAATTGAATGTAGATTAACCCGTTAGTAGTCGCTATAGACAGCGCCACCTATTAAAAATTGCGCACTTTTTATTTAACTATCACTAATAATTTTAAGAAATGATGTGACTGACGTTTCTTTGATTTTATTCGCGTTTTATGTATATCAAATGCCACTTCTAAAAAATTTTGGTGGCTATTGAATAAAAAATCTTTCAACACTAGAAGATGGGCGGCAAATCGACCAACTAGCGACTACTAACGGGTTAAAAAAAGAAAAACTATTTTTTGTTTATTTTTTTTTCCATTCTATTAGCTATATAAACTGATGAACATGAAGACATGATAATTTTTATCACGTTATAAAAAATTATTTTTGTTTTCTACTGAAATGGAAGTAAAAAGGCTAGTCATATATTTATACTTCTGTAAAAAATATTAACCCTTCTTAAAAAAAAAAAAAAAAAAAAAAAAAAAAAATGAATAAATAAATTAATAATAATAATAATAAATAAAATGTACTAATTATAAGTTTTTGTTATTTTAGAATTTCTCCATGTTATGTTTATATATTTATTTTATTTATTTTTAGTCAACTCTTGAAAATAAATATTCAAAGCTATATGAGCAGTATGAGGAAGCTAAATCTCTTAAAAAGATAATTGATCGAAGGAACTATCAAGTGTTAATGTTTTTAAGAAGGTATTTCTCTGAAGAAGAATTTGCTGATTATGATCATTTTATAACAATGAAAGCAAAGCTCTTAGTGGATTGCCGAGAAGTGGATGAAAAAATTAAACTGGGAGAAGAGCAACTGAGTGCATTAAAGAGCAGTCACAATAATCAGGTCTTTATTAAATGAGGATATTTTCATTAATGCTGTTTATATTATTACTTTTCTTTTATGTTTTCTTTTCATTATCAATGTTACTATTAACAAAGATATCAAAGATGCATTCTACATAAAAGTTAAGTTTCTCTCTCACCTTGAAGTATGTATATGTTAGATTTGTTTTGCAATCATATTATAAAAATAATAAATTATGCAAAGCATTAATTAGAAAAACTTATAAACAATTGCATTTGTTGTGTATGCAATTAAATATCTTTCAACGATTCAAACTCTTATACCATATATAGGATTTTATTAGTTTCACTAGTTGCCTTCAGTTAAAAATAGTGGGAAAAACTTCAAAATAAGATGTGCCATATTAACTTGTGGTAAACAAAAAGAGCTTTCCAGTGATATATAGCAAAAGCAGATAATCTTAATGATGAAGCAATATCAGTAAAATGGATAAAAATAGTGTTCCTAGAGTTCACAATATTTGTCCACTTCTAGAAATTCTGTAGATGTGTAAAATTTAATGATTGGATAAAAAAATAGCGAGGTATTAAAGAAAGAAAATTTAAGCATGAAAGCTGCAGCAAAAATTTTAAATATAGCTAAAGGAAAATAAGGCATATGGTTGTATAAACTTATAAGAGCATTAATTGCTGACAAGGAACACTCATGATATGAACTATGACTCACCGATCATAACCAAACTTTACAGGTAGTTAAATTGTACGAAGATATTCACTCCTACCAATTTATATTGGCGAACATTTCTTCAAAATACAGTTATTGGTGTTCATAGTTGGAACTTTTTTTTTTTCCAATATTGTGACATCATTCAATTTATCTATTTGACTTTTCTATTTTTTCTCCCATAAAGCATGCACTGTTGATTTATTTATTTAACTCGTTAACTGCCCTGGGCAAATATATCCATCTTACAAAGCTGATGCATTAACTGCCCAGGAATATATATATGATCTTCCAAAGTACGGTCCTTTGTGTTTTGCTGCTACCAGTGAAACTAATCCCACAGCTTTGGAATGCAATAAAATGATCTTAAATGTGACCTTGATAGTATTTTTGATGGATTTACTTATTTCAGAGAAGAGGGGGGGGGGGAATCAGAAATGTAATATTTCAGGAACAATGAACGTATAACTATTATAAATGGCTTACAAACGGATCTACATTTTTAGCGAAAAACGTACTTCAGAAACGATGATAGAATACATATATTTTAAGCTTAAAAAGTATATATAAAGTAAAATAGTGATATTAAACCTTATTTTTAAATAATTATCACATATAAAACTCTTAAATTAGCAATTTTAAATTTATTTCACGAAACGCTCGATGTAGTCACATGTGTTTACATTTCTTTTAGACCTGCCAGTAACTGAAGTCATCGGCAGAGTGCACGAACAGAGTAAATTCTCTGTCTGATTCAGAAATAGTATAAGAGAAACTTGAAAAAACAGGACTCACGATCATATTTTTAATTTATACAATTAAATTTAAATCATCTCTGTTTAAAATTTTTCTAGGTTTACACTAGCAAAAGCGGCAAAGCTTGTTTTTTTTATAGAAGTATTTTTATTTTGTTGAAGATTGCCTTGAAGCACTGATAAAAATACTGAAAAGTAGAAATATACAAAATAATTTGATACGTCATTAAAAAAAATCTATGCAATCGGTGTTTACACGGCTTATTTATGTAAACATCCAGCGGTGGCATTGCTTCATCGACATTAGGGTTAGATCTCCTGGCCCGGTATTATGGTACGGTAATCATAGTTTTCAGCTGCCGTGACTTGCGTTCGCGTCTGTGTTTGCCTCCGTTCTGATATGGTTGCCAGAGTTAAAACTATCGCCGTTGCCGAACACACGGCGAATGTTTTACGTTATGGCAAAGCAAGGTAAGGAATTCTATTGGATAAGCACGCATTTCACGCAATTTCATTGGACAGATTATCCTGAAGGTTGTATAGATTGGCAATATTTTCTCCATTTTGGCGATATACTCGAACTTTAAAAAGAGCATTTCTTCAATTTGGCTTATACACGGGTTTGCAATTTTGGGCAAATTTCTGCAGGGAAAAATGTACTCTCGGCTTATATTCGAAAATATACGGTATGTATATTGAGATATTTTTGCCCATCAGTATAGTTTCTTGAATTGCAGTGGTTTAGCGAGCATGTTACACAAAAGTGTGATTTACACAAAATTGTGAAATCAGGGTTTATACTCATCAGGGAAAACCTGAAATACTCAAAGAATTCACTTGTTGCTAAAAAAAAAAAAAAAAATCAGGAAAAAAGAAAAAAAAAAATTTGTTGAAGAAATTAATATTTTCTTTTTCTCATAATATATTTTTCTTGTTTAGCTTCATATCGAGATTCTAATGATTAAGTATTGTGAAAATACACATGTGAGCAATGATTTCTATATGGATTTCTATCATGATCAGCAGTAATATGACATCTTACAATCTAAGTAGACGTATTTTCTCCTCTCTAGAGGAGTGTTTCTTGTAATATGTTACTAATACTTTCTTGAAAATTGTCTGGAAAACTCAGGGAATTTTTTCCCCGTATTTGCATATGAACCCTGGGAATGTATACAATAAGTAATGGAAATCATGGAAAAATCAGGGAACATTTTTCTGAATTTCTGTAGCCACCCTGACTTGTTTTATAGGGAAAAAAATAGAAAAGTGAAATAGATAAATTCAATGACATCACAATATTGGGAAAAAATAGTTTCAGTTTCAAACACCAATACCTATGTTCTGAAGCAATGTTTGCTGATATAAATTGGTAGGAATGTATATCTTTATACATTTTAACCAGTGGCGTATCCAGGATTTTATTTCAGGGAGGGCTGAGTTAAGTTCAATAATGTTTCATAGTGTACAGAAATCATGCACATTACTCTTAATCGTTATTTTTTTAAACTTCCTACAAAATTTCGGGAGGGGCTGCAGCCCATCAACCCCCCCCCCCCTCCTCTGGATACGCCACTGACTTTAACAACCTATAAAGTTTAATTGTGATCGATGTGACACAGTTCATGAGTGTTCCTTGTGAGTAAAATAAAGTAAGGGCATAGCCAAATTAGTTTCAGAGCTATTAGCATAAATTTATAAAACAGTGTTCTAGAGCAGCAGAAATATGAAAACTAAAGGACAGAGCAGAGTAAATGCAAAAGAATGATATAAATCATAAGTCTCTATGATTTAAAAATAAATAAATAAATTAATTGTTAGAGTAAGTATTTATTTATTTATTTTTTTTTTAATGCGGCAGTATGCAACTCTAGTACAAAAATTAAAATATTGAGGTAGTGGCTTGAAAATTTGCATAGGCGTTAAATTAGTAGGGGAAACAACTCATTGTCATGAGAAAACTAAAATAATTAGATGCCTAGATGAATTTTGAAAAACAGTGAGAAAAATAAAGGCGATTCAAAATGTTTTACTGAAAAATATTTCAATAACAGGTTTCAAGAAGAGAGGGGGGATCAAATGAATTGAAAAGTGAAGATTTTATTATGTATAGATGATAAGATTTTGTTAAAGTAAATAATCTATTTTAGAGAAAGTAAAATAAATAGAAAGCTTCTAACTACAAAAAAGAAAAAAGTGCAAGTGCATTACTTTGTTTTAAATTTTGTTCTATGTATTGTGAATTATGTAAATTTATCATTTGTGATATTTTGTTTTACCTTGTTATAAATGTATTATCATCTAAGTTTTTAATTATAAATTGATCATTCCTTAACTTTCATTTTATTTTTAGATGAGTTTTACTTATTAAACTTTTGTACATTCTAACTTATGTGATGGGATGGGATGAGAATTTGGATCTATTTTTCTATTTTACATTAGTCAAGAAATTAAATCAGCTGTCAATTTATTTGTATATAATGTATGTGTGTGTGTTTGAATTATTTAATATACAGAAAAATATTACAAACATATATCATCGATAAAAATTATTTATTCTCTGTCTTAAAAACATTTTAATTCAAATTAGCTGACCTTTGTGTTTTTCCTGATATTTAAATTTATTTTAATTACCCTAGTTCTTTAACCATCTAATTATTGGTACTAGATACATCCATTTACTGACCTATTCCTATTGTTATGATACATTTAAAATTCTAAGTTACATGATTATAAATTTTCAGTTGTTAGTGCCATGATCATCTATATTACACATAAATTTATCATCAAATGTATAGTTATCTTTTTAACCTGAAGATGAATTAACTTTGATTGTAATACTTTGTAACTATAAAGTAAAAACTATATTACAATTTTGTCTTTTTAAAAGGCATTCAGAGAATTTTTTGTGATAAATGCTAAATTATTATACCATCCTATAATTGTATATGATGAAATCATTAATTTCATAATAGGAGCATAACCACTTTGTTTAAATGATCAACTGGTTTTAAAATTCTTTCATTAGTTAATCTATCCAATTCATTACCCACGGGTTTTCTCTAAGCAAATTGGACTATCCAAGCCTTTAAAAGCACTTGTTTTGCATCTTTCTTTAATTGTACTGATAGAAATGTTCCTTTAATGCTACCAATACTGTCTTTAAATACTTAAATATATTAATTAATTCATCTTTTGACAAACTTTTAACCATGTTAATTCTGGGCCAAAGTAATTTAGATGTTTAATCAGTAACTTGAGATTAGTAATAAAAACATTATCAAAAGTTATATATACTATAAACTTTCCTATGACATTTAAATTTTCTTTAGTATAAGTATGCAAATTTTATATTAAAGTTAATTGAATTTACCTTACCTGAGAACAGATTATCCACTGTTGATTTGCTTATAATAGTATAAGCTGCTCCAGTATTGATTTCAAACAATAATGGTTTATTATAGATAAATATCGTTTTAGTAAATGAATCACATTTGTTAATATTAGTCATATAGTTCAAAAAATGCTCTTGTACAGTTTTTATTTTACCATCCTTGAAATTGTAAGTGTTCTTAAAAACATTGGAGGATTTTTTGAGATGGCATACTACTTGAATGTGACCAACTTTTCCACAGGAAAGACATTCTGAAAATTTAAAAGGACAGTTATTAGACTCATCTTATTTGAGACAACAAAAACAGTTCTTACATGGAAACTGTTTGGTGGAACTATCTTTTGGAATTACATTATTTCTCTTGGCATGAATTCCTTTGCTAATTTTATTAACTTAAAATTCATATTTATTTTATAGGGATCTCATCCCAGTAGGTGCTGATCCAAATGACAGAGCTGTCAATAGCCATAGGTAAAGTTAAATTTTTCATATCCTTAAGCTTCTGTTGAATCGATCATCTTGTATTCCAAAAACAAACTGATCTCTTAAGAAGATACTTCCCCTAAAGTGGATAGCAGCCTTGTCCCATGATATTCTATGGAGCAATTTGTTTTCAAAATTACTCATTACCTTAATCCCCCCCCCCCTTCATTTTCACATTTAGAAAAATCACAATCCATTAAATTGATTTCTGTTTTTTAAAAATTAATTTTTTAAATCTTTAAAATTTCATTTTAAAGCTCTAAAGTGTGAAAAAGTTATTAATTCATTTTTTTTTTCACTTTATAGCCTCAAAATGAAATAATAAAAAAATAAAAAATAAATTTTCTAAAAATGGGAATCAATCGAATGGTTGTGAATTTTCTAAATGTGAAAACAGAATTTAAAAAGATACATTAAGTAATTACTAATTTTGAAAACAAATTTCTTCATAGAATGTTATGGTATAACACTGCTGTTAATGTTAGGAGAAATGTCCCCTTAATCTGTTCTCCAGGGTTTTTGCCAAAGTTGTAGAATTCGAGTAATTTCTGTGAAACCTTTCTAAAATCAGAGAGAGCTTCTCTTGACTTTCTTATTCTTTTTGGAATTTGAAACCTTCCACTATTTCAGTGGGAGGAGGAACAAAAAATATTCCTTTACTTTTTAAGCAAATCTTTGTATGAAATCTCTAAGATTTTCCAGAAAAATCAGATCTGTTAAAACAGTAAACATCTTCATTCTACAGATACTTAAAAAAACATTTTTCTTTTTTGTTTTATCCATTATGTCATTGGCAAAGAAATAAAATTTATTCTTGCTCTTGAGATAATTGTTCAGTGGAATATCAGCATCAGGAGAAAATGGCTTGATTTTTCCTTGTTGAATACAAGTGCAACATTTTCATTTACCATATTTACTAAGCAATATTATTTAAAAAATTTTATTCTTGTTGGCAACTTTTATAACTCATGTTACTAACGAGTATGTATCATATTACTTAAATGACGAGGTTGTTTACAGCTATACTTTATTTACGTGCTATTTACAGATTGGCAGGACCACCAGTTCATCTTACATACAAACATACACTAACACACTACAAGAGAAAGCAACTCATCATGTTATACAATCCATCAAAAGTTCTCTCTAGCCATCTAGTGATAATAAAAGGTTCTATTATTGGGATATAACAACTAGAAACAAAAATACTGTGACACAGTTATAGAATATGAACAGAGCCTTTTCCTGTTCTCAAGAACATATTAAAATTGAAGGGATATGTGGCTCAATCTCCTTTTAAAACCAAAATTCAAGTCCTTCATTATTAGTGTTTTTTGTAATATATTAATAATATAGGTTCTGCTATGAAAAAAATACAATGGAAATGATAGTTGAATTTTATGTATTTTTTGGTGCTGATTTTTAAAAATATAACGAACAATTCCTATCACATCACATTTTCTTGAAAAATTCAAATTTTACTTTGATTTTTAACACATGTATAATATTCGCTCCTCTTGGTCATTTGTTTATTTTATGTAAATTACCTTAATAAAAATAAATAAAATAGTATGTCCGTGATTTTCTTTTAGAAACTGTATCGTAATTTGATGTAAAAAGTACCCAAGGAAAATTTTCGTTTTTCTCTTGACCAGAGGTGGCTCGTGTGATCTAGAATTCATCCATTTAAACCTATAGAAAAATAAATCGATTGCTGAAAAATCAATTTGCTACGCCAAGAATTGATCATTTTACATAGATTTAAATGGATAAAACCCCCTTTTGCTAGATAGTACATGTAATATTTTTCAAGAAAAGAAAATATCTATACCAGTTTTACAAAAAATCATGACGTGAAAAAAAGTGGAGGTCATTTTCAAAATCAGCATACCAAATAACATAAAAATCAGTGAAAACTTCTCTTGTATTTTTCAAAAACTTCAATATTGCAAGCCTGTGTAATTACTGAATTTTAGTTAATATTTAATTACTAATTGATTTCCTCAAAAATAATTTTGAGCCGTTTTAAAAATTAATTTTTTTGTGCTTATCCCATGATTTTTTAATTGCTATGTTCCTTTTGCCTGTACTTAAGGTTGGGAAAAAGAAAAAAAAAAAAAAAAAAAAAACAATCAATAATAAAATATTTAAATTTTTTAGTCAACCCATTAAAAAAGTATGATGTAATGAACTAAAACTTTTAAACTCATCTAGAAACAGTATTTATTATTTTAATACTCATATTCTGTATTGCTGTAAAAATTACTCAATCAATAAATTAGTGTATAAAAGTCTTATAGGTACACACTAGTTGAACTATATTCATTACAGTTTGGATCGAGTCAATTAAAATATGTTTTTTAATTGTAGCAAAAATTAAAGTAAGTTATAAAGGAAAGATGAAATCATACGTTAAAAAAAGAATGTATAGTATATAATGTATTGTAACAATAATAATTTAAATAAAAAAAGATTATTCACTGAAAAAGCTTAACGTTTAGGATTGAATGATGATTATTAAAATATAATTTAACTCAATAAAAAATCTGGTGAAATGTTTCAAAAAAGACAACAGGACATGTCAGCAGAAGATAAGCAAAAATTTTTTTTCTCCCTTTAACCCTGTAACACTCATGAACATGTGTTTATGATTGTTTGTACCCTAATAAACATATATTTGATTTTAAGCTTGTTTATTTAAGTATAAAGGTTATATATAATAGTCATCAGCGTTATTTTTAAATGCATAGTGAAAAATCCATTGCTTTAGTACATAAAGAACTTAGAGTGAAAACAACATAATTTTTTCGCCTCAGATGCTTAAAAAGTTAAACCTTTTTCAACATTTTATAACTTGAGTATTACTTTAATTCCACATTATTTTTATTTGTTTTGTTCTTTCAACAGCAGAAAAATATCTATTCTGAAGTTAAATTGCTACAAAATTTAGTTTTGACAGAATAATTTTGGAAACAATAGTACAATTATTAAATTGCGAAAATGAAAGGGAAAAAAACTAGCGTATTAGAAATTGCTGTAACTTAATTAAATTAAAAATCAGAAAGTTATCAAACTTTTATTATAACTACTAAAAAGGAAAATTATAGCATAGATAAATATAAACATACAGTTTGGAGATCACTTTCTGAAAAATATTGACTAAATAGCTTCATCAAACAAGGAAATAAGTAAGCTATAGCATCCATATTTTATTATATATTCTAAAATAAAAGCAAAAATATTTACTCAATATAGAATAAACTAAAAGTATCCTACTTTCTTGCGCAAAAAATCACAACTTCATTTATGCTTCATATACAGCTATAAACTGCCGTTGTTTATATTCGTGAGTGAAGAGGGAGAATAAAAACAGTGACATAAGAACTTGTAACATTTTATTGGATGACAGAAATGGCATGTTCATTTTGTTGCTTTTAACTCTTCCCCCTTCCTCCCCAAGGAAAAAAGTGCTTGATCCAAGCGACTTTTTTTCTTCATAATATTTTAACCTGATATTATTTCAAATTGCTATAACACTGACAACTCATGTAATAACTGCTTAAACTTCAAAATGCAGGTACTTGATATAAAATTATAAAACATCAATATTTAATTATTATAGTGCTAATATTTTCAGATTTTAGAAGAATTTTTAACAAAATTTTTCATGTGTTATAGAGAACATTTAACAAGGAAAATTGAGTTTTATAAACTTTTATAAGTAAAGATAATAAAAGTGATTTTTATTTTCAGAATATTTCAATCAGTATCTTCTTAATCACCATATGATTATAATCACATACCTATATTGTAGTAAAAATATTCTATAACTACCTCTTTCCAACAGCTTTTAATAACTAACTTTTCTTTCACTAATCAATCCATCCGGCAGTTAAAGTTGCTCTGTGTTTAGTTTGGAGCTCATATTCAGATTTGTTTTGTAAAACAATTTTTGTAATGGCCTTTGATCCAGTTTCCTCCATTGATTTTTAGCTGATTGAGGAAATTAGACCGATTGCTACACAACTCGAAGTAGGTTGCTATAGGACATTAACCTGAGTCATGTGACTCGTCTCAGATACAATGGGTTATTATCACAATAGGGCTTTTCCTCTCAGGGATTTATTTAAAAGGAATTTTGTACACTATAGCTATGATTTTGTCAGTTGTTAGAGCAAATCCAAAATTATAATAAAACAAAAAGGGAAGAAAAAAAGATTTTTTATGATGCATAAAGTTATAAAAATATTTTTTTAATACAAATTTCAGCTATTTGAATTAAATGGTAATAAATATATATTGATCATATTTCATTAAGGTATACTTATATCCGTCCATTTATATATATCTACATATTTTTTATTATGAAGAATGTTGTTTGTATGCATTGCACGTTGCAGTATTATATTTCTAAAAAAGCCTACTGAGTAAGTGCCAAGAATTTAATGGGTGATTTTATTAAGTGGTATATGTATATATGTTTATTTTGTTATGAATGTTTAATAAAATTGTTTACTATATAAAAGTAGTTATTTCCATTACTTAATAACAGCTCTCTTTTGTGTCTTTTTTTTCTCTCCTAATTATTATTATTATTCAATCAAAAAAAAAAAAAAAAGTCTTAGATTTTTTATAAAAACTAGGGGGTTCTGCCCCCTGCTCCCTTTGCTCACCAACCCCCAAGGCGGCCGAGCGGTTCTGCGCTCAAAGCTGGTAGATGGGAGGTGCCGGGTTCGATCCCAGGTCGCGCTCATTGACCTAGCCGTTCGGAGTTTTCCATGGTTTCCTCCAAAACTTGCGTAAATATGGGCTAGGACCCCTTAGAAAGACCCCCACGGAGGGCATTCCCCCTCTAGGCCTAGGACACATCAGGAGTCAATCGGCCTTAAATCCTACAACCAACCAACCAACTCCCGAGAGAGGCTTCGCCTCCCCCAACTCACTTTACTTATTAACATATGCAGAGCTCTACTCGCCTTTTTGCTGCTTTCTTTCACTGGAAAGGAATATTAATAGTGAATATTACAAGACAAAAGCAGAAAATTATTATGGAAATCTTCATAATAGAAACAAATTCATAATATCTAGACCATTTTGCACCATTTGCTAGACCATTTGTGCCGAGCTCATAATTGGAAGATTACAGGTTCGGTTCTCGAGCCGGCCAAAGACCGTCGTGTACACTAATGGTGGCTGGTGCACATAAAATATGTCATAGCCGCAATATCCTCCATGTTCCCATCGAAATTATACCTCTGGGGCCACCGAAGCGGGGGAGCTATCCCCTTCGTGTAGAACCAAAACTATGGTGCCACGTCTCTGGAACATCCGTAGGGGTGCGTCCCAGACCGTTGCCAATTATTCATAGCGCAGTAATGCTGCGACGTCAAACACAACCTACCTAATTATCTACCTACTTACAACCATGGATCATATTTTAATTTCCTAAAAGTAGCGAAAATTTTTTATATTTATTTTCTTTCTTTTTTGCATCCATGGTTTCGGACCGCGGTACCTTAGTTGGTAAACCACCATACACATAATTGGAAGATTGCCGATTCAATATTTGAGCTGGCCAAAGATCGTTGTGTACACTAATGGTGGCTGGTATACATGCAATCTATCGTGGCCGCAAAGTCCTCCATGCTTCCATCTGCACTATACCTCTGGTGATCACCAAAGCGGGAGGAGGGGGGAAGGGGGATCCACTCGGTGAAGGATAAAAATTATGATGGCATGTCTCTGGAACATCTCTAGGGGGTGTGTTCCAGACCGTCGCCAATTACCCATAGCGCAGTACTGGTGTGATGTTAAATCCAACGTACCTACCTACCTACATACAATCATGGATCATATTTTAATTTCCCGTGTAAAATGACTTCATGACAGAAGAACAACGTCCCTGGGAGAATCTTTTTTCAAAATGGCAAACAGAGTAGCTTCATAAACTTGTCGTTTTTAGTTAATAACTACTTTAATTAAAATTATAGAAATTTCTAAGCAACTGAAATGTCTTCCTTGGAGTATTCGGAACACATTGATACCTCTCATGACGCGAAAGACCCTGCCCTCCGCTAGAAGATGCTGTCGCAGACAAAAAAATTTGACGCCAGTGACAGTAACTTTTTTTTAATATATAGAGAAATCCTAATTTTTTCTTAAGGGGACTTGGCACCTTTGACTTTGCACTGCTAAAGGTTTCATATAGAAGCTTATATTGCCATTTAATATTTATAAATTGAACTATTTTAGGTTTGTTCAATAATATATATTCAGGCAACAATTCTTATAGTTTTTGATACATTCAAAATGCTTAAACTTTTATAGATATTTAAGAATAGACTTTAATTATTTTTTTTTTTGGATGTTTAATAGAACCTACTTAAAAGAATTAGGGATAGATTTTACCATATCTTCAAAAGAAAAAATATTAAAAATATAACAAAAATCTTTTTTTTTTTTTTTTTTTTTTGCAAATTTTCACATAAACATGCACTTTTTAATTTTTTTCTCAAACTAATCAATAAATTTCAAAATCCATCCCTAATTCTTTTAAGTAGGTTTTACTAAGTATCCAAAAAAAGTAATTAAGTCTTTTCTCAAATATCTGTACGAAATTAAGCATTTTGCAGATAGTCAATTCATGAAAAAATGCAAACTGAGAAAACACAATTTAGAAATTTTAAATCTATAAAATATACATCAAAAACCATGAGAATTGTTGCCTGAATATATATTTTATTGAACAGACCTAATATAATTCAACTTATAAATATTAAATGGAAATATAAGCTTTTATATGAAACCTTCATTGATGTCAAGTCCCCTTAAGAAATATGTCTATTATATAATGCAGTTAAAAAGTAATTTACTTTGTATTGACATATAAAACAAAATATATTTCTCAAAATAAAAATTGTAAATATTCATTTATGCATATGCTGAAAATATTCAGTAAGGCAGTTTTCTACTATTATTTAATTACTTTCGAAACTTACTAGGTTCAAATTGTAATTTAATATTTTGCTCCTCCTTGCAACAATTTCTTCATTATCATCTTTTTTTTCTTTTTTTAATAATAATATTGTAAATAATAAAATCTTGCAGTTTTGAGAAAGAATCTTTACTTATAACAATCTAGTGATAGCTATTTGTATGAAGAAAAAATAATGACCTAAATGAAACAATGGTTTAATATTTATTTTTAAAAACTTTAATAGTACTTCATTATTAGTTTTTTGAGAACTCAAAAATTTTCCTCAAATGACCTCTCCAACTTAAAATTAAATTCCCATCAATACTCCTTTTAAAAACTGGGCCAAAAGTTTATATCAGAAGAATCTATCAATATTAATGATGCTATTACGAAAATTGAAACAATCCTCAATAATGTACCTAATACATATAAAAGTAAACTTATAAACATAGTTTAAGATCAGTGGCAAACCCAGAACTTAACTTTTTTTTTTTTTTTTTTTTTTTTTTTTGGGGGGGGGGGGGGGCTGAGATTTTTCAGGATGTTATTTTAGATCAATGAAAAATTTACAGTTATAATATTCAATTGTGAATGTCAGTGCTCCCCCTAGCCCCCCCCCCCCCCCCCCGCCCCCTCTTAGATCTGCCACTGTTTAAGATGAAACTCTCAAACAAATTTAAAATAGCCATACTGAATTTTGTGCAAAATCTATTTCAATATTTTCATTTCTGTAGGTTTGAAAATATTGAAATAGATTTTGAAAACACAGAAAAAATTGCTAACTACAACAACTACAATTATGCTCTCTTTCGCGAAACAATAGAAATCATCGACCAACCCAATGCATGCAACCTAGACAAATCAACAACAGGTATAGATGCTACCTGGTGCCACCTCCTGAAAGAGAGAAGAGAAGTCAAACATCGGAAAGAAATCTTCATGGTTGTTATGTTAAAACATTTAAAAAAAATTATTTTGGCTTCTCATTTTAGTACAAGCACCCTGATTTTTAAAGCATTCAGATATTTCTCTAACCCTTTAATTAGAAAATGATAAAAAGTTGTCTCAAAAGTCTGTAGATTTATTGCTATCTAATGACAACAGTTTAAAATAAGACAATGTCTGTTGGCTGTTTTATAACTTGATATAGATCGACAGCAACAATACCAAACAATATTTATTTAGAGTTAGAGTATTGCATAAAAACCAATGAAAACACATGTTTCTTCTGAGTAACTATGCCAAATAATGTGCTAAATATTTCAACTTGTGTAAATATATATATATATATAAAGAAAATATATACAGTGTAGATGATTGAGTAAAAAACAAATTCTTATTTACAAGCATGGAAGGCTTTTTATAGAAATTTAATAAGATTAACATTAAGGATTGTTTTACAGGGCTGCACAGAAATATTCAGATACATTGGGGGATATCAGTGGAAATTTCTCAAAGTGCATTTTCAGTTAGGTTATGCGATTATAAGACATTTCATGTTTATGATGTCCATCTGTGGGTTCGTGTTCTCATTTCAATTAATAATTTATTTAGATTTTTCAGCCTCACTCTAAAATGCTGCCAGTTGAATCATACATGATTTATATACAGGGACACCCCTCCAAAAAAATTCAATTACATTACGGTCTAAGTGAGATATGTTTAATGCATATTTCAGCATGTTTCATTGCACTAATTTTAAACATGTTTCCTTTGAAAATGATTGATACATTACCAAACAAAATATTCAGCTTCATACAGTCAATTTCAAAATGTGCATTTACATTTGTGTTCAACTTTATTTTCAGTTAAAAGCTCTTCAAAATTCATTAAATTTCATACACATCTCATTTCAAAAAAATCAATTTTTCTGTTTTTATCTTCTAAAAAAAATCAATTTCCCAAAAGCAACCTTTTCAACTATTTTATACTCAAAATTCACTGGCAGCCATTTTCTGTGTGATCTTTTTTAACTTTCCCTCCAAAGAAGGGGGAAAAGCACTTCTTTCCCGAATTTTCAGAGATGATCGTTTTCGCCATTGGTAATGAGGTTAATGTCTCTTTACAGCTAGCAGATTGGTCCATGAGAAAGAATGCTCCTAGCCCGGCAAATGAGAATTCATTCTGACTAAGGGCGGCATACTATTGTAACAATCGCAGCTATCGTAATCGTAGATCACAAATCCTGGAATTTGCAATCGGCTCACAAATTATGATACTATTGTAACATTTATGGCAGTCACAAATGGCAACCCTTCGATCGCAAATTTGTGATTTCCGGTTACTGGCAATTCGATTATTTTAATAATTGGCTAGATATATAGGTGTGCCATGTGCAATGTTTATAATTTTTACCTTCTTAATCTGTACATTTTGTTTGTTATTTTTTCATAAAACATGTTCAACTTTTCGAGTTTTACAAACAAGCTCGTATATAGCATTTGAAAAATTCTTCTAATTATATATACCAATTTTTAAATATGAACGAAGTGCTTACATATATAGTACTTTTCCTATTTTCATAATAAAAACTTCATTTAACAATGTTTCATTTGTAAATCATCTTCTCCTTTATTTATGTATTTTTATTTATTTTTGAAGTTGTTTAAAGCAAGATAATTAAAAATATTTCCTTGAAATCTTCTTAAAAAAGCAGCTTTTCAAAATTTGAATCTGTAAATACTGCAATTAATGTCTTAGTTTATACATCTGTCATCTAATATATACAGTGGCGCACCCAGAATTTCTGTCTGGAGGGGGCTGAAGAATAATTGGGTCATGCAGTAGGGGAGATTAGGGTGACTTGATCCCCTTGATCATTTTCTTGCAGTTTTTAATTTTTTGGGGGGGGAAAAACAGGTTTTTATTTGGATGTTTTGAGTTATTATTAAAGCTCCTACTTTTTACTTTGTTTTAGTATTTTTTTTACTTTTATAGAACCATTTTTAAAATTATGAAATTAAAAATAAAAAAACATTGAAAAAAGGATCAAGTCTCCCTAATAGCAGGGAGACTTGATCCCTTACCAAGGGAGACTTGATCCTTGAAACACAGACTCATTTAAATGTCTCAAATTTGTCACCTGATTTGTAAAAGAGAAAAAAAGAAAGAAAAACTTATGGAGAAAAATGTACATTTAATGAAAATCACTGTTTTCCATATGAATGATTGCAATCACTCAAATTAATCAAGAAATATTTTCAAAGCATGAAAAATCAAACATAAATGTTAAAACTGTTGCAGTTCGAAGAGTTCCACCAAGCATGGATGGTTTTGGTAATTTTTTGACAATATCTTCACTATCCACAACACTTATGTCCACGTTTTCTGGATAGATAAATTGGTTAGAATTAAGCCCTCGTTTTCTTAAGAAATTTATTTCAAATTCAGACGGTGAAATCTTCTTTTCAATTTTTCTTACGAAGTGAGTGATTTTCTTCTTTTCTCGAAATCGTACGATAACAAAATCATTTACATCAATGGAAAAAATTTGTGGATCTTCGTTGGTTTCAAGAGACTGTTCATCAAATGTTTCTGGTCTGGTTGAATCATGAATGCTGTAATTATCATCACTTCCTGAAAATTCTAAGTAAAGCCAGTTTCATCTATATTCCACAAACACTGTGGATCCAGTTTTTCTTCTTTGTATATTTTTTCTAAATTTGAAAAAAACATATTAACATTATGCTTATTGAAACTAACTGCACGGTTAAGACTAGTTGCCTCTGGCGTACGAAGTGCTAATGTTTTATTACGATCCATGAAACCTCTATACCAGTCGTATCCAGCACACTCTTCTGTTTTCCAAGATTCAGGAACTTTCTTATCATTATTCACAGCATATTGAAATGCTAACTTTCTCAACTGCATAGGCGTAAGTCCATGATGTAATTTACTGGATGTGTTTAAATATTCACATAAAAGATCTTCCTTAACAGAAAATATTTGTGAGCGCTTATAGTTCGATTCATAAGAAATGTCACTTTCTTCAACTTTTTGTTTCATGACATAGCGCTTTAAGGTCATCACATTAATATTATATGATTTTGCTGCACCTTTTAAACTGGATCCATCTAATACAGCATTTACTGCTGCCCGCAAATCTCCAGCATTAATAGTTTTTCTGGGTTGAACACCTTCTTTACGTGTGTAAATACGTGGCATGCCTCCAGAGAGAAAATATCATTGCAATAAAATTAAAAAACTCTTATAACTAATTTAACTTAACTTTGGGGACACTTGATCCCCAGGATCAAGTCTCCCCGTACAATGGGGATCATGTGTCCCTACATGTGTATGTTTTCTAAAATTAATTCTTAAACCAAAAGTAAACAAACTATTTTGATTTTAAATAGCATCACTTAAGCAGCAAACTATGTTAGTATATTATATCAATGAGCATTAGTAATTGAATATATGTAGCAAAAAATAAATAAATCAAACTGTTTACTGAAAAAAAGATCTGAATTTAAAAAATCAAAGATTCCTTCCTAACAATCAAAATAAAAATGGCTGAATGAAATTTTGTTGCCAGATTTGTTGCTAAGGAATAACGTTATCAGTGTTGACAGTTTAAAAAATATAATTGCTAATCAATTTTGATTTAAGGCCTGGGGATCAAGTCACCCTATTCTCCCCTACAGTAAATAGGTTTATAGGCATATATGCACACATACATATAGTAAAGAATCTTCTTTAAATATTTCTTTTGAAATAATTAAACGAATGAATGAAATTGAATTTAAGTTGAATAGCACAATCGAGAAATCTATATCAGTATATAACAAACTAAGTTACAGTAGTTCAGTCAGTTGGAATTGGCACTGAGCTTGTAAACAAAAAGTTGTCTGTTCATCTATGATAAAAAAGAATAATAATAATATATATATATATATATTGTGTACAATATGACAAACTAGTGAACGCAAAATTCATCCGAAATAAAATGCCCTCCCCCCATATTTCCATTTAAAACAAAATGTGATCGAATTTAATACTCTTTTGCTCTGCTTTACGTGCATATGCAGTAACACGTAAGTAATTAAGAAATTATAATAATTATAGCCAAATAAAAGCTACAGTTGTGATATGTAGTAATTATAACAGAATTTCAGTGTAAATTTTTACATGGCTATTTTTATTTATTCTGGAGTATTGGGTCGATGCTTCTAGGTTCGGTTAACAGAAACAAGTTGGACGCGTAGTCTTCGTGTGTGTTAATCAACACAGCAAGCAGGGGCAGAACCTCTTAATATCCTAAAACATTAATTCTATTCTAATATATAATATATTACTTAGAATTTTAATTTGTTCAGTTAGCAAATATTTCAAGCATTACCTTTCTGAGTTCATTACAGGATATTGTATTCCAGTATAATATTTATATATATTGTGAAATTTGAATTTTTATAACAGGAAAAAATTGCATTATCCAAAAATGGAGCTTAGATCTCAGTGACATCAGAGGCAAAAATGAAAACTGTGCATGGACCCTACTGTATGTTCTACTAACCGTGATAAACAAAAAATAAGTGACCCCCATCCTCAGAAGCATCTGTAAAATATCTTAAAATATTGTTATCGGGATATTTTCCTATTTTGAGCAGTAAAGTATGCCTCTTGGCATTCCTCTAAATCGTTATATTTTTAGAGAAATAATTTTGCATATTTGAGATTAAACCAATTAAATTTTATCTTCAATTGATATGAAATTTCACTAGCATGTATATGTGCTACTGGCATATAAAAGGTTTAACAAATATGCAAATTTCATTTTTAATTTAAAATATTGTTTTAGAGGAACGACTAAGTGCAGGGCTGATCTTTATTTTATATCAAACGAGAATTTTCATTTGCCGATGTGAATATGTTAATTTTGCCCAAGGGCAAAACAAACTTTCAAAAAGATGCTATAAATACTCATGAATTAAAATATAAAATTGTATGAGCCTGGTATCCCATTTTTCTGACAAATACATCCCTGCTTACTTCCACATCTGATTGCTTCTCTTGCCTGACTTTCAGATACTCCCTCGATTTCATAATAATAGTATATGCTTTAGGGCCTTAGAAGCCGATTCCTAAAAATTGCAATGGAATGTTTAGGCTATCTTTCAACTAAAAAACAGAGAAATAGTTCATTGTTTTTATGTTTGAATGTAAGAATTTCAAAAAATCCTAATATTTAAAGTATAATTTATAAACTTTATTTTTGCTTACAATATCTGTGTTTGAATAATATATTTTTCATGTATATCTAAAGTTTTTTACAATGTCAGCTGGTTCTGGAGGGGGCTTGAGCCCCCAAGCCCCCTCCGTGGGTGCGCCACTGAATATATACGTATATATATATATTATTATATAATCACTACAGCTATTATTCTACTCATTAGTGTTTAATGTTTGTTTTAAAAAAGTATATAGAGCATTGATATTAAAGAAAGAATCTAATGAACACAAATTCACCAAATTTAGTCAAAGTACATAATCGGATATGTCTGTATTACAGCTAGATTTAGTCTATATTTCATGAGATTTTGTAAGTATTATATTAAAATGTATTTTTATGTAATAACTATGTCTTTAAGCCAAAATAAATAAATACATGTAAAAGTAATATAGACATGTCCATTCTAGCACATATTACATCCAAAAATTATCCATGTTATTTAAAGATTTATGTAAACATAGATGCTGGCAGAATAAAATCAACACCGAGTGCTTTTTTTAAATTATTTTTTTACATTATGCTAATGTCACATGTCCATCACACATCAGCCTAGCAGAGCTACATGGTAGGCAATTTGTAAAATCTACCAAAAGAGCCTATAAGATAATTTAAAAGCTTTAAACTTTATTTATATTAAATATCATGGTATAACTTCAGTATATCCCCACAGCTGAATTTGGCACCGTTTTGAACGATAACAATGTCGTTCTGGATTGTTTGCGATATAATATGGCAATCTATATGTTTATTTTGGATTTATGATTTAGCCATAATCGCCAAATATCATTGTGGGGATATACTGAAGTTGTTCCAAAACCTTTAGAAATAAATAATATTAAAAATACTTAGAATTCATTCTCTGCCAGCACCCATGTACGTAAATCAGTTTTAGGTTGATTTCTTTAGAAATCGACCTACTACAATCACTTTTTTTTAAATCTATATATAATAGAAATATTGTCATCTCAAAAAGATCCAAAATAATACTCCAAATCAAACCAAAATTGGACATCGAACTTATCTTAAAATAGCTAGGATGAGTTCGTTAACCAAGTTGTTTTGCTATTTTATTTTCATGTGAAGGTCACTTGAAAATTACAAATCAACATTGTGGAAAGTGTATTTAAGATTGGATTTGCTTAAATTTTGATGTATACATAGGCTGTATAAGTGTCTCAACCAAGTTTATTAATGAACTTTATCCGCTCTTTTCTAAGAAAAAGGCAGGTATCTTAAACTAAGTGGGGCCACCTGAAAATTTATTGTTACAATAACTTTTGAAACATTGAATCAGTTCAAACCAAAGTTGGGTAGTGAACTTATACAAATGTTTTGATGATAATTTCACTGGACAACTTGTTCTGTCATTTTGTTTTCAAGATGCAGTCACTTGAAATCTGATTGCCACTTGAAAATATGCCATCATGATAACTTTTAAAATACTAAGCTGATTTAAACCAATGTTGGAAAGTGAACTTAAGTTCAAATATTTTGGGTAAGTTTGCTGTGCAACTTTCTTCTCATTCAACATTTGAGTTTACCATAGCATTCACATGAAATAGATTTTTCTTTTCTTTATGTGAATACAAATGCAATATTACAAATATTTTTTCTCTTTTTTTTTTTTAACTTTTATTTTATTGATGATTCTAAATTAGAATTATTCACCGATTCTAATCCTCTATACCAACTAAGTTATCTGGTAAACATCTAAAATATTAACTCGTTAGAAAGATGAAATCTTTTGATCTGTTCGGTAAATATAGACACAGTATCTATTACTTTTTTTTTAGGTTTTATTTAATTTTTGCTGGATAAGAGTGGTTTCATTATAACTTAGCTCTGTGTTTTATATGTTGGAAAAGTTGGATTACGTTTTTATAGTCAAGTGCAAGTCAGATATTGATTTGGTAGTAATTTTTAGAACACTGGCAAATTGTGCCATAGGACAAACCTTTTTTAAAAGGCCACCTCTCTGAAGGGCCAGTTTTCTATAAATTGAGATAAATGTGTGAAAATAATTCGCAGAAAGTTTCCGGAATTTGCTGTAAAATTAGAAATTTCATTTAGAAAGATTGGAGTGTAAGGTTGATTTTTTATACCAACTATGTGAAAAATACCAGAGCCAGGAATCGAGTAGAGAACCAAGGTACGATTCCTGGCTCTGGTATTTTTCACATAGTTGGTATTAAAAAAAAAAAAAAAAAATACGTGTGGCACTCGAGGACTGCCGCAGTAAAGCTATTGCATAGCATTTTTTATCAACTTATGCAATTATAATTATTTATTTATTTTATTTATGCAGTATTTTTTTTTTTTTTTTCTTTGATATTAATTCAAGTTACACTTTTTGAGCGTGGTGACCGATAAGAAAACAAATTTTTTTCTTTTATTGAATAAATGAGAATATATCCGCAATGAGAATATATCAAAAATATCCGCAATCGATTTGTAGGTATCGAAAACCTCGATGTACCAAATTTGAATGATCTAACACTATTTTTTGAGAAAAGGTATTTTAATAGATTTTTAAAGGCCTGCAAGTCGAATGGGGATATTCAAGTTTTTTCATTGATATTAATTCAAGTTACACCTTTTGAGCGTGGTGACCGATAAGAAAACAAATTTTAATAGAGAAAAGGTATTTAATAGGTTTTAAAGGCTTGCAAGTCGAATGGTGATATTCAAAACAATAATGATAAGATAACAATAATGATAAGAAAACAAATTTTAATAGAGAAAAGGTATTTTAATAGGGTTTAAAGGCCTGCAAGTCGAATGGGGATATTCAAGTTTTTTCTTTGATATTAATTCAAGTTACACTTTTTGAGCGTGGTGACCGATAAGAAAACAAATTTTAATAGAGAAAAGGTATTTAATAGGATTTAAAGGCTTGCAAGTGGATGGGGGGAATGGGGAATGGGGAATGGGAAAATAGAGAAATAATAGAGAAAAGGTATTTTAATAGGTTTTAAAGGCCTGCAAGTCGAATGGGGATATTCAAGTTTTTTCTTTGATATTAATTCAAGTTACACTTTTTGTGCGTGGTGACTGATAAGAAAACAAATTTTAATAGAGAAAAGGTATTTTAATAGGTTTTAAAGGCCTGCAAGTCGAATGGGGATATTCAAGTTTTTTCTTTGATATTAATTCAAGTTACACTTTTTGAGCGTGGTGACCGATAAGAAAACAAATTTTAATAGAGAAAAGGTATTTAATAGGATTTAAAGGCTTGCAAAAGGAATGGGGATATTCAAGTTTTTTCTTTGATATTAATTCAAGTTACACTTTTTGTGCGTGGTGACTGATAAGAAAACAAATTTTAATAGAGAAAAGGTATTTAATAGGTTTTAAAGGCTTGCAAGTGGAATGGGGATATTCAAGTTTTTCTTTGATATTAATTCAAGTTACACTTTTTGAGCGTGGTGACCGATAAGAAAACAAATTTTAATAGAGAAAAGGTATTTTAATAGGTTTTAGAGGCCTGTAAGTCGAATGGGGATATTCAAGTTTTTTTCTTTGATATTAATTCAAGTTATACTTTTTGAGCGTGGTGACCGATAAGAAAACAAATTTTAATAGAGAAAAATATATTATAGTTTTAAAAAATTAAAGAACACGCTTTTATAGAAATGTGAACTAAAAAGCACAAAATATCTATCTTAGTATTAAAATTCAGGGTAAGAGAAAATCGTGTGAGTGACACACCGTAATATTTACATACATTTAATTCTTTTATTAAAATAACTTAGAATTAACAAAAACCATTTTTTAAAAATTTCCCCTGACGGGGATCGAACGCTGGACCTTTAGGTTCGTAGCGCGTCGCCTTACCTCTATGCCATATCGTTCACGTAGGGGAAGTATTTTTTTTACAATATAAATTTTTTGTTTGCTCCCAGAGAAGTTTCAAACAAACATTCATACATACATACAGGTGAAGCTAATAAAAGCGTGTTAAAAAATACTGCATTTGTCATAATAATAAAATGTATGTATATAGAGTACTCACTCATTTTCTTTCACTATTTTTTCATCACTTTCTTCATTAATAAATGCACTTTGTTTATTCATATTTAAAACACTTTATACACAAATAAATGCACTTTGTTTATTCATATTTAAGACAGTTTATACACAAATTGTACGCGTACAGCTATTCACTGTTGTACATAGATGATAGATACCTATACACCTATATACTTTCTCACAAACAGCTGCTTACGTATTCGTCCGATTTCGGAGCAGCTTGTCTCGATTCGTGCGAGCTTCGTACAGCCGAAGTCTGCCGAACTGTGTTAGGTTTTTTTTTCGTTACGGAATTTTTCGATTCGGTCGCCGCGCTCAAAGCCCGCGATAAAAGCTATACAATAGCTTAAAAAAAATCAGCCTTCCACTACAATATTTCTATGAAATTTCATGGTTGATATTTTATTGAATGAATGTCTATATATTAATTTAAAACATGTTTTGTCTGTATCCACTAAATCGAGAGAACGGCTAGGTGTAAAAATTTGGTTGAGGGGTCTAAAAAAATATCTTGGTCTGTAGATGCATCATTAAAAGACAAAAATATAATAAAGTCGAACGGTTTCCCACCCTGGGGGGCAGTAGTTAAAAACATGTTTGCGAGCTTAACTCAGCTCCAAATTATTTCACGGTGAAGAAGTTGTACATGGGGGGGGGGTCTAGACTCGAATACTAAAAAATCAATTTCTACAATATTGGAATTTTCGATTTTAAAGGGGGAAAGTAGTTTTTTTTTGGGGGGGGGGATTAGTTTGAGAGGGAAATTCATTCTAGACACGCATGTAGCACCTCATTTTAAATGTCTTGAAATTTCATGCAGATTGGGGATGTTTGTCACAATATAGTGTGCCCCCTGGTGGTGAAAAATGGAACTAGGTGATTGTGTAGTAGACCCAATCATGTTACACCTTATTTTAAAGGCCTTGGTATTTTCTGACTGTTGGTGGTGTTCATACAGAACACACTGTACCCCCTGGTGGTGGATAGTGCAACTAAAGGATTTTGCACTTGACACCTTATTCGAAAGGTCTTGGAAATTTTTCTGTGTCCATGACTATGCCGCTGTGTTTCTGCCACTGGGTATAAAATCATACAGATTTAAGGTTATTATCATGGACCCGGGCAATGCCAATCGGGTTTGTTTGGTTACAGGTTAATTATTGGGAATTTTTTCATGTTACTTTTATTTAAAAATAGAAATTCAAACAAAATATAGTTAAAGATATAAAATCATACAAATTTAAGGTTATTATCATGGGCCCAGGCAACACCAGGCGGGTCAGCTAACATGTAGTCTTAACGTAAACGAAATAGAAAATAAAAGATAGCATCTGTTTTTTCGGAGTCAGTTTGACGTCGCACTGACAGTACTTTATAGAAAGTGATGTCATATATAGTATTTTTATTTGTAAGCATTTTTCCAAATTTCTTTTTTTTAAAGTGAAATGTCGTAAATTATATTTAGGTTTTTAACTTGAAATACATTTAAATAATGAGTTTATTGATAACAGTAATATAACTATTTAAGTTATAGAAATAACAGTTTTATTAATTTCACTAAATTAATACACTATCATTATCAATATGTCATTACACCAGCACAACGATTCAGCACCTGGTCGCAAAGCACATGCACACGAGGAGCTATAGACCAATTCCCTAAAAGGGTGCAGCAATTAACACCAAGCTGTAAAACATATATGGAGAAAAGTGGTGTAAATTCCCTAATAGTGCATTGATTTAACACAGTGTCTCAAATCGTGGTAAGAGAAGCAAGAATGAAAACGCTGAGAGTTTGCTTATATTGTGAGTGGAATCAGAGCTCGATTCTAGAACCAATTTTTTCATCAAAATATTTTTTTTTTAATTAAGTTTCAAAGTTGAAAACATAGTAGCCAGTTAAAATATACTGGTTGGCTATGGTAACCAGGTGACTGTATTTCACGTGCCAAGTATAAATTGCCAGCATGCGATTAATATGAAAGTACCAAATGGCAATTATAACACTTAAATTAAAGGATTATGTGTCATTCTTAAGTTCTTGAAGCCACTTTGATTCTAAAATATGCAAATATTATGGTGCAAAAGATGCGACTGTGATGCAGAGAAAGACTCTTAAAATTGGATACATTTTTAAACAAAAACAACTAGTTCCATTACACTGCTCGGCATGAAAATAGCCTCTGACACCATTTCAGCATATTCTTAGGTAAAATGACCTCCTGAATCCGAATATGATGCCCATTTCGCCCTATCACCCATCATTTTTTAGGAATGGCCCCCTATTTTTTTTTATCATCTTTTGGTGATTTATGGCTATGAATTTGATTTCTAGGAAGGGAGAGGATTATTTTAACTTTTAAATATTTTCTGAGGGGCTATAGAGTTGGAAAATTCTAGAACATTGACATTTGCGATAAGGGAAAAATTTTGGGGAGGAAACTGAAATCATGCATTTCATATCTTATATTCTTTTAATCTGTTAATGTTATTTTTTAAACTTTATATTTTTTTGTTTTTAGGCATTAAATTAATTATTTTTCATTCTTCAAATCAAATTCATAGTCATAAAATTATCAAACAGGGAAAGAAATTCAGCTTTGGTCCGGTCACACTGACCAGATGTTTGAATTTTAAATAACTCACACAAACACATTTCTCAAGGACTGTATCACTGAACTCATATGAATTTATTTTCACATTGTTTTAACAACTCTAATCGATGCCAACTCACGTCGCTCCACCTCACACACTACTCGACTCAGATGGCGCTGCTGGAACAGCGCTTTTCATTGGGTACAGAACAGAATTATTGACTGATTCTAATTTGCTATACCAACTAAGTTACGTTGTAAACATCTCAAATATTAACTTGTTAGAAAGATGAAATATTTTTATCTGTTCTGTAAATATAGACAGAGTATTTAATTTTTTTAAATTTTATTTAATTTTTGCTGGATAAGAATGAATAGTTTCATTAAAACTTAGCTCTGTGTTTTATTTATTGGAAAAATAGGATTAAGTGTTATAGTTAAGTGTAAGTCAGATATTGATTTGGTAGTGTAATTTATAGAACAATTGTGCTATGGGACAAACCTCTTTCATGGGCCACCTCTCTGAAGGGCCAGTTTTCCATAAATCAAGATAAATATGTGAAAATAATTCACAAAGTTTTCTGAATTTGCTGTAAAATTAAAATTTTCATTTAGAAAGATTGGAGTATAAGGCTGATTTTTCACATAGTTGGTATAAAAAAAATGAAAAAAAAATTAGCCTTACACTCCAATATTTCTAAATCAAATTTCATGGTTGATGTATTATTGAATATAATTTCTAACTGGAAAATTCATGGTCTAATGGAGTTGTGCTATGAAAAATATTCTCACCTGTTACATCTGCGTTTGCGGACTTGGTGACCTTGCAAACGGATATTATGTGAGAAATGCCAAGCTGGTTATCAGCCAGGGTAGCTCAGTAGCAGAGCATCTGCGGATTAAGCGGAGAACCTGGGTTTGATTCCCGGCTCTGATATTTTTCACGTTGGTATAAAAAATCTGCCTTACACTTCAATCTTTCTAAATGAAATTTCAAGAATTCATTTCAAGAATCTGAAAAAAAAAACTGGTCGCCAGCAAAAATGTTTGGTAGCCAGTAAAAAATATCCCCAAACTGCATTTCTTTTTTTGTTCCACTTTGAAATTTATTTGAATATAGAAAATAAAATTAGCATAAAAAACTAATATTTACTCAGGCAGAATGATACATCAGGAAACACCTTTTTAAATTTCACATCATGAAACCAGTTTTATTAATCTCACTAAATTGTAAAGTTTTATTAATCTCACTATCAATATATCATTACACACACAATGATTCAGCACCAGGTCACAAAGCACATGGAAACGAGGAGCTGTGTAGACCAATTCCCTAAAATGGTGCAGCAATTTAACACCAAGTTGTAATACATATATGGAGAACCCAATTCTAAAACCAATTTTTTCATCAAAATATATATATATATATATATATTTTTTTTTAATTAAGTTTCAAAGTTGAAATCATAGTCACCAGTTAAAAGATACTGGTTAGCTATGGTAACCAGGCGCCGTATTTCACGAGCCAAGTTAATATTAATACTAAAGTATAAATTGAAAGCATGCGATTCATATGAAAGTACCAAATGGCAATTATAACACTTAAATTAAAGGATTATGTGTCATTCTTAAATTCTTGAAGCAGGGTTGTAGTGATTTAAATCAATTTATTTTTTTGAAAAAAATCACTGATTTAAATCACTTTTTTTGAATACCAAAGTTATTGGCTTTAATGGAATAGAATTATTTATTTAACTTTAAAAAATGAGATTTTTAATTATTTCTTATGTAAATTTAAAATAAAAGTTCGTAACATATAACAAAATATTTCATTAGACAAACTAATATTTCTCATTTCTTAACTTTAGATTCATCTCTACTAAGCAACATTAATAAACATAAAAATAAATTATACCTTAACTTTTTTTAATTATTTTTATACATATTATTATATATTTTAATAATTCATTATATTTTAATTATTTATACAAGCACTGGTGTATGAATTGTAAATATTTAATTAGTATACAATTCATTAATTGATGTTATGCATATATCCCAGTTCACCTTTGCCCACCTTGTGGGTGATATTTCAAAAAGAAAATATTTCCTTGTTTATTTAGCTCTCATACCAGTTTATGTCATTTAACAATGTCTCATATGATATTTTAAAAATAATAGCATATTTTACATTGTAGTGTTTAAAAAGCCCTGAAGGCTCAAAAAAGTTGTAAAAACATCTTAACCTTTTAATTTAACAACATACAACTAATTAACTATAATTCGAGGCTGCTCTTACTGCTTGTTTAATGAATTGTAACCTCTAAATACAGGGGTCTGTCCAGACTTTTCACACAGGGTCCTGTTGAGTATCAGCTTTTCGGGAGAAATACAACAAAAACGTCCGATTATTCAGGCAGTCTATGTTCGTTCCACTGAAAATTAATTTTGAAAATGAGAGATTTATCAAAGGTCTAAGGAGAAAAATTTTGTGAAGGGATCTTTTTAGGCTAAAAATTTTTGTTAGTGGTCATGTTTTATGATAAAAATTTTGTGAAGGGTCCTGTTTTGGGATAAATAATTTTGTGAAGAGTCCTTTTTTAAGATATAAAACTTCACGAAAGATCCTTAAATGGACCCAGGTTTGCCTCTGAACAGACCCCTGAAATATAAAAAAAGATAAAAGAATAAGTGAAAGTATTAAGACGGTAATGAAAATGTAAATTCTGTTGATGGGTAAAGTGTGAAAAAATTTTCTTGTTTCAAATGATATTTGTTAAACTTAAGTAAGAATTTTTTAGGATATAATATTTTTTTCTCCCTTTAATTCCCTATTCTTTTTATTTTGATTAGAAAATTTGAGTAAAAGTTTCTTTTTTTTAATCCATTGCTTCAGTTTTATGTCATTTTTCCTATTGAATTAATCCTTTTCCAAAGTTATTTTATGTGTTTAATACTGTGGGTAAGATTTTACTTTATTTCGATACATTATTGTAGCTACAAGTCAAAGTTACACGTTGAGTGGCTCATACTACCACATTTATGATTGCCATAAAATTACACTTATTACGAAGATACCATGTTGAATAATAATATTGGTAATAAATGCCTATATGGATTTTTTCTATGGGAATAGAATACTATTTATATTTTTATAATTTAAGTAAAATTAATTGCTAATGTGTATATTGTGCATATATATTTTCACACACACACATATACACATAATAAAAATCATTAAAATCAATTAAATCTTGATTTAAATAAAAAAAATCAACAACCCTGTCTTGAAGCCACTTGGATTCTAAAACATATAAATATTACGGTGCAAAAGATGCGATTGTGATGCAGAAAAAAACTCTTTTAAAATTGGATGCATTTTTAAACAAAAACTAGTTCATTACACTGCCTGGCATGAAAATTGTCTCTGACAGCATTTCAGCATATTTTTATGTAAAATGACCTGAATCCAAATATGATGCCCATTTTGCCCAATCACCTACCGTTTTATAGGAATGGTCCCTTATTTTTTATCATTTTTTGGTGATTTTATGGCTATGAATATCATTTTTAGGAGGGGGGAGGATTATTTTATCCGTCAAATATCTTCTAAGGGGCTATAGAGTTGGAAAATTCTAAAATTTGCGACAAGGGATTTTTTTTTTTTGGGGGGGGGGGGGGATTTGCCACTGAAATTATGCATTACATATCTTATATTTTTTTAATCTGTTATTAATGTTATTCTTTAAACTTTA